>VBSM01003148.1:6405201-6421361 GCA_008086735.1 Cheirogaleus medius | reverse complement strand
AAAAAAAAGAAAGGGGATCATTAAAGGGACTTCTAGAAATGAAGCCCTAGTTGGACTCGTGGCGATTGGAGCTGGAAAGTGGGGAGTCTGCAGGGAAGGACAGCTGCACCTTCTGTCGCTCCCACCCAGGAGTGTCCCTCCTCCCACTTGGTGTTTCCTGTTCTCTCTGTGAACTGTTCAGTCCACTGGTTCTCTCTGCAGACTGCTTCCTTTGTCTACTTGCTGGTTATTCCTTGGCTAGAATCGTGCCCACAAATTCATGACCAGTCTGTTCAAGGTCATACACCCATTTGATTGCAGTCTCTGGCTTTGCTCAATCTTCCTAAAGAGAGTGTTGTCTGATTAGTCAGTAACCAATTACCTGTTCCCCTGGGCTCAGGTGTCCTCTTCTGCTCCATCAGCTGTGGGTCCTGTGACACACACATGAATCCCTAAGGCCACATCATAAGCAGGGACTATGGGGAGGGTGGGTGTTTCTGTGGGTGGACATACCGGAATGTGTCTACATACAGGTTCAGAAATCTAGAGGAGACAAGATAGCAAACTGAGAATTGCAGGAAGACAAAATTTGCCAGAATCTGAGCAAAGAAGAGGAGTAGTGAGCTGAGAATCATACATAAAATGAAATAAATATTAGCACCCTTTAAAGAAAGCAAAATAGTATTGAACATAGGACATTAAGAAAAATATGTAGGTATTTAGACTTCCTCTACACCTGTACATTTATTTTTGAGCACAATTTTCTTCTTTTATAATGTGTAGCATAATACTGTAAAGATTGTAATGTTTATCTCTACAATTGCCTATTAGATAATGTGTCTAGGCATTTTCTGATATTTTATAGATCAGCTTTGTCTTTGTGTGTATACATGTAATTTGATTTTCAACTCTCCAGCATCTGTGTTCTCCTTTGCTCTGCAGGAAGTCGGGTATTGTCAGGGCATGAGCCAGATCACAGCCTTGCTCCTCATGTATATGAACGAGGAAGATGCCTTCTGGGCCCTGGTGAAACTCTTCTCAGGTCCCAAGCATGCCATGCATGGTAAGAAAACCCTGTATATTATCATAAACATAAACAAAAGAGAGAAAAAAGGTGAATTAAAACAAAATCAAAGATGCCTGGTAGAATTAAGTACAATAAATTTAATGTCTCAGGACTTGTTCGGTGAACTAGTATTTATTACTAATTTCTTCTTTCATTTTTCTTTATTGAACTTTTCTAAACTTTTCTGTTCACATTTATTTTCCTTTGTCTTTACCCCAAAGTATATTGTTGGCATTTTAAAATTCTTTCTTTACTCGACCTCAGTCAAAAGAAACTAATTTAGGTTTGGAGGAATTTAGGAAAAGGTATATTATTGGGAGCAATAAAAGATGCTTTTTGATAAAAACTTTCAGAAGGTCATGTAATTATCATTTCAGTGAAATGTTTACCATTGACTGGATATTGTGATGTATAACTCCTTGTCAAAAAATAATAATTGAGGTTGGGCATGGTGGCTCATACCTGTAATCCCAGCACTTTGGGAAGCCAAGGCAGGAGGATCACTTGAGGCCAGCTTGGACAACATAGTGAGACCCTGACCCTACAAAAAAATTTAAAAATTAGCCGAGTATGGTGGTGCACACCTGTAGTCCCAGCTACTCAGGAAGCTGAGGTGGGAGTTCCAGGTTGCAGTGAGCTATGATAGTACAACTGCACTCCAGCCTGGGTGACACAGCAAGACTTCGTCTCTTAAAAAAAAACAACAACAAACTTTGAGAAATGACACTTGGGTGTTTAAAGGAAAAGTACACAACAACTGCATTCCAGCCTTGGTGACACAGCAAGACCCCCTCTCTTAAAAAAAAAACAACAAATTTTGAGAAATGACACTTGGGTGTTAAAAGGAAGGTACATAATAATTAAGTAGTTTTATATTTCAAGTGGAGTTTTTATAATATTTCCTTCAGCCTTAAAATCGGTTCCATTTTAAATAAAAGACTGGTAACACGGTCTGGGCACTCGATTATTTAATTTTGTGAAACTTGAATAATTTTTTGGTTTTTGATTTAGCACATTATTTTTAATAGCCTTTTCCTTATATTTGCCAAGCTAAGCAATAAACTTTATTTCATAGAGTTTGGATTGCCATTTGTCTTGGAAATAAAAGTAGCATTTGTTGATATGCAACAAATGCAAAATTATTTTCCAGTCCCATCCATGTGGTAATATCAAATTTAAAACAGTTTTAACACCAGTTACTCCGAGAATGGATTATCTAAGTTCAGTTTGTGGATATTTAAGCTTTATGTGGTAGAGAACATGCCACATATTTCAAGTGCCATTTTAATATTTTCAAAATTATGACCTTCTATAGTCCATTGTTTATTAAATCTCACACTCTTACCACGTGGTTTTTGTGGGGTATTACTTGTTTAGGGAGGGGTGTGTGTTGTTTCCATTTGTTTTTCTCCTTTAGTGTTCCTTGCCAATTATTTTAACAAATGTTACCTGCATCGTAACTGTCTCTGGACACTTTGTGTCCTGTAAATAGATCTAAATGTAAGACATATTATTAGATTGAGTGGCCATCCAATAGGCAGTATCATTTAAAAAGGCGTCTTGAAGAAAAACAACTCTTCCTTATCAGTCTTTATTTTGCTTTCCCATTGGACGGTGTTGCTGATCAGTCTTGAAGTATCATAGAGTGTTACAAGTTGAGGTGGTGTGTAATTATGTGGAAGACTGCCTAATTTTAGAAAACAGTCATTTCTTTTAAATCTACTTGGTAGCTTATCTTCAGCAATCATTGTCACCAGTCTAATCTATAAAACAATGTTAATGCTACTATCCTAACATTTATACTTACCGTGCAATTTAGGTCATTATTATGGATAAGTTTGTGCTTAGAGATATTTGTTTCTACGTCTACTTATGAAATTTTATAACATTATCTTAGTTCTTTGCTGTTCCAATATTAAAGTGTTATCACTTATAAATGTATGAAAACAAAGCTAGGGCTGAAAAAGATGGGATTTAAAATATTAAGTCTGGAACATCACCGAAAAGTGAAAAAATGTTAGGCGTCTTAGAATCCTTTAGCTAGTTATTACGGAACTGTATTGACTTTTTCCAAATCAGACTTTTCTTGAAGATTTTCCAACTTCCATTCCTATTAAATTGACCATGAAACTGGCACTGATAGAGAGAGATAGATTTTTTATGAAACTATTTCACTGGAAAATATTACTAAGGTAGGAATAGAATCTCTATCTCTGGAAATTTTTACACACACCTGAGAAAATTGAGAACTAGTTAAGAAATAGTTCTACTCAATAGATTGTAGAGCAGTGTTTCCCAATAGTGTGTGCCTCCGGTCCGTGGTTGAACATAGTTTTGTTTTTTGGAAACAGATGTTTTGCGGGGGGAAAAATGGACTCCAAGGTCAAATAAGTCTGGGAGACTGAGTTAAACAAAGAAAAATAAGTTTCATTAAGTCTAAAAGACAACTTAGGAAGATTAATAAACTATGCTTCTTGAATATCCAAGCAGGGTATATGTAACATCCAACATTTCCTCTGGATTCTTTTTTAAAAACACAGAACATGTATTAACATCTTTCAAAGCTGCATAGAACTCAGTTTGGGAAATACTAATGCGGAGAAATTGTTAAGTCCATTCGCTATCTGTCCTTCTTAATGGATTGTATAAAATATCTGAAAGGAAACTTGTGAATAAAAATAGATGTAAAGTTCAATGAGTTAAAGACACAAAATTAGCACTAATATACCATTTGCTATTAGTTACCACCTAGATATCTTGTAGATTATAGTGTATAATCACTTGGGATAAAATACAGTTTTTAATATAACATTGATCTTCTATTGCCTGTATGTTTTAGCAGATGTTAAATGTATAGCTTTGTAGAAAGGATTAAAAAGCGATAAAAATGTTGGAAACTAGAATGAAATTGTTAGAGTAAACCCAAAAAAGTACTAAAATATTTGTTATGTATTGTATTAATAGTAAAACAAAATGATAAGTAGTCAAGGTTAGAATAACCTATAAAAAATTTTAGGCACGTAAGATATGGCCCAATATCTTAAAAGAACAAATAATCTTGATAAATGGGTTTAGTTTCCTATTTTTTTTTTAGCATCCTTGGTTTCCCTTTTAATTCAGAAATATAACTCCCATTTTTAATATTAACAGGGCTATAAGAGATCTTAGCAAACAAATATTAGGCTAAAATTTCATTATCCAAAGCTTATGTACAATTATTTCCTTGGTAGAGAGGAAAAATATTTTGGTAACTACTTGGATGTGTCTTTTTATTTTTGACAGTTACAAACGAAAGAAATACGTACATTTTAAATTGGGGAGGGATTGTTGGTATTGTTTATGAAGTATTGTTTTTATGTTTGTATTCTAGGCTTTTTTGTCCAAGGTTTTCCTAAACTCTTGAGGTTTCAAGAACATCATGAAAAAATACTGAATAAATTTCTGTCCAAGCTTAAGCAACACTTGGTAGGTAGATGTGACACTGACTTACACCCACCTACCCCAAGATAAAAGCTAGAATAGTTAAATTCAGTCTTTGGTCTCAATTACCTTAATAATTTCTAGTGTCATCCATTTCATTTATTGTGCAGTTATCATTTCCAGTTGTTTGAAAAACATTCCATTTGTAAAATTTAATATTGATGAACTATCACGGTCATAATTCATAGACTCAAACTTCTTCTTTGAAACTGATAAATACAGACAATACGGTGTTTAAAGATATGTGATTTCTCAGTTATTTTGGAGAGTTTTTTTATTGCACAAGAAATACTAAAGGGTCATACAAACTCGTTCCCAGTGAACTGTATGCTTTACTATAAAACACAGTTTAGTAAAACAAAGATAGCTCACTATAAAATATCTTAAAGAGAATCTAATCTAAATGTATTATAATCCTATCATAAGAGGAATTTATTCTTGGAGTGATTCTGAGAAGTAAAATTTTGGGGGAAAAATTAAGAATAGAAAAAAATAAAAAGCATGAAAAATACTTGTAACAAGATGGTTTTATGTTTAGCTTTGACATTTACCTCCAACAGCCTTCCTAATTTTTAGTATTATATTGTCATATTTTGTTTGCTATAATCCAGAAATTGTGAGATCTTTGTTTTTTCAGGATTCTCAAGAAATCTACACAAGTTTTTACACAATGAAATGGTTTTTTCAGTGTTTCCTTGATCGTGTAAGTATTTATTTACAAAACTCAATCATAAAATGATAACTGTAAGGTGAGGGGAAACTGTTAACCTTATTTCTGTTTTGTTTTGCTTTTAATTATAGACTCCCTTTACACTAAACCTCAGAATATGGGATATCTACATCTTTGAAGGAGAACGAGTTCTTACTGCTATGTCTTACACAATCTTAAAATTACACAAAAGTAAGAAAATGCTTAACTATAAAGATTTCATAAAAATCAACACTTATTTTAACTCTGATTTCCCCACCCTACTTAAAATTCATTGTCTTTTAATAGTGGTTTAAAAAAATTCTTGAAAATCAGTGGAGAAATTATCTTTAATTGGTAATTTGCTGTCGTTCGTTCTTTCTTATGACTAGAAGCTTTACTACATTGCAACGGTCTGTGATTCTTTCCTCTTTATATCAGTTGCATTTTCACACTTACGCAGTAGCATGAAATTTGTTGATTTAAGATTAATAATATTCTTCTTAAAAACATTTATTTATTTATTTGAGACAGGGTCTCGCTCTGTCACCCTGGCTGGTGTGCAGTGGTGTGATCACTGCTCTCTGTAACCTTGAACTCCTGGGCTCAAGTGATCCTCCTGCCTCAGCCTCCCAAGTAGCTAGAACTACAGGCATGTGCCACCATACCTGGCTAATTTTTTTATTTTTATTTTTTTGTAGAAATGGGGTCTCACTATGTTGCCCAGGATAGTCTTAAACTCCTGGCTCAAATGATCCTACCACCTCAGCCTCCCAAAGTGCTGGGATTACAGGTGTGAGCTACTGCACCTGGCCACACTAATAATAATTCTTATTAAGTACATGTTTCCACTGGGACTCCTTCTTTCATCATTCTGAATCTCAAATTTGTAATAGGAAAACAGAGAGACCAAAGAAGCCTGGCCCCTTAGTTAAAAGGGCCAGTGAGAATATTTTCTATTACTGTTTCCTTCATCCAGGGAAAACACCCAGCCCCAAGCTGTAGGTGGGAACTTGCAGATCTGTCTCTCTGCTTGATGGCATAGTGGCCTCTGGGGCAAGTACAGTGTCTTCAGGTG
Source organism: Cheirogaleus medius (assembly GCA_008086735.1). Lineage (NCBI taxonomy): Eukaryota > Metazoa > Chordata > Mammalia > Primates > Cheirogaleidae > Cheirogaleus > Cheirogaleus medius. The sequence goes on along the minus strand of VBSM01003148.1, from coordinate 6,415,070 downwards.
CATAAATGTGGCACGTTTTTTTCTTAGAAAACAAAAAACTGAAGACTTTTCAGTTGCAGTATTTCAAGGGCTCTGTAAATTTGACACATTATACCTTACTTTAATTTCAAGAAATGAATCTTATTCATCTTTAAAGCCTCAATTCAACCTTAAAAATTATGCGACTTCTCTTGTCGCTATGCAAAGAAGAAAATCATTGAAAGCTTTAAAACTTCATCTAGTAGGTACTTCTCATCTAGGTTGTACCACATGGTTTCACGTTCGTTGTACACTCTACCCTCTTAACATTATACTTGAATGATCTGTTCAGCTTCCCGACTAAATTACAAGCTAATTGAGTGCGTGGGGTCATGTTTGTAGTTCTTCTCTCTGCTGTGCTTGGCATTGTTCTAAGTACATGTTAAGTACTTCCATATAAGATTGTTTGGTTGCTTACTTGAAAAGCATGGACTTCAGGAGTGCCAGATTAACCGTACTTTATACAGGAATGAGAACACCCTTTAAAAGTACCTTTGTGTTGTTTACTTTTTTCAAGAAAAGGATTCAGAAGTGTTGTGGTTCATTTCCCCACACTCACTCCTTGTTTCCTCAGCACACAGACGAAAGCACCAAAACAATACAGTTGACAGCAAACCATTTTCCAAGACTCAGGGCTCTGTCATATGATCATGTGAAATTTATTTCTTCTTTTCCTCCCCCAGCTCCTCATCCTCTTTACTTCCTTTCTCTCTTTCTGGATTATGAATGGATCAAATTATACAACAGAAGTATATATATATTTTTTAATTTCTTTTTTTCTTTTGAGTCAGAATCTCACTCTGTTGCCCAGGCTAGAGTGCCGTGGTGTCAACCTAGCTCACAGCAACCTCAAACTCGTGGGCTTAAGCGATCCTACTGCCTCAGCCTCCCGAGTAGCTGGGACTACAGGCATGTGCCACCATGCCTGGCTAATTTTTTTCTATATATTTTTAGTTGGCCAATTGATTTCTTTCTATTTTTAGTAGAGACAGGGTCTCGCTCTTGCTCAGGCTGGTTTCGAACTCCTGACCTTGAACAATCCTCCTGCCTCGGCCTCCCAGAGTGCTAGGATTACAGGCGTGAGCTAGAAATTTTTATTAAGAGATATTGGTTTAATGTTCCATAAACAGTGAGAAGGGAAATACTGCTGTATTTCTTTGTAGTTCCCTTCTTCCTCTTAAATTGTTTTACTTATATGACCCTTGATTATTTTTGACAAGTAAAATGTTTCTTTACTCTTTGTAAACTTTCAGCATAGCAACTGCTTTATACGCCACGTGCCGTTAGACTAAATAAGCTGCTGCTGCTGTGCTTTTCTTGGTAAGGGGGGCAAAGCTCAGGGACTTAAATGAAGTTCCTTCACCCCATATAAAGCTTCAAAACCCGAATGGCAGTTTGGGGGTAGGGGGTTGCGGGGGGTGTTGGTTAAAGAGGACAGAGTTTCAGTTAGGAGGAGTGGGTCCTGGAGGCCTGTCATACAACATGGAGACTATAACCAATAATAATGCATAGTATATTTGAAAATTGCAACGAGAGCAGATTTTATATGTTCCCATCACAAAAATGATAAGTATGTGAGGTGATGATATATCAGTTAGCATGATTTAATCATTCCACAATGTATGCGTATATCAAAACATCATTATATACCATAAATATGTACAGTCTGTCATTAGCCAATTAAAAAACAAAAAAAAGCTGTTTCTGGGCATCTTAACAAATAGTTAGCTGATACTTGTAAGAGATTCTTTTTCATTTTTGCCTTAAAAATACTTAGAGACATTGTTATTGGAGGTTCATCACACAGTGGTTTTAAATGATAAAAAATCAGAAATAATCTAAATGCCCATTATTAGAAGACTGTTTAAGTCTTATAATTATAACATACATACAATAGCACTATATAGCTATTAATCAGGATGGAAAATCATATTTGTTGAAGTGAGAGATGATACATTATTGAATGGGGAATAAAGCAAGAAGGTGAATAACTTGAAAAGTATAATTTAGTTTTGTAAATTTATACACTTTAACACATATAAATACATCCACTTGTAGAGTATTGCATAGTAGGATCTTACCAGACTTTTACTTTTTTCTTTGTGTCCGTAGTTTGAAAAGATTTTTCAATAAAATAAATTTCATAACTAGAAATAAAACTCACAAAATTAATGATCCAGATTTTTTTGGAAATTCTGAAACAGTAATAAATGTAGACTTAAAAGTGGATTTGCCTGTTTTGCTCTGTATGAATAGAACAGAAAGGCCTCTTGTCCTCCTGGGTGATCTCTCTATGTTGTCTAGGAAGTTCTTGCTCTCGTTAACGTCAATGCCTAGGTATGGTTACTCTTAAACCAATGAGAAGGTATTTGGCAATAGTCTCCTCTCCATTCTTCCCCCACCCCCATAAGATTACCTGCTTTCTCTGTGATCACTTTAATATCAGAATATTTTTGTCTTAGTTATAATGATACTCAAAATGCCATATACTATATATACCTATATACTATATATACCCTTTTTATACCCTTTTATACCCGAATAGAATATATTTTCTTTTCAACCTAAAGTAGCTGTTGACTCAGCTTTTATATTTCTCTCATTCTTTCTTAGAACATCTAATGAAATTGTCTATGGAAGAACTTGTAGAATTTCTTCAGGAAACCCTGGCAAAGAATTTTTTCTTTGAAGATGACTTTGTAATAGAACAACTTCAGATTTCTATGGCAGAACTAAAGCGGGCGAAATTAGACCTTCCAGAACCTGGTAAGAAATACCTCCCCACTTTATATCTACACAGAAATTAAGATTGGTGACATGGCGCAGTTAACATGGGTCATTTCCTTCTCAAAGCATAAGCATGATACTTGGGGTGACTTCATGGAAATCAACGTCTTACCAGCTGCTTATGGCTCTTTTTCTTATTTTAAGGCAAGGCAAGTAAACATAGTAATTAAATCTGCCTCTTCTGATAGAATAACTGTACTATTCCTCAGTGAATTTATAAATTCGGTTGACGTATAATATTGTTCAACAGAAGTAACCATGGTGCTTTAAACAAGCATAATAACAAGCACTTTTTGCTTTCATCATCTCATTTTGTGAAACCATATATACTAGGAAAGCATGTAAAAGCCCTATTTTATAGATGAGGAAACTGACACTTAAATAGGTTTTTGTTGATGCATGTTTTTTTAAATCAATAACTCAAGGACAATTTTCTACGCACAGGATTACTTAGGTTTTTAAAGTTAGTGTTCTATTTACTAAAGTTACAAATTAAGAAACCAGGTTCTTCTTTACATTTAATTCAGTTTACAAAAGCCTAATATTTTTAAATCTAGCAAATTTTAACATTGTCTTCTAATGGAACTTTAGTTAATGTTTGAATCCATTTACAAACAAACTCCTACAAACATTTTTAATTGCATTTATAAATTTAATATATCTAATTTCCTTTAAACATATTAGTTTTTCCATAAAAAAACCTCCCTAGTTCTAAAATAACTTAAATCTAACTAATTCAAACTTAAGAATATACAGAACCTTAAGTCTCTTAAATGTTTCAATACTATTTGTAAGTTTAAAATCTAAAGTTAAAATTGAAGGCTCATTTGTATATTTTAAGTTGGCATGAAAAGGCCACGTTGACCACATTCTCTGAAATATAAATATGTAAAACATGATACTAAACACGGATTCTTTAATGCAAAAAAATACAGAATTAATCATGTGTTTGAGTCTCTTAACCGTTTCTTTAGTTGTAGACTTTCAGGAATAAAAAGGTGTTTGTTTCAGGTAAATTGGGGGCATCATCTCAGTCAGTTGAAATAAGAGCTGGGAGAGCAGCCGTGTCTCCTCTGTGTCCCCAACGGTCAGGCTGCGCTGCCTTCTGTCGAGTCCAGGCGGGTGCTGTTACAGGAACCCTTAGATTCTGGTCGTGCACTACCTAATTCTTCCTCCTCTGTGAGGAAGTCTGCGTCTTCCCAGCCGGGAGGGTTGGATTTTGCATTTCTTTGGTCTTTCCCTTTCCCTTTTACTTTTAGAGATCTTTGAGCCTGATGGAATCCTCTGTTCTTTCCATTCGTTTCTTATTTGGTAGGGCCCTAATTCATACATTAAATGGCATTTATTTTAATTTTGAATAGTTTTCATGGTCATTCTGCCATCAGTATCATTATTAGTAGCTTATAGATGAGAAAACTTGAACTTCAAGGTTCAGTACGTGCCCCAGGTCAGACAGCTGGCAAATGACAGGCCTCTCAGTTGACCCCAGGCCTGACTGCAAAGCCACAGCTGTGCATTGTACCACATGGCTGCTGCTGCTCACAGGTCTCTTTCACATTAATGTGCTTTTGAGTATGCTTCTCCTCCAAGAATGCCTCTAACTGTTCTCCAGATACCTGTGTCCTTACCTATTATTAGTTTTCAGGACTTGGCTTAAGCATTACCACCTTCCTGAAGTCTTCTCGGCCAGTCCCAGCCTCCCCAGACCTGTAGGATTTGATCACCTGTATTTCACATCTGAACCGTCCTGTCCTCACACTTCCAGTGCCTGAGCATGCGTATCAGCCTGTATGTTGCTATTAGACAGAGAAAGTTCCTGTGACAGTGGCCATGTCTCTGCCTGACATAGTGCCAGACTCTGCCTGACTGGTACCTGATGTAGTGCCTGGCATATAGTAGACATGCAGTCAATATTTTTTATGAAATAAGTGAAGTTCTGATGTATTTTTCAGATAATAAAAACTTACTGTGTACAGATTAGCACAGGGCAGTGTTTGGGAGGAGTGACAAAACCATTCTGTATCCTGATTACACACACACACACACACACACACACACACACGTCAGTTTAATTGTAGGTTAGTGTCTTTTTGAGGGTTTGAGTGGACTTTCACTTTTATTTGTTTATGTAACATAAACTGATGTTATACTCAACAGTTTTCATGTGTGTGTGTGAACTGAACTGCTAGGAAATACGAAGTGCAGGTTTTTAAAATTGACATTATTTCACAAAGATCCGTTGAATTTGCATAGCATTAAAAAGGTTTATAGTGAGAGATATGTTTAAATAGTTGTCTCCCTTCTGTTTCCCTACCTTTCAAATTTAATCTGCTGAAAAACGTCAAGACTATGAGGCTAACTACAATAAGTTTTTTGAACGTTCTTTTATTATGATAGCTATTATATAATTCAGAAAGTAAACTGTATTTCTTTTAATCACCTATGGAAGGCTATAATGTATTTGAATTGTATATTCTTCAGGCTCATGTTACATTAAACAGAAATAGAGTCGTATTTACAATCAGTAATTTTGTGAGAATGTTTTAAAACTCGGTTGGACTTAATATTTGATCCGAAGGGGATAACTCTTCCGCAGAATAATAGAATAATTTTTGTGACAGCAGCCCCCTACCATTTCTTACTGGAAACTCTTAGAACAGTCAGAGTACATATATTCTGTTATTGAAACTTAAAAGTAGAACTCTGCTCACAGAGAGAGCACTTAGAGCATTTTGCTGTAATTGCCCGTCTCTTGGGTGCAGAAAGCAGCTGAAGCTCTGAGACCATTTATCAGCACATCTTGTAGGTGAGCATCGCCTCCACCAGGTGGCGACAGAGACCTGAGCAAGATCAAGGATGGACAAGCTGAAGGCGTAGGAGGGGCGTTCTCCCTGCCCTTTAGGGACCACTGGAGTATTCTTTGTTAGCTTTTTTTTTTTTCTTTTAAGAAAAAAATGTTACTTAAGAAAAAACTAATGAACATTTTCACCTTTATTCTAAAACGTATCGTTATATTTCTTTTTTGGAGCATATTATTCTAATTGTGTTAGCACTGCCATAAAAATACCACTCATCTGACCGAACACTGGTGAAAAATATCCTCACTGTACTGTTTGCACAAAGGCAACCCCGTCACATCTGACAGCAGTTGTGGAAGTAGGGCTCTAAGTCTTCGTTTCCACTCCTGTGTTTTCAGGGGAAAAAGGGGACACAGAATTTTAGGCATGAAGCTATGGTGGGAGCAAAAGCATTATGTCTGTTGAAAAGCAGCCCAGAATGAAAGCATGGATGATAAATATTAATTTTGCCTGTATATAGCTGTCTCTTTTGACATCAGTTATGCTCGAATCTTTTAGTTACAGTGAGTTGCTTGGGGAGAAAGGAGATATTTAAACCAAACAGAGATCAAGTATAGCAATATTTGTGTGTGTGTGTGTGTGTGTGTGTGTGGTAGTTCAAGTAGGTCAAGCTACCTCTAAAAAAAGATTGTACCAAAATGTTGAATGCTTTGTTTGGATCTACTTTTGTGTCAAAAAGTAGAGAATATTTAGTAGCAGGTAAAAATATTGCTGGTGATAGCATTTGTCCTTCTTGTAGGGTCTACACAGTGTCTCTTCAGTTTAGTGAAAGTTGAATAATTAATCTTCAAAAAGGGATCACCTGTATAATGAAGTCAAGTAGATTCTTCCTCTTCATGTCAGAATGACGGCAGATCCCCGGGCACAGAGTCCCTGGGTCCTGGCACTGCTGTGGGAGTTGAGCCTCTGCCCTGTGCACTTGTGAAACATGAGCATGTCCCTGCCCAGACAGGAGAGTCCCAGAGAGCGGGGGCTGCTGCTCAGGGGGATCCCTGTGGCCTCCTCCCTCTCCGTCCCGCCTGCCTCTGCTCTCCTTGTTTCTCCTCTGGTCCTCTGCAGTGTGTGCCTACCATGACCTCCTCCCCTCCCCTGCCCTCCCCTCCCCTCCCCTCTTCCCTCTCTCCTCACTCCTCTCCTCTCCATCTCTCTTCCCTTCTTTCCACCCCTTCTCCTTCCTCCTCCACAATGTTGCCCTGAGGGCCCCCAGGACCAGCTCTGAAATGTCAGCAATGCATGCGCATTGATCGTTGGGAATTTCTGAGAATTTTACACTATTCAGAGGTGTTAGGTTGGTGATGGGAGGGAGTAGCTTGTATAGGGCACAATCCAACTGTGTTACCGGTCAACAAATATTTAGGGAAGATAGATGCTCATGCTGGTCTCATGAGTCACGTGTTAACTACACGTGTTAGCCCGTGGTGTGCTCCCTGGCCACAGATCACTGTAGAAAGTATGAGGGAACTGACACTGTTTGAAATTAAGCAAACCCTGACACTGCAGTGTGGGACTGCTTTGTGTGATACCCTTACTCACTGTGTAGGGCCTCCTAGCCTAACTCGCTTTGCTGTCCTTAAAATTTGGAGGAAATGATTTCTTTAAGCACCCATAAATCAGAGGCTCTTTCTTATATCCCTGTCTACTGCCTTCTTCCATCCTTACGAAAATCTTTGTCAGGGAAAAGAGGCCACATCCTCTAGATGTCTTTGTGCATTTGAGGTACTTGCCACATTCTTCTCATACAGTAGTTCCTGAAGAGGGGTTGTCATTTAGTAATTAATTAGGTACAATGTCATTTTGTCTATACTGGTTTTTCCCCCCAAACCCTACTACATCTAATTTCTTTGCTATGTGGATCATGGATATTTATATCCATTATGTTTCTGATCTGTTTATATGGACATTGTCATTGCTGTAATGTGTATGAATGAATGGACATTTTGTCAACAACTTCCTTGTAAGTCTATTCCTATTTTAGGTATGATGGGAAGGAATACAAAAGAAGTAATTAGGTTATGGTCTAATTGGGGGAAAGGGTAATGTATTACGGACTGTCACGGGGGAACTTTAAGATGCTACTTTTTGGACATTTGGAACAGTCTCAGATTCTTTTCCCAGTGTGCATTTTAGCCTCTTGCCCATTCACTAAATGGAACATGTGAAGTTTTTCTTTTAATTATAACATTATGAGTAGGTGCACAGAATATTAAGCACTCTTCCTTAGAGAAATTTCTGTGTTTACTGGAATATAAAGTAGTGTTACGTGTAAGGCAAATACTTTTCTTGAAAAGTTATATCTCCTAAGTGTGCATTACACACACCTTTGTATTTTGTTTCGTGCCTGAAATTACCATCTTAGTGTCTCCATTACCTCTCAATTATTAAATTCTTTAATTTTTAAATCCTAAGAAATATATGCCTTATATCCATAATCCCACATTTTACTATGTGTCCAGTTAAGTCTTTGCTGATAGGTGCCTTTTATGTATTTAGGGATTTCAGAATGAAACTTGGTGGATGTTACAGCATAGAGCTAGTCTGTGCCGTGGCAGTGTTTTCCCCAGAGATGTTCTGCTTTCTCTTAGTCCTCTTTCTCCCCGCCTTCTTCCTTCCACCCACCTCTAGCGTGATTTTTTAACCTCTTCCCATGGCGTTGGTCCTTTATTAACCTCTCTTGCTGCCGTCCTTGGATGCTCTTCTTCACCCTGACGGTGTAACTAAAGCAGACTCTGTGTATCTGAAGTAGAAGAGACAGGGCCAGGATAGGACCACTCGTCCCGACTGAGGGATGGAGGCACTATTCCAAATGTTTTGCTTCCACGTTTTCAGTAAAAAAGATATTCAGAATGGGAAAATTTGAGTAAATATTGATAAGAGGAACCAATGTGACCAAGATGTGACTTAAGAGATCAGACACAGTAAGTGTGTCCTGGAATATCCCATTGGACCAGATGAACTTGTAGATGAGATTACCATGAGTGTCAGTCATCTTTGAGACATTGTGGAACCAAACAAGGGTTTGAAGGTACGCCATATGTCCTAGGTGTGTAGCAGGCTGTGCCATCCAGGTTTGCATAAGTGCACTCTGTGATGTTCACGAGATAATATCACTTCGTGACTTGTTTCTTAGAACACGTTCTTGTTGTTATGTAATTTATGATTGTATATAGTATAGAGTAATTAATAATAACTACCAATTGTTAAGTATCTGCTATGTGCCAGGAAATATGCTAGACTTTTTCATATATTAACTCTTATCCTCACAGCAAATCTACAAAACAGATATTGCCATCTTCATTTATAGATGGGAAATCTGAGACTCAGGTTACATGACTTGTCGAAGTTCACACAACTTATTAGTGGCAGAGCCAGGATTCAAACTCAGGTCATTTGTTCCTGTGACCATGCTCTTTCCACTATGCCTTAGAGATAGATATACAGCTTAACACTGGGCAGTCATTGTCCATGAAAAAGTCCGGCAGTACAATGTGACTGCCAGACAACTAACACATTGTCCGCGGCAGTGTTGAAGATAAGGGAAGTCACCATTCATCTTACTCAATTAGTTTGAGCCTAGAACAGCACCCAAATGCTGGGTCACCACGCTTAGAAAGGGCACCATTGCACTACAACATCATCAAAAAGTAGCTATAGCCAAGGGTCTATGGAAGCCAACCCCAAACTGACCATTCCCAGCATTAAGTTGGTGACCATAGGACATAGAAAACTATACACAGGAATCTGCAAAGTATCACTACTCTTTGCCCTTCATGTTTGCTTTGCTCAGTTGTCTTTTTGATGTGGTTATATACGATATATTTTAATGACTGTAGCTGGTTTCATTACTTTGTTGACATTGAAAATGTGCGAGGACCATGAAAGCACCATAATGATCATACGTAACGAAATATGTGGCTTTTTGCTAACAGAAAAAGGCAGTCTGTGAAACTTGTTTTTAGTAAAACCAACCAATTTTGAGATTTGGGATGTAGACCTAAGGGTAGCTACCTTTTGAAACAGCTAATGTCCAGTGACTTGAGTTTTCATGAATTGTGGTCGACACAGATTGAAACGTTGCAGAGACAGCCTGATTGTCTGCAGCCGGGGCTGAAGCACGTGCAGCCCCCCCAGGTGGACTGACATGCCGGGGGAGCACGCGTGAGGCGCGACAACAATTCAGTTAGAAATCTCTGACTTTTGGGTTTTGGT
>VBSM01003148.1:6378580-6405101 GCA_008086735.1 Cheirogaleus medius | reverse complement strand
ACTAGGCTGACGCCACAGCACTCTAGCCAGGGCAACAGAGTGAGACTCTGTCTCTGAAAAAACAAAAAAGTTATTTCATGTGAACTTAAAAAGTTGGTGGCCTCTGCAGGCTGCCGCAAGCCAGTGAGCGATGGAGGTGGGGGCAGCCCCAAGGCTCAGCGTGACAATCTCTATGACAAATCCAGTTTTGTCCAAGAAATAGTACATCTTGCAGGCACAAGAGAACCACTCTGGCTGCCGCAGTTTTCCTTCCCCTTTTAGTGGCTGTGTTTCCCATCAGGTTCCTACTTGCTAACCTGAAGAGGATGTTCTGACGATTGGCTGTTGTTACTATCTGATCCCAGCCAGCGAATTAGCCAGTCAGCTCACTGTGTTCTGCCCTCAGAAAACTGTCAGACAGTGGGGACTAAAAGAAAGTTTATAAATTCAGTTTCTCTGTTATATAGGTCTTTAAATCTTCCAGATAATTTGTGTTTGTTGGGATTATTTGCCTACAGGGAGGAAGGAATTCATGTATTTATTGAGACTCAGTAGATAACTATAGTATCTATAGAGTTGATTTAAAAACTTTCAGGGGATACTAAGTAGATACTAATTTTATTTTCATCACTTGCTTTTAACTTGATGGGCTGAACAAGGTATCTGATATGATTTTCTTTAATTTTTTTTTTTTTTTTTTTGCATTTAAAGCAGGATCCTTTTAGAATGTTAGCTTTCAGATAGAGAATACTTTTTCTTTCTTCAGGAAATTGTACTGTGGGAAGTACTTAAGAATAAGAATCTATTTGGGAACAACTCTGAGACCACAGTTGGTTGTAAGTTGACTTTTAAATTTGGTGGGCCAGCTCGAAGTTGACAGGAAAAGTTTTACTGACATTTCAAAACCATTGCAGTTGAGGTAGGCCAAAGTGAAAGTAGTATCATGTTAAGACACTAAACTAGTCACCCGCAGGGTTGTGTTAGGAATAGAAATGAGAATGTTGTCAGCCTTGCATTCTTGGAAAAGCAGGAGATAATATGTCTTAACAAAATATGAGAGTCTTGTGTTACACAAATGTAGGACACTCACCCATAAGTTTACAAAGTATTCCCACCCACACGTTACCTATAAGCTTTTAAATGTCTGGTGCGTTTTAGTATCCATCTCTAAAAGATGGATAATCTCGCCAGCCGCCAAAATTCTGTGGTGTAAAAGTATGTGTATGAATGAGTGTCTGTACACATATGAAAAGGATGCAGTTATTAAAAATTTATCTCTTACACTGGGTGCTGTTTCCTTATGTGTTCATTTTACTTATAAATTTATTTTCTCTTCAGGTAAAGAGGACGAATATCCAAAGAAACCTTTGGGGCAGCTTCCGCCTGAATTCCAGTGTGGCGGAGTCAGTCACCTGAGCAACGGGCAAAGGAGTGTGGGCAGGCCGAGCCCCCACCTGGGCAGCAGGAGGGAGAGCACAGCGTTGTCGCAGCCCAGGAAACACGAGCACTCCCCGCGCCACCAGGGCCGGACTGGCACCCCAGAGCGCGCGCGGCAGCCACGACGGAAATCGGTGGAGGAGGACAGCAGGAAGCTCAAGGAAGAGGCGGATTTTCAAAGAAAACCCCCGTCAGGTCCACACGACAGTTCCAGGCAGTATAATCATGCCGCCGCCAACCAAAACAGCAACGCCACTTCCAACGTCAGGAAGGAATTTGTGCCCAGATGGAACAAACCGTCCGATGGCTCAGCTTTGGAGAGAACTGCCAGACTCGCCGAAGGTAAGAGCAGAGCGGGGCAGCCCACGTTCACAGTATCCCCGAGCCCTGGTGATGCCCGGGTGTCGCACTCGCGGCCCAGGGCCCTGGAGGTGGAGGACGGCAAGCGCGGCTCCACCGCCTCGCAGTACGACAACGTGCCTGGCGACAGCGTGCCCGGCGACGAGGGTGAAGGCTCGGCTGCCGTGGAAGAGGCCTTGGAAAGGGCTCGCTCGCACAGCCCGAGGACCGTCGCCCACCCCAACAGTCCGCGGAAGCTCGCGGAGCCCAGCGCCAGCCCAGCGAAGGCCCCCGCCAGGTTCACCTTTAGGGCGCAGCCCCCCGGCTACGCGCACCCGCCCGCCCACGGCGACGCCCCCAAATACCTCCCCACCGCCAACAGCTTTGGGTCCCCCCACTTCAGCCCTGGGGCCCCAGGTCGTCCTTCCGGGAGACCTTACGGCTCTACTCTTTCCATCGATCTCTCTCCGGACAGAGCGCTCGGCCGCCCAGCCCCTATCGTGCTGCCGTCCAGCCGGATAGAAGTGCTTCCCATGGACATTGTCACTGGCGGGCGCCAGGGCAATTCGGGGTCACCAAAGCACACACAGTTCATCCTTCCTCCGGTGGATTATTTGCCAGATAACCGAAAGTGGTCGGAAGTGACTTACACTTACAGGCCCGAGGTGCATGGGCAGTCGTGGGCTCTGGACGCTGGCCGTGGCAACGTGACGAAATACGCGGCCTTTCAGCACGTCCCCTTCCAGGACCACGGCCTGCCCGCGGTCTCAGTGGACAGCCCGGTGCGGTACAGACCTTCGCGCATGGTGGAAGACGCCAGTCCTCCTGGCTGTCAGTATTCAGGGCCCTCGCCCCCAGCCTACCACTACAGAAACCCGGAGGGGCTCTCCATTCAGGAGTCAGTGCTGCTGTGACAATTGATCTGTGCTCGCTGGCGACGAGAGTAGAAACCACATGAAACCCACATTGCTATGTTTGTAATTGCCAAAGCAGTATTTTATACTATTGTGAACAACTTGCACAACCGTGGTGTCTGTTAGCGATAAGAATATATGGAAATGTCTTCATCCTCATGTAGATGCTGCTTAAGATGAGCATTTAAATTACGTCATCACTGACCCTGTTAAAAAGAATTTAACCTGGAAACAGCAATAGCATTTAGGGATGCACGCACAGTGATCATTTATTACTCAGTTCCATTTATATCTTTCTCCAAAACCTGAACATTTTTACTCTATTGGCCCGTTCTATTTAGACTAATGTTACAAAGTACTGAAAAACTATAGATTAGGTCTTTTTAAGGCTAAGTGTAGTGTGTATGTCTTTTAATAGCTATGGTAGGCATCTATGCATACACATTTAAACACAGAACTAAAGTATTTTTAAAAAACTACTTTTAATCCAGACCCATGGAATAACATAATATTCTTCTTTTCCTTAATGTCTCATTTAGTCCAGTTTTTTTCCTCTCATATTTTAACCTGACTAAAGAGTTTCCCCGACTATATTAATTCAACATCTCACAGAATGCTCATCATTCTCCTTCAGTTGCTACCATTTTCTTTGAATCTGAAAATTAAATATATTGGAGAGAAAGGCTAACCAACTCAATGGTGCTTAAAAATCGAGGCAGTTAAGTAAGTTTACGGCCAGAGGTGTAGGGCTCCTCATATCTGTTTACCAGGCCAGTCTTAGCGCCCTTGTGCCCTTTGTTCTGGTCCCACTCCTGCAAAGCTCAGAGCAGGCTGTCCCCGCCAGATGCCCAGGCGATGTGAGCTGCAACATACCGATGGCTGGCCCAGGACGCAGCACAAATGCCTTTGAAATTCATTTGGAAGCAGGATTGACAATATGGTTACTTCTCAGTTCTGCCCCAGGGTGGTCGTTTACATGATCCTTTCCTGGCATTCTTTCTTTAGAGAATGTAGTCAATGGGTTTTATTGTTCTTAATGGGGCCATTAAATTAGCCATGTAAAAATTATAAAAAATGATCCTAATTATTAATAGGAGTGTAGGATTTTGATCTTTTAAAAAAAATATAGTGTTACTTTCATGCTTTTGAAAATCTTTTTTTTTCTTTTTCATGGAAAAGAATTCAGGTTCATGGTAATAAAAACAATTAGTAATGTCTTTTAAAATATCCTATTACACTACAATCACCAAAACACTGACAAAGAAAGTCTGACTTCATGTTTAATTGGGGAACCTTTTTTCAACATTACTTTGCTTACATTTGAATACTAGAAAGTAGAAAACCTAACATTGATGGTTCTTCCTGTTGCAAGTTGGAGCTTTAAGCTTTCAAGGTACAAAAGTTTGTCTATTAAAATGAAAGTAACATTTGTTTAGCTAGTGAATGTGACAATATTTTTTATGTATATAATGAGTCTAATGTAATTCTAATCAACTTGGTAATGATGTTATTAAATGGCAAAACAAATGCAGTGTATTCAGCTGAACACTACACTGAAGCTCAAACAAAACCCTGGTAAAATAACCAGGCTCTTGATTTAAATCATGTAGAACCTGAGAAATAAATGTATATAAAAATGTAGCTGAGGATATTAATTCTAATTTTTGAACCATGATTCTGTGACTTATAATAAACCAAGCTGTACAATTTAGTTTATGATAGCAGTATCTGAGCTGCTATGCTCCAAAATATATATATCAACGTGATAAATACTGTAGATTTTTATATATATATGCAAAATATATATATACACACAAGCACTATTTTCTTATGTCATCTATGACATTTTTTATCTGTATACTTTTTTTGATGTGATTGTTTTTAACATGCTGAAAGTAATAAGTATATTTTGTTTTGTGTCTTTTATGTGCATTTTTTTCATATGGCAAAAATGGTGCATCGCTGATGCATCTAAGGCTAATCCTCTGCTAATTGAGTATGTGTTGCCTAGTGTTCTCTTTATATATATCACAGTTCTACGTTATGTGCTTTATTAATTTCCAGTAAGATTGTATTTAGAACTACATCACCTTTCCCTGTGTTTTATTTAATAATGACATTGTTAATAGCAATAAGGTGTTAATTATAGTCTTCCCCATTCTAAAATGTAGCTCTCTATGTTAGTTTTTTAAGTAGGGAAATTTAATTCAAAATTATTTTGCCACCATACAACTTTACTCTTTCAAATTTATTTTTTAATAAAAGATAATGAAATAATGATAACAGATAAAATAACACTGGTAAAGTGGGTCAAACTATATTTATGAAAAACCTATTTGGTAAGGATTTTCTTGGTGTGGAGACTGATTTTACTCTATAACTGTATGTATGTGCGTGGTTTCAAGTATTTTGCCAAAATTAAGTCTTTTCTTCATAGCAGTCTTGTGTAACATAATAAGGACTTCGGTATAGGTTTTATTTTTTAATATTTATTTTGAGAAGTTAAAGTAGACCCAGGGTTTCAAAGAGTTTTAAAACTTTGACTCTTTCAGGTGTTCATATTTTTTTAATAGGATTTTTTAAAAAATGAGAAGCTTTTTAAAGCTGGGAGATATATATTAATTCAGATATCAGAGTATCAATGATAAAATGTTTCTTGAAAGAATGAAAAGAAATTCAGTCGACAGGATGTTTCTGGAGAAGAAAACTAGATATTTACAGAGTTCAGTGTACCTAGACTTTCGTTGTTCTAGTCACTTCACATGTCTCCCTCTGGTCCATTGTAATGCAGGCACAAGCCAGTACCCCGTCAGTACTTTGTTGAGATCCCTTCTCTTTTCCCTTTCATGATTAGAGAAAAACATGCCATGTCTGCAAATTGGGATTTTATTCTAAGGACATATAGCTTTATCTTCTGGATTTAAGGTTATGCTCAATTCTCTTTTGGAACCACACCTTGATTTTAATATACACTTAATTGTGGGTTATTAAGATTATGGTTTTGGGATTTGTTTTTGGTTTTTTGGTTAAACTGTTGTTTAAATGGATTTTAAACGTTTATATCTTATATGGACATTAATGCTCATTGACCTGGTGGATTTAATGAGCCAGATTTTATTTTTAAGATGACCCAAGGTATTGAGAAAAAGAGAAAGGAATCCGATTAACATTTATTTATGCATTTTACTTTCAGAAAGATGTTCAAATTATCCATAAATCTAAGTATAACCACCCCCATTTTATAGATGAGAAAACTGGTAAATAACAGAATTAATTTAAGATTTAATAAAAATAGATCTCAACCCTTGTTGGGGTATTTAGAATTATCTGGTATTCTTTAGAATTCTTTAGAATTATCTGGTGAACTTTTAAAAATTTTTTCTGCATGGCTCCCACACCAAGCCACTTTAACTCAGAATATCCGGGATGGAACCCAGGTGTCAGATAATTGTATTCCCCCCCCACCCCCCATAATTTAAAGTTCAGTCATTAAGCACTTTAAAAAAAAAATCCTCCTAAAGTTGATTCTTTATATTCCTACTATGAGATATCTCAAAAATTTGTAACAGATCAAGCGTTTTAGAGTTTAGCAACTCTGATGTCAGGAAAGTCAGGACAATTTCTACTGGGGAAATTAACCTTACCAGCCATCTCTCTAAGTTTCGATGTGCTGCTGACAGCCATGGACAGAAGTGGTCCCACGTGGGAGGTGACGTGACCTCAGCACTTTCTCTCATGTGCTGCTCACAGTGGTCCTTCAGAATAGGGAGCACCTCAGTAGGATTTCTGTCTTCCTAGACAGCCTCTGCCTCTCATTTCCTTAAGTGACATGCTTAGAAGAGCCCAGCTGTTTGGAAGCCTAAGAGCATTTTCAGTATATGCAGAGCTGAGAAAATCCTGAGTGGCCTGGTCCTTCATCTGACAGCATTTTATTGAGCATCTACAATGTCCTAGGCAGGACCCTGCTGGGTTCACGCTTCGGGATAGGAGTGTGTTTTGCAACCTGTGCATCTGCATTCAGTGTGGAGCTACACACAGGCCGCTGTTGTGGGCACATGATAGGGCTACGCCTGTAGTATAGAAAGGCCAACAGCGAGCCCAGCTCAAGATGCTGGGGCAGCTGCATGGGGCGTTGCCTAAGCTGAGCCGGAAAGGACTTGTGGTAGGTGACGAAGGCAGGGGGGAGAGGGCCACTTCTGCAGAGGGGACAGAAGCAGGAGCGGCTGCAGGGGGTGTAGGAGGACATGTGCCACTTTGATGTGAGTGTGGAGTGGGGGTGGAGAGGGGTGAGAGGTTCCATAGAGACCCCATCTAGGAGGGCACTGTATACAATTGAACTTGATCCTGCAGACAGGTTTGCCGTGGTTATATGTATTCGCATTTCCCATGTGGCCCTCAGTGCTGTGGAGGCTGGATGTGAGGGGACAACCCCAGAGGAAGTTAGGGAGGCAGGAGGCTGTGGCAAGTGTTTTATCTAAAAGGTGGTGAAGAACTTAAGGCCAGGGAAGAAGCTAAAAAGAAAAGGTGATGAATCGGAGAATGACTTACTAAGTGAAATTGGCAAGACTTAACTGGATGAATGTGACCATAATAATCCTAATGAGAAAAGTAGCTAACACTCACTGGGCGCTTACTAGATACGTGCTGGCACTGTGCTAGGCATTTCACTTGTACTAACTCATTTCGTTCTCACATTGACTCTGTGAACTATGTTCTCCTCTAACTCCCAGTTTACAGATGAGAAAACTAAGGCCCAAAGTTTAACTTGGCCTGAGCAACACAGCTGGTCAGCACAGCCAGGACTTGAATCCAAGAACCTGAATCCAGAGCCTGCGCTTCCCTCTCTCCCTCGAACAGTTGGAAGGAGGTATAATTTACCTGCAGAAAATGTATGCATTTGAGGTTCATACTTAGGTGATATTTTAGTAAAGTTGAAGAATGGTGCAACTATCACAACCAATTTAGAACATTCTATTAACTCAAAAAGATTTCTTATTCTCGTTTGCAATTAAGCCTCATACCCGGCCCCACTCAAACCACAGACAGCCACTGATCCACTTCTTGCCCTTCAGGTTTGATATTTCTGAACATTTCACATAAGTAGAATCAGACAACATGTGGTCTTTGGCACCTGGCTGCTCTCACTTAGTGATGTTTTTGAGATTTGTAGTGTTGTAGCTATCTTTTTGGTAGTTACTTTCCTTTTTGTTGCTGAATAGTATTCCACTGCATGACTATGTCACAGTTCGTTTGTTTATTCACCAGCCTACAGACATGCAGATTGTTTTCACATGCTGCTGTGACCATTTGTGTTCAAGTCTTTTTGTGGACATATGTTTAACTTTGTAAGAAACTGCCAGACTGTTTTTGAAAGAAGCTGTATCATTTTACATTGCCACTAGCAACATCCACACCCTCACCAACACTTGTGATTAGCTGTCTTTTGTCATGATAGCCATCCTCGTGGGTATAAAGTTGTATCTCCTCATGGCTTTGATTTACATATTTCTGACAGCTAATGATGTTGAGTATTTTTTCATGTGCTTGTGGGCCATCTGTGTATCTTCTTTAGTAAAATGTCTATTTAAATTTTTTGCTCATTTTTTAATTACATTGTTTTCTATTATTAAATAGTAAGAGCTCTTAATATATTCTGGATATAAGTCATTTGTAAGACCGGATTTGCAAGTATTTTCTCCCAGTCTGTGACTTGTCTTTTCAATCTCTTAATGGTGTCTTTTGTTTTAGACTTGTCTTTAATTTTAATGAAGTCCAATTTATTAGTTTTTCTTATATGGATTGTACTTTTAGTACTGTATCTTTGCTAACTCAGGGTTACAAAGATTTTCTTCTATGTTATATCCCGGAAGTTGTATACTTTTAGCTCTTAAAAATGGGTCTTTGAGCCATTTTGAATTTTCGTATATGGTGTGAGGTAAGAATCTACATTCCTATGGATATACAAAATGTCAGCGCCATGTTATGCTTTCCCATACTGTACCTCTGTCAAAAATCAACATATATGTAAGAGTTTAAGTTTGAAATGCGAAGGTATGCGTTCTCCAACTTCATCTTTTTCAAATCATTTTGGCTATTCTGGGTCCTTTGCATTTCTATATAAATTTTAAGATCTGCTTGTCAGTTTCTGCAGAAGAGCCTGCTAGGATTTTGATTGGGATTGTTTTGAATCTATGGATCAATTCAGGAAGAATTGCTAACTTACCAATATGAAGTTGTTATTGTGGCTTGACTTGGACGTGTGGGGGAAGTAGCCACGGTGGTGGGCAGAGGAAAGCGGCTGGCAGGCAGGGAGGGGGCAGCTCCCCCAGCACAGCCTGGGAGCAGAGTCGCAGCTCGTTGGCACCGCCAGGTAAAGTTGCAGACATAAGGATGGTTTTAGTTATCAACCACGTCTGCACCCCTGGATGCTGCCATTTGAGAAACTGCCTTTGAGAAACAACCACAACCATGTCCCTGCACATTGGTCAGTTTGGTCCAGCGGATGGGAGGCCCTCAGATCTGTACCGTAACCTTGAGTTTGCTGTTCATTAATCAGTGTGACCTCGGGCAAGTCACATCTCTCTCTGGGCCTCCCTTTCCTCAGCTGTAAAATGTTGGCGTGAGAGTCGGAAGGGGTAGTGGAGGTGATCTAAGACAGTCGCATCGATAGCTGCACAGAAGAGTCCGCGGGGACCTTGCAGGAACACTGATGCCCAGGCCCACCCAGACCAGTGAAACCGGACTCTGTTGAGGTGGGACTCAGGAATTAGGTGGGGTTTGGTTTTGCAAGTTAAATACTGATACAGCCCCACATTTTGTGATTGAATAATCTAATACTTAGAACCTAAATTGTTCCACGTCACACAATTGTATAGGAATATACTGCAAGAAACTGGAGCCTGGGGCTTTAAACCCTTGATGAGAAACCGTGAATGACCTGCCTGTGTGAACAGGCAAAGTGGTTTTGTTTTGTTTTGTTTTGTTTTGTTTTCGAGACAGAGTCTCAATCTGTTGCCTGGGCTAGAGTGCCGTGGTGTCAGCCTAGCTCACAGCAACCTCAAACTCCTGGGCTCAAGCAATCCTACTGCCTCAGCCTCCCGAGTAGCTGGGACTACAGGCATGTGCCACCATGCCCAGCTAATTTTTTTCTATATATTTTTAGTTGGCCAATTCATTTTCTTTCTATGTTTAGTAAAGACGGGGTCTCACTCTTGCTCAGGCTGGTTTCGAACTCCTGACCTTGAGCAATCCACCTGCCTCGGCTTCCCAGAGTGCTAGGATTACAGGCGTGAGCCACTGTGCCTGGCCCAGGCAAAGTGTTTTGACCCAGAGAGGAAAAAAGGAGACCCCACTCTCTCTACACGTGTATCTTTATTCTTCTAGCTCCCGTGTCTTCTACTACTATCAGGAAACCACCTTAAATCCATACTAGGGGATTTCTACTTAGAGTTTGTGAGTGGTGTCGTGGAGAGAACACAGGCTTGAAAACAAACTAGTTGACAGGTCTCAGCTTTTCTGCTAACTTTGCTGCGTCTCAGTCTCGTGAATAAAGGAGGGAAAGCGAGGCCTTCCCTGCGTGCTGGTTCTGAGATTCACTGAGATAGTGTACGTGTGATACAGGTATACCTGCCCGGACAGGTGCTCAGTAAAGATTGAATTATGAATATAAATGTCTGTGTAGGGAAAGCTAATGTCATGCATATTTAAGGAGCTTTTTCTTCCCTTTAAACTTGTAAAGTGCTCCCAAATGAAATGTGGGCCAAGAACAGTAAAAGAAAATAATACAGATTAAGAAGTACAAAGTTATTAAACAAGTTCTGCATCCCCATTAATTAGAGAAATTGAAATCGAAACAATGATTGGCAAAGACAGTTGGCAAAAAGAACCCTGTTTATGCCCTGCCAGGGAGAGGAAGATTGCATTCCAAAAACATACCACTCGTACAGTATGAGAAGTTATGCGTTGTATTCTTTGGTCTAGCAATACTTCTATGAAATACAAGTGAAAAAAGATACATGTAAAAGGGTGTTGCGTCATTCTTTATAATAGAGAAAAATTGGGAATATCCTGACTTTCCATCAGTAGAGGAGGAGTTAAATGTGGCGTACCCATTTAGGAGAAAACTGTTCACCCTTTAAAAATATGTAGGTAGCTTTATATGTACTACCGTGGAAAGATCTCTCTCATTTATCGCTAAGTGGAAAAAGCTACAAAACAGGATCCAGACGGTCCTTAGTGGCTTCCCCGCCTTGAGGCTCATGTTTCAAAGGTCAGGGTTGGGGGTGCTCTCAGGGGCTGTCAGGAGGGTCGCAAGTTCTGTTTGCAGGACTGAGACCTTCTAGGACAGACAAGAGAAGACGATTTTAGACAGGGGGTGTGAGAAGCGGCCACACGGAAGTGAGGTGGGGACTCAGACAGGACAGAGGCCCCTGACACAGGGGCAGGAGGGCATGTCCCAGGTAGTGGGGACAGAGACGGAGTGAGGCAGAATGTTTGCTCCCCACCGGGTTCAGGCAGTAACTGTGAACAAGCACCGTCAGCGCTGTGGGTGGCATCCAGCCAAGGCTGCCCCTCCTGAGGGGTCTTGGTCCTTCCTGTGACTGTTCTTTCAGTTTAGGGGGTGGGCAGAGAAAACCAGGGGAGCAGTTACTGGGGGGCAGCCATGAAAACCAGCAGGCGGCCAGAGCCCAGGAGTCCGGGGCTGGCGGGGCTCGTGTGGCCGAGCATGAAGGACACTTTGCTGCTCTTGCGCTGAGGCTGAAGGTCACAGTGACACCCAATGAGCAGAAGCTCAACACGCAAAAATACTTCCTGAAGGCAGTTACCTCCGAAATCTGAAGACCTCGCCAATACAGAGGACATCTCAGCTCAGACGCCTCCCATCCTCTTCCTGCTGAATAAATCCAGGTTGGGCGTAAAGGTTTCTTTCTAAAAGCATGTCTAGAAAGGCGTCTTCCCTCCCGGGCCAGCCCTGGTCAGAAGCGATGGGGAAGGTGAGTACTGATCCCAGAAAGGAGGTTGAGGCAGCTTCAAACCCAGCTCGTCCCATCCTTTTAAGATCCCTGGATCTCTTGTTAGTCCGGGAAAGCCTATTCTTTTGGATTTCATGGATTAGTCAAATGTTCTCCAAGATTTGGATGTTGGAACAGAGTTGTCCATTTTTGTTTTGTCAAATATGTTTATTAAAAAAAATTTAAAATATGCACAAAACAGAAGAAAGAAGAGCAGAAACTCAAACAGTTCTTTATATTGCACATATTTAGCCTTTTAAAAAATCCTCTGTATTGATTTTTCCCCCTTCGTTGCAACCTGGGAAAAACTCAATCAGCCCCTTCCGCACCCCAGCCTCAGAGTGTCCCGAACGGTGGTGTTTGTTTCGATACCAGATGATGTGATGAGATTGCATGGTTTATAGAAAATTAAATTCTTTAGCCAAACCAGATGCTAAGCTTCTGCTCAGAATCGATATACTGTTGGAAGTCCTGGAAACTAATAAACATACCATAACTCTGAATTTATGAATAGGCTTTTGGAAATAACCTCAGAGAAGGAGTCCAGGCTTGAAACAGCTTTTGTAACGCCAGATGGAGTGTGTGAGTTTAATCAGCGTCCTGAAAGGAGAACTGTGCAATGTATTTTTAAAAATTCACCGTAGTCCACGAGTTGAATCTGAGAGAAGCTTAGGAAGCGAGAGCTTAATTGAAACTGAGATGAGAAATTACGACCAGTGCAAAGAAACCCAGAAGTTCTTTTATGATGAAGTGTGCTGGTGGGAAGCGCCCAGAATCCAGGCAGCTGGCAGCGTCACCTGAGGATGTCACCTGAGGACAGAGAACCCGCCTAAGCGAACCAGCGTCTCACCGCAGGGTGGCAGAGCTGAAGGGCTGCGCTGTCCTTGGGCCCCTCGGGACATATCGGCCAAACCCAGTGCCCAGAGCCCTGTTCCTGTCTCTCAGTGGTGGAAAACTAGGATCCCTAAAACTCCCAGCTTGTGACTGGCACGTCACAGGTGAAGGACAAGACCCCAGAATCCCAAGGCATTGTGTCTGCAGTCTTTCGAGTAGGCAGGGACCGGAGCTCACCTTGCCACTCCTGCTCCTTCCAAAGCAGATTGAAGGCGCAAATGAAAAGGAGGGGAGTGGACACTGTGCGTGCACCCTGCCTGCAGGGGGACAGCCCGCAGCGGGGGTGGAGAGGAGAGAAGGCCAGTTAATTTAAAACCAGCCCACCGACACACCCAGTCATGCATGTTCAAGAATTGGTATTTTGGCCCAGTTAAAGTGGGTGACAACAGCTCAATAACAGCTCAGTAAAACTTAGTGCTTAGCTGCATTACTGTGCAGATTGGCACATATGGCGATGTCCCCAAGTCACAGGCATTCATCCAGCACAATGTCATCAGCCATCTACTCTGTGCTAGTAAGTGGCCCTCAGAATCAAGTTAAATCTTGTTCACTACATTCCTAGTTAAAAACCAAAACAAAACCCTTGGCTTGGAACATCGAAGGAACTTGCTACTCAATCTGTCTCACATCTCACCCTTCAGGCTGGATTTGGATGATGTCATTTTCCTGCTTACAGACCTTCAGTGGCTTCCTGGCCACCCCCAACCACTGGCTCAGCCTGGCTCTCCAGCTGTTTGTGACATGTTCGGGGACTGTCCTCCGCAGCAGGGTTTTCTGTGTCTGCTGCCTGGGGCCCCAGGGCCTGCTTGGAAATGACTCCAAGGCGGTGGGTGTGGGGTGGGGAAGCTGGACGTTTGTGTGTAGAGAAGTAAGGGGCTTTGCCGGCTTAAGGGACCAGCAGAGAGCTCGGCTGGTTTCCCTTGGGTGTATTTTCAAAGTTTGGCCAACGTTGCACCCCCACAGTGTCTGCCTGACACGGGAAGAGGACCCCCCAGGTGCGTGTGAAGTGCATCACCAGCCGGCCTGCTGGCAAAATGACAGGGCGAGGTTTGCCATGAGTGTCCCCCACCCCCTTCCTGTCCCATTCTCTAAAGTCGTGTGCTCCCCCCACATCTGAGACTCTCACCACCTTGTAACACTTCTTTTTGCAAACCCCAACCCCATATTTACATTTAAATAAGGGCATCAAATCTCACTTATCTCTATGCTGCGGGGTAAGTTTTTCGTAAAACCTCTTCTCTCACCTCTCACCGTTTGGAGTTATGCAGACTTTTTCAGGAAAGGGTTTGTTTTCACTGGAAGTTTGACTACTTACCCATCACCCAGATCACTGATTCTCTAAACCTTCAACGTGCACGCAAATCACTTGGGGATCTTGCTCAAGTGCACATTCTGGTCTTGTAGGTCTGCAACTGGCTGGGAGATTCTATGTTTCTTGTAAGCTCCTGGGTGCAGTGGACACTGCTAGTCTAGGGACCACACTGTGAGTGACAGGCTCAAGGCCAGGCTTCCCGGAAGAGCAGTCAGGAGGAAGTTCCCACCCCTAGCGCCCCAGGCACGATGTGCTCAGGTGCACACAGTAGTTCCCTTTGCAGAGCTCATGGAGGGAACGGAGGGGGCTGTTTGTCCCCCCTGTCTCTGCAGACTTCACTCACGTCACAGGCTCGGAGCCTTTAAAGGCGCTGGTCTGGTGGTTGGAGATGCGGCTTGCACGTGCAGAAGGCAATTTAGCAAGCTCTTGAGGGACGAAGGGACGTGGCTGCCTTTGGGGGTTTCCTGGAGCAGGTGGAGGAGGTGCCTGTTGACGTGCACATCATTTCACTCCCCATGTCACCTGCAGACAGGCCAGGCTACATTGGCAACAGTTCTCGGGCAGGTGACACCCATTCCACGTATACCGCTGAAGGTGGTGTTCCCCTGGAAAGGGAGATAATGAGATTCACAGTAACGAAGCTATAGGTTGGAAGTTATAACCTACCTAATTCCGTAATTAAGCCGTCAATTACGGCTGTGTCTGTGCCACCTGCTATGCCTGGGCCTTGTGCCACATGGAAGCGCCAGCTCGACAGGCCCGTCCGTGCGGAACCCAGAGCTCAGGCCTGTCCTGACTCTCAGCTTCCCCCTGCGTGCCTCCCGCCGCCTTCTCCTGGGGATTTTGTAGCGGCCATGTGGGGACAGGTTGCCCAACTGCATGTCGTGTCTGTGGGGTCGCAGAGTGTTCGGGTCAGCCTGCAGGCGTCAACAGGCCTTTCGAGGGCTCCGATTTCCCCAAGGGGAGCATCTGTGCCGACCCTTGCAGAAACCGGTCACCGTTCCCACCCTCGAGGCCCTGACCTTCCCCCCAGGGCAGGTGCAGAGCTCAGAGAGACCGACCTCGCAGGGAGGAAAGGAGGCCCCCGAGGGCAAGCCCCGTGGCAAATTCATCTTTGTCGCCTGGAAGGGACTTCAGTAGCGTGTGTTGAGTGACTAAGTGGGTGAAAACAGGAAAAGCAGGAAGGGAAGAGCTGTTGTACAGGAAGTGTGATGTCACCACCAAAGGCCTCCAGGCGCTTAAGCACACCGGGTAGTGACACGCCCGTGACGTCACCTTCCTGGTGACAAGTAGCTCATTCCACGGGTCTTAGCTGGTCCCTCAGCTGTAGAATGGCCTCCTTCAGGTCGCAGAGCATGTGGCTCTGGTTGATGGCAGAGTCTGGACGTAAAACCTTACCCTGGGACCTGCAGCATCACACGCTTCCAGTCCAATCCACTGGTATATCCAGGAGCCGTGTGTCCCCCACATTCACCCCGCTGCGAGTGACAGGTGGTGGTGAGCTAAGTAGGAGACCTGCCACTGGCCGTGCCAAGGAGCCTCCCAGAGAACTGGCATTCCAGAAAGACGTGACCTCCACTCTCGCTCACCTTGGCCAATGTCTTTACCCCATTTGTCAGTGAGGGTGACGCTTAAGGTCAGGGGAAGCGCGAGCCTCGTACTCACGGTGACTCCGCTGCACCCCCGCTCAGGAAGGGGACCCAGGGAATCGCCATTCTTCCTTCCCCAGCTGAGGAGGCACCGAAGGTCTCTCCATTTAATTTAGAAACCAAGCAAGGGTCCCTGCACAACCAGCTTGGACTTTTTCCAGGTTATCTGAGGCAGAGTATTGGCCGGGTTCCCTTCTCTCTTCCTTCCTTCCTTCCACGAACGCTTTGAGCACTTGCCTTGCGTTGTGCTCTCTCTCTCTCGCCACTGGGAACACAGCAGGAGGGGAAGCGACAGCCCCTCTCCCTGGTGCATCTCACACGTCTCACAAGAAGATGCTCCCAGGCAGGAAACAGCAATTGCGCCTTTTCTGGGGCTGGCAGGGCCTGGGGCGCCTGAGGAGGGACCAGGAGGCAGGTGAGGGGAACCAGGGCAGGAAATAGGAAAGAGACGAGCGCAGAGATCCGAAGTGGGGGCTGGTCGCTGGGGCGTGGGGGCTCTGGAAGGACTTGGCTTTAACCTGAGAAACGTAGGAGTCACGGAGGACGGTGAGCAAGTCACCAATGTGGCCTCCGTGCTAATGCGGCTGCCCAGGGGCTCGTGGTGACCCAGGCAGGGGAGGGCAGTGAGGGGCAATGGCAGGATCAAGGACATTTTGGAGACAGAACCAAAAGCTTTGCCTTGGGGTGGATGTGGCGTGGGAGAGAAGAGGGTTTGGGGGCTTGTTGGGCTAAAGGACTAGAAAGAGACTGTGCCATTGACATCAGACTCAAGATGACATGTAATGAGGGTTAGAATAGCCCGCATTTATTAGGCTCTTCCTGTATGCCAGGGGCTCCAAGAACTTTACACCTATTGTCCCATTTAATCCATACAACAGCGCTATGCTCTTGTCAATTTTAGAGATGTTTACTTAAAAATCACACAGTTTGTACATTTGGAGAGGAGAGCTTAATTTCTTCTAAAGGCTGCAGCCTGCAGGGTGGCCACTTGGACAGGCTGGAAAGTGCAGCCTGCAGCCAAAGACCAGAGACAGACACTTGGGAGGAGGAGGGGTTGGGGCAGGAATTTATGCTAAAGTGGTTGGCTGTGCATACATATTCAACAGGTGGTGGGAGGAGCTATGAATATTCATGAAGGTGGTCCTGCAGCAGGTGTATTGAGCACACAGGTAACAGAGGACGCATGTTCACCTTGGTGTGGAGACTTAACACTTACATGAATCACGGTTAGGCTCAAGGTCTTTTCAGGACGCAGAGGAGCCCAGGTGCACAGTCTGTGAACTGGCCAGACCCGTCCACGGTCAGTGGTCTTCTTCTAGGAGAAAGTCCTACCAGAGCTGTCGTTCTGGCAGGTGGAACAGGGAGGTGGAGGGTCAGTGTCTGCGGTGAAGCTGCAAATTGTTTTAATATCGCTTATCTCGGGGCCAGTGCTTGTTCAGCTGCTGGAGAAATAGAAAAACCCCAGGGCAGTTAGAGCATCATTTATTCTTTCCGTGTAGGGGTGCGTGACTTATGTCTTGCCTGGCACGGCCGTGGGGCCTGTGTATAATCTGATATCTTATAGCCATACTGAGTCTGTTTTTGTCAGTCTTATGGTCTCTTTCTTAGCATTAATGTGGTGAGTTGTGTCTAAACCCTGAGAGGGAGGAGGTATAATGAGGCACATCTGCCTTTCCATCCCATCACGGCCAGGAGCTCAGTTTTTAAAGATTTTTCTGGGGTCCCCTTGGCCAAGAGAGAATCCTTTTCGTCAGCTGGGGGCTCAGGACTTAGTTTGCAGAGATGAGAAAACTGGTCGTCATGCCCGTTCACAGCCTCACCAGACCCCATGCAACAAAAAAGTAGACCTTGCTCGTTTACTTTTTCTGTTGTAAGTATGCAACGTCTTGCTTCATTAACTCACTGTCAATGGAGACGCACGTTTTCTGCTTCCTCCCAAAGAGCAGTGCGAGATTAGCAGCTTTGTTCTGCCCCACGGCTGCCCCGTGAGCACGTGGGTGCGTTAGTGAGCACGTGGAACAGGTGTCCACACCTGTGACTGGGGAAGCCAAAGAAGAAGGTTTCGGGGTGCCGGGATGGGGCACAGCCATCTGCCAGGTGCACAGCAGAGGAGAGAGCGGGGCTTGGTACACCAGGACAACGGAAGTGTCCAAGTTCAGCCAGAAACTCACTCACTGGGAGTCCTAAACAGAAGCTTCTAAAACAGACAGGAGCCAGCAACCCACAGGTGAGCAGCATGAAGCCAGGTGTGCGTCAGTAAAGGGCTCACCTGGGAGACCAGGTGTGCTTTGTCCCTTCCCACGGGCGCTTTGCTGGCTGGGAGAGTCTTAAAGGGGCCGTGGTGTGTGCTGGGAAGAAGAGTTCCAGTCCCACCCGATTAAGAAGTATGCCAGTTATCTAGTGTGGCGTTACCAAATCACCCCCAAACGTAGTGGCTTCAGACAACCATCGTGATCATCATCTCTCACAAGTCCTTCTTGGCTCATGTCTGGCACCTGGGCCGGGGGCAGGGTGGGGACACTGGGGTGTCCCATCCTCTGGCGTTTCTCCATAGGTGGTCTGCCGCTGTGGTCTTTCCAGATGGCGTCTTCAGGTCAGTGACACTGTTTGCCTGGTGGCTCAGGGTTTTAAGCCGTGTGTTCCCAGAGAGAGAGGCAACCAGGAGGAAGCCGTCTCTGCCTTTCTCACCTAGTCTGGGGAGACGAGCGGCATCTCTCTCGCTGTAGTCTGCTCGTTAGGTGCCCACGGCAGACGCTCAGCTAAGGAGAGGGGACTCAGACTCAACCACGTCAGAGAATTTGCTGGCATGTTTTATACCCTGCAGACACCTGTGACACAGTCTGGGGACCTCCTAATTGTGCCCCATGTCAGTGTAAAGTCTCTTGATGCCCGTGCAAGCCGGCCGCTCGTGTTGGATGTGCGGAGGGGTGGCCGGCGTGCAGACGGCAGCCACGTTTTTCTGAGACTGAACATGATGTCTGTCTGGTCACCAGGGAAACCTCCATCTTCCCTGTGACTCGGGATGGCATCTATCAGAGAGGACCGTAAAGTAGCAATCCCGCGGGGAAACGAAGTCTATGTTAGGAAGGCAGGTGACACAACAAGGAGATGGAGCAGTAGGTAAGAAAATGGCCTTGACTTTGGCTTGGAATGCAACAGCAGAAAATACAAAGTCCTGGCCAGAGAGTGGCATTCCAGACCCGGCGCTCCACCAGCCTCAGCGTGCGGAGATCGGACTAGAGATCGCTGTTTGGTTAGAGGGGGTTCGGGGGGCCTGGTGAGTTCAAATATGCTTCGAGCAGCATTCGGAAGCCTCCTGGGAGGACAACGCACCGTGGGATGTTTGGCTGATGCCAACTAATTAGGAAAACCCTTTCTGGGGCCTAGTATGAGTCCAGAGAAGGAGAAGTAGGGTTGCTATTGCTGGTGCCCTGGAGCTCCTCAATAGAACTCGTGGTCTCCTTACACTTGACTGAGCTTGCTCTGTGCACAGACTCTGCTAACGGCCACCGTGGCCCAGCGTGCCAGGCAATTGCCAATTTGTAGCAGCCCCGACAGCTGGAGTTCTCTCTTACTGCAGCTGAGCAATGAAGGAGGGGCCTGAGTTCCACTGGAGGCAAGTCCCAGTGCTGCCCGGTGTGGTCTGTCACCACCGAGAGGCTGACCTGGGCTTCAGGTCCGTGGGTTCCTGACCTCCTGCCAGACTGGGCAGATTCCCATGACGCCAGGCAAGCATTTCTTAGCGTGCAACTCGGAGAGAGAGTGTGTGTGTGTGTATAGTTTGGCCCATGCTGCAGGTGTTATGTAAAAATAAATTAATAAATAAAAGGGGAAAGAAAAAGGGACAAATAAATAAATCTGGGAACGGAGCTAAGGTAAGCAGATTTTTGTTGTTTTTTATTTTTAAACAGGACTTCTCAGAGCCTTTAATATGCCACCAGGCACGGTGCATGCCCGAAAGGACAGGGAGCATTTTTCATACCTTATTTGACTGTTGGACCCATTTTCCTGAGATCCTCTTGGGTGAAGACTGTGACAGTGACAACTTTGGGACGTGCATCCAGAGCCACTCAAAGCATGGCCCGTGGCCGGTTGGGAGACTGCTGCTTTCTGGTCTGCAAAAGAGTAAGTACAGGAATTTAGAGTTAAGCTTCTAGAAACGCTTACAGCATTTGCAGAGTAATTTTTATGTCTTTTGAACCTAACCATAAATGAGTGGGGCTTGCATTTATTTTATTAACCTCATTTTCCTAAGAGTTAACTTTTAGGCTACTTTACAAAAAAAATATCCATCCACAGTACACTGAAGACATAGACGGTCCCTGTCTTTCGATTTTTTGACTTTATGATGGTGCAAAAGTGAGTTGATAAGAAAGTCAAACTGTTTTTCTATGTTCTCACACCATGATCAACATAGAAGCTTTCTGTGGCCAAGTGTGTGTGGGTCTCTGCCCACCAACAGGCAATCAGTTTCGAGCAGACAGAGGTGGGGGCCTCCAGCCCGATTCAGTTCTGACGTGGTCCACCTGGAGAGGCGCTCAGAGCCCACAGGTGGAGGGCTTGGTCCTGTGACCGTCTCCACCCCTACCAGCCCAAAGCTCCAGGCTGGTTTATCTGCGCTTCTGAGCAATTGCCTGTAAATCGGGGTTCCCATGACCCCCTCTTTGGGTTTGATTAATTTGCTGGAGCTGCTCACAGAACTCAGGAAAACACTTGCGTATGTTTTTACCAGTTTGTTATAAAGGGTATCACAAAAGACATAGGCATGTGGGAATGGGCGCGGAGCTTCCATGCTGCACCCCAACCCCGCCGCCTCGGGGGTGCCACACTCCGAACCTCCCCAAAGTGTGCAGCTATCCTCAAGCTCTGCAAACCCGAACCCGTCCTCTTGGGTGTTACGGAGGTTTCATTGCATAGGTGTGATTGATTAGGCCATTGGCCATTGGTGATCAACTTGACCTTCAGCCTCCTCCCCTCCCCAGAGGCTGGGGTGGGGCTAGAAGTCCCAAACCTCTCACCCTGCCTGGCTTTCCAGGTGACCAGCCCAGTCCTGGAGCTGCCTAGGGGACTGCTGGCCACCAGTCAGCTCATTAGCATACAAAAGGCATCACATCAGAGATTCCAAGGATTTTAGATGTTGTTATGCCAGGAAGTGGGAAGACCAAACATCTTCCCAGCCTCACAGAAAGCCATGGCGTTCAGTAGAAACTGCACATAGAATCCCCACGTGACCATTCTGTTTATCGTCGTCAGTATGGCATTCAACAAATTACATGAGATATTCAACACGTTATTATAAAATGGGCTTTGTGTTAGGTGATTTTACCCAAGTGTGGGCTGATATAAGTGTTCAGAGTGCATTTAAGACAGGCTGGGCTAAACTGTGATGTCCTGTAGGTTGGGGGTATTAAATGCATTTTCAACTTGACACTATGTTTGACTTACACTGGGTTTATTAGGACATAATTTGAGAATGTCCCCCCAACACCCAACGCCGGATCAGATCTTTCAAGCATCAGGCCCAGAGCGCAAAGTTTCTCCCAAACTCCTGACCTCTGTGGCATCCAGCCCCCCTGGGCGTGGCCCCTTCGTCCACCTGTCATTCTGTCCTGTGGGGACCACCTGCTCCCTGACCCACAGCAAGGGTCCCGGCACCAGGAGCCCGCGTCTGCAGAGAGGTTCAGAGGAGGAAAGGTGACAGTTGTCACCTGGCACCACGTGCTGTGTGGTTCCCCTCCCGCCCTGGGTCTCTGGCTGACAGCTCTGTGAAAACGTCAGGAAGTGTGACAGCCCTTCCTGGGTGGCGGCTGCCCACAGAAGCAGAGAGGTGGGGAGGGTTTAAGCTGATCCTTCGGGCAACGCGTGGCTTTTGTTCTCTTTGATCAAGCTGGTCACGTGGCTGGTTTTTCCTCCTCCTCTCTGAAGTATTCTCCAATAGGGAACTTCAGTCTTTCAAAAACAGTGATTTCTGTAACAATGGCAATTACTCTAATTGACGTGTTCTGATCTGGCGCTGGGAGCTTTCATTTCCTCTTTGGAGTTATTAATGGGCAAGGTAGGAGGGGGGCAGAGAAACTTCCAGAACTTGCTATTTTTCAGTCCAGGATAATTACAAGTGATTTTTCCTTGTGATGGTAGACACTCAGCTTTATGTATAGAAAGAAATACTTGTGGCATATGGCAGTTGGCGTCACGTGGGCCTTTCTCACGTCCCATGTCGCTGCAGGGGATAGAGGCGCACAAGCCCTCTGGTTCTTAGAGTTCTATTTTGTGTCAAGTTTTGATCTCCCAGTTGGCATTGGATGAAATTGCTTGAAATGTGCCCATCACGGGTATCTAGACAAGAAGGAGGCTGGGGCTGTTGAACTTTGCTTCTAAAGCTCCTCCTTTTGGAATGTGAAGTGCAAGGGCGGGTACTTTGTCCCCTCTGGTTGTCGTGCATTTCTGCTTTATGTCCTTCCTTTGCGCCTTTGTCCACATTTTAGGAAGATAATAAAAATGTTTCCTCCACAATTTGCTACCTACCCGCCCACCTGTGCACTTACCCTATGCCTGTCTCTGTCTGTTTCTCTCTTTCCAGCTCGCTCTCTCCATCCATCCATCCTGTACCTCTGTCTCTATCCATCTGCCATCTGTGTCATTCTTCCATAGACTGCCTGTCCAGGCCTCACCTGTCTGTGACTGTCAATCGAGCCATTCTTCTTCTTCCCACGAGTCCCAGCTGCTTGTTAATCTTGTGAATGGTTCATCCCGGGTCCCCTCCCCGCCCAAGGTCTCGGGCCTCCCACGCACTCTCAGGGTCTGGGTTCGAGCGTTGGTGTCCCGGGGATGCTGTTGAGCAGCTGGGCCCTGTACAGCCATCCCGTTGAGCCCCGCAGGTGGCTGCCCTGGTGACATGCTGGCTTTGGCACCTGGCTCTGCATTTCAGAGACCAGACGGGTTTCCCTGAAATTCCCCCATCCTGACTGTCCTGGAGCCAGACTGGCCTGTGGGGCCAGGGGTAGAGGAGGAGGCGGCGCAGCGTAGGTGACTTGTGAGTCTATGGGATGCGGTGACCATTAGAGCCTCCAGGTGGGTCTGTCTGTCCCTAAGGGACCCCAACTGGCCTCTAGGTGGCCCTCATGGGAAAGAGGGGCCACCTCGTTCCCTGGGAGGACGTTGTGTTGTCCCTGACTCAGGGTCCACCTCAGCTGCCATGGGGCCCAGCGTGAGGCCTCCCTACCCCCCCTTTCCCTCTCAAGGCCAGGCTGTTCCCAGGGTGACCAACAACAGAAATACCGCTGCATTAGAGGGGTGCCCACCCTTAGCCTCAGGGTGGGGACTCATTTGCCTTCTAGTCCCTGCCAGGACTAGTCCCTGAGAACATAACCATCCAACGTTGGTGCTCCCTGGGCCTTCAGCGTGGGCAAAAGCAAGCTCAGGGCGACAGCCTTCCCGAGCACTGAGATACAGCAAGGCCACCCGGTCCCCTGCTCTGGGCCTTATGGGGTGAGGACGGCACACGGAATTCTCCACCCTGGCCCTGATCTCCCGCAGATGCCTGCTCACAGGAGCGCACACCGCGCCCCAGAACCGATGGAGGCTCCAAGAAAAGAAACCTTTCCTAGCCCCTCGCCTACCGATTAGTTTGTTTTTTCCAGAAACAGTTCTGAGTCTGCCATTTGCTCTGCTCAGAATGCGTAGCTTTGCAGCCTAAAACATCTGCATGCAGGCCAGAGGTTTCCAGAACGTTGGTGACTATTTGCTTTCTGTTTAGTAGTCACAGGCTCGGTCCAGCGTTCTTCCTGAAACAAAGAATCAATGTGCCCTAGAGGCGAATCCAGATTTCTTCTTTTCGCTAGATAAACACTGCTTGCAGGTTTCAAATGATTGTTAAAAGGGAACAGAATCAACAGAAAGCAAAAAGCTTGGGCCTTGGGGTTCTCCCGGGCGCCTGTTTCTCTGCTCACCTCTCCGCCTGCCCCCAGCCTCCCACCCTGTCACTGACGTCCTACCTCAGCGACTTTGGGAAAGTCCTCCCATGGTGCAGCGCTGTTGACCCTCGGTGGCTGTTTGGCCCCATCTTCGTCCCCCACCCTGTTTTCCCTTTTTTCTGTCCCCCTTGAGCCAGAGGTGAAAGGGACCGTGTCCTCCATCCCTCTTAGTGCTTAGGTGGGCTCTTCGGCAGGGTCTAGAAGCCACATTGACGCCAGGCAGGTGGACAAGAGAAAGCAGAGACGTTTCATTCATTTTGCACGGGCTTGGGTTCCTCACAAGAGAGCCAAGTCCGAAGAAGTGGCCAAAGCAAGATGCTTTTATCCTTCTCTAAAGCAAAAAATGATAAACTTGAAAAGAGACGATAGGACGAAGAAAATCTGCCTGGGGCAGTAAATTTCCAGGGGAGTGGCTAGGAGACATTTGGGGGAGATAAGGGTCGCTTGTTAATCGTGTTTATCCAGGTGCGTTGGGGCACCCAGGTCCCAGTCCCCGGTGACAGGGGCTGTGCCTTGCTCTGTGTGGAGAGGGCCCCTCCCGGAGGAATCTTTGTCGCTTTGCTGCACGCAGGAAAAGACCTGTCAGCTCACCCTTTGTGAAACTACAACTTCTTCGGTGTTTGCAACCCAAATAATCAACATCCCAATCTGGTACGTGTGGGGATGGCATGTCCTTCGCTCCTTCCGTGACGTGTCACTTCAGTGAGTGGGTCTGCCTGAGGATTATTGCATTATCTAAGGCAGTGGTTTGCAGACCTGGGCCCCCTGGGGACCATTTGCAAGGTCAGGGGACATTTTTGATTGTCACAATTGGGGCTGAGGAGCTACTGACAACCACGGGGTAGAAACCAGGGGTGCAGCTGAGCACCCCAGAGGATGCGGGACAGTGCACAGGACTGCCCCCCACAACCAGGCGCCACCCCACTCCCTGCTTTCTATCAATTCAAGGTCCCAGAAGTTTTATGTGAACTCTAGATTTTTGACTGATAGGGATGAAAATAATTTCTGTCCAGTAGAAAAGATAACCCCAACGGTTGTAGTTTATTACTGTGTGGGATTTTAGCTAGTTTTGTGTTATTTGGTATTAACCTAACACTCAGATTCTAACAGCCCTTTATTAAATTGTCTAAAAATATCAAGTTCCTCAAATGCTCTTGGAAGCGTCTTACTGTTTCCACCGCAATGAATGGATTGGATAAAATATTTGACAGTGCTCATTTCAATGCTTTAATAGTTATCAATTGCTGTGTAACAAATTGCCCCAGTATAGTGGCTTAAAACAATACACCGTTTCTGTGCATCAGGAATTCAAGAGTACAGGCATGTGTCACTTCACGATGGGGATACATCCTGAGAAATGCATCATTGGGCAATTTCATCGTTGTATGAACATCATAGAGTGCATTTATACACATCCAGATGGTAGAGAACCTACTACACACCCAGGCTATGTGGTGTAGCCTATTGCTCCTAGGCCACAAACCTTCACAGCATGTCACTGTACTGAATACTGTAGGCAGTTGGAACACCATGATAAATGTTTTTGTATCTAAACATAGAAAAGGTACAGTAACGATACAATATTCCGACCTTAGAGAACTGCCATCATATATGTGTTATGTCATTGACCAAAATGTTGATATGTGGCCCATGACTGTATTTTAGTAGAATGGTTTCGCTTGGGCTCTCTCGTGATGTTGCAATTGAAACGTCAGCCCAGGCTGCAGCCCTCTGGAGCAGGCTAGAGGACCTGCCCACCTGAGATGTCTCGCGTATGTGGCCTGCACGTCAATGATCAGTGCTGGCAGGAGGCCTCGATTCCTTGCCACGTAGATCTCTCTGTACACCTGGCAGAGTGTCCTTAAACCAGGAAAGCTGTCTTCTCCCAGAGTGATCCAAGAGAGGATAAAGGCAAGTCATGTCTTTGGAGACCTAGCCCTAGAAATCACGCCCTTCAGTTCTGCAGTGAGCTATTGATTTCACAGGTCAGGGCTGTTCAGCGTGGGAAGGGACTACGAAGGGGTGAGGATACTTGCACGTGGGGTTGGTGGCTTCCAGAACCCTGCCTCTGTCCCCAAGGTATCACACCCTTCCCACACCCAAAATGTACTTAGCCTCTTCCAAGTCTCCCCAAAATCTCACCTGATATCTTATCAGTTTGAAGTCCAGAATCTCATCCAAACCACATCTATATATTTATGAGGCTCTTTAGCTGCGGTTCCTTGAGTACAAATCCCCAAGTCCAGTTCTTTTTTAGCTGAAATTTGTGAGCTAAAAAGACAAATTATCTGCCCACCTCCCCCAACAACATACAGGGGTAGGCCACAAGTAGGATACTGGCTATAGACCTTCCCGTTCAAAAAGGGCAGGAATCGAAGATCCACTGACGTCACTGGTGCACAGTAGTTCTGAAATCCAGAAAGGTGTCTACCGGGTTCCAAGGCCGTGGCCACGTTTTTGGGCTTTCGTTATAGCAGCACCCCAACTGAATGACCCCAACACATTACCCCAAATCGCAGCTGCTTTAAGCAACAATGAACATCTGTTACCTTGTACAGTTTGGCTCAGAGCCTGGAGCTGCTTAGCTGGGTGGTGTTGGCTCAGGGTCTCTCGTGAGCCTCCCTGGGCTGGGGTTCCGTCCCTAACCCGGCTTGCACCCATGCTGGGGGGCACATGGGCACTGTTGGGAGGTGCCTCAATTCCTCACCTGTGGGCCTCACCTTGGGTATCCCCACAATGTGGCAGGCAGTGTCCCCAAAGCAAGTGTTCCAAGAGAGGACAAGGGGAAGACCCCACGGTGTCTTTTCTGGCCCCGTCTCAGAAGCCACGCTGTGGTTTCTGCAGTGTCCTGTTGGTGACATAGGCCACCCTCCTCAGCACAGGCGGGGCCTGCGTAGGGACAGGGACCCTGGGAGCTCCACAGACCTCGTGGGAGCCCTGTGACCCCTGCGGGTGGCTCTGTGTCTCCCAGGGTCGTGCAGGAAGTGGGCACGGTGACCTTTTTTTTTTTTTT
>VBSM01003148.1:6353818-6378480 GCA_008086735.1 Cheirogaleus medius | reverse complement strand
TCGGGGGTGAGGATGAGAAATAAAGAGACAAAAAACAGATGGGAACGGGAGGACAGAGTCTATGAAGACTGCTGTGCCACGTTTATTTTCAGGCTGTGTTTATACAAGTAAAATCAAAGGAACTGATGCAATTGAGCAACTGCCTACATGTTTACTTCAAAATAGCTAAAGACCAGAAAGTCCTTGTTTTGGGTTATAAACTAACATCACAAAGCCTTTGCTTACCCAAACAGTTAGGTAATCTTATTCATCACCAGTTTCCTCGGGGGCAAAATTCCTAAGGGGAGTTAGAGCTAAAGATAAGGAATGATTACTTCTGCAGCCTGGGGTAAAGAATGCCCAGGCCTAAAGGGCACAATGGTCAAGGAGAGTCATGTGCAATGATTGCCTCAGTTATTCTCCAGGGCCAGAGCTGCTTTCCACCAGGCCCTTAGACAAGGAGAAAAGGTCAGAAATGTTAGAGCTATGATTCAGAGCAGGTGCTATGTCCTGAAAGACCCCAGTGTTCTGGGCAGCAGCCATACTTAGAATCTCCTGTGTTCAGGACAGCTCCCAACATTAGCTCACGAAGCTGGTGGCTCTTACAGCAGCCTGTGCCCTGCAGCCACAACCCTGAAACATAGGCTCTTACCACCCTGCGACCTCCTGCCCAGGACAGGAGACCAAAGCCAACCACGCTTGGGTACCTTGGCAGGAAGGAGGAAATAGCACAGTGACTTGGCTCAGCTACCAACCCTGCCCCACAAGAGACGGAAAAGAATCGCACCTGGGTGTCCTTCAGATGAGCAGGGACTTAACCCACCTGCACATGCAGCCCCGTTGGGTGTTGCACGAGACACGGTGAGAATTCCTCATTCTCCCTGGGCGGGAGGCGGAGAGTGACGGCTCTACCCCTGTTTACTCCTCTGTCAATCCCTTATACCCTTGCAAGATCATGGAAATGCAAGTTCAGTGTCTATGTCCCCCGTATTCATGTGTTGAAACCTAATCTCTCATGTGATGGGAATAGGAGGTAGGGTCTATGGAAGGTGATGAGGTCATGAAGGCAGAACCCTCATGAATGGGATTAGTGCCCTTATAGAAAAGACCCCAGAGAGCTCCCTCTCACCTTCTGCCACAGGAAGACACAGAAGAGAGTGTCTAGGAACCAGGAACAGGGCTCTCACCAGATACCAAATCTGCTGATGCCTTGATCTTGGATTTCCTGGCCTCTAAAACTGTGAGAAATTTCTGTTGTTTATACGCCACCCAGTTTATGGTATTTTATTTAGCAGCCTGAACAGACTAAGACACTTACTCAAGCTCTTTCTTTGCTTCATGGTTGCAAAATGGATGCTACAGCTCCAGACATCACATCTGGGTTGAAGGCAGAAAGAAGAGAGGTGGGATGTACAACCAGTTACGTCTATCCCTTTAACAAGAAAAGCAAATTCTCCCAGAAGTGTTCTTGACCAACTTCCATTTAGGTAGCATAGGCCAGAAGTAGGTCATACGGCCACTCCTAGTTGCAAGAGAAGTTGGGAAATCGAGGAAGGGAATTGTCACAATTCGTTATCTGGTGCTGAGAGAATGGATGTCGTGTAGGCAGTTGAACAAGTGGCTCTCCTAGACTTATTTCTGAGAATCACACACCTTCACGCATTATGCAGGCATGCCTTGTCTTGCTGCACCTCACATTATAGCACTTTGCAGAGATTGCATTTTTTACAAATCGAAGGTCTCTGGCCACCTTGCACTGAGCCATGTGCTCACTTCATGTCGGTGTCAGCATTCTTTTTAGCAAGAAAGTATTTTTAAATTAAGCTATATGCATTTTTGCACGTAATGCTATTGTACACTTAATAGAGTATAGTATAAACACAACTTTTATAGGTCCTGGGAAGCCAAGAAATTTGTGTGACCCCCTTTATTTTGCAATATCTGCCTTATTGCGACTGTCTGGAACCACACCCACGATATCTCCAGGGTCTGCCTGCATTTGAGACAGAGATTAGTTTAAGATATCATCTGGAGAGCAAACGGGGTCTCTTCACCGGCTGTCTTATATAAACAGAATTACTTGTACAAGTGACATCATTAACATCCCGGCTGAGCAACCCCGCGGTTTGACCTTGGCCCGCCAGTTTGGAGGAAACTGCTGAACGCTGTGCGTTTCCCAGCTGTTGTGTTCACGGCGTGCGAGCATTTGGCGAGGAAATAAAGCAGGTGGGGCTGAGGTTTCGCGATGAAGCTGAAGGTATGAGCGGGGAGTCCTCCTTCACAAAGAGAACCCTCTGGATGCCGGTGGAGTGTGTGTTTGTAAGGAGGCCTTGGAGAGCACAGGGACAAGTGGTGGTTGCCCGTGGTAACCAAAGTGAACTTTCTTCCTGATTGGACAGATTCCTGCAGAGGGCAGGGGCGGCCCGGCTGCTGTGTGTCTAGGTAGATTTTTTTTTTTTCTTTAATTATACAAACAAAGAGTGGCGGATAATAGCCCATTGCAGAGGGTTTTTTTTTTCTTTTCTTTTCTCTTTCACATGGCCTGGTGCCAAGGAGACCTAATACAGACTGGCCATTGCTCCTGAGATTTCTAACGTTAAACAAAAAAATGCAGAAAGATTCTTCAACTTAAGATAAAGTTAGGTAGCAGTTTGTAAGAGGTGGAGTTTTGGGTGGGGTAGCATCACATTGTTCTTATAAATAAAAGCCTTGGTAAGTTTAAAATAATATGATTGTTTATTTTTTTAAAAAAAAGGACTGTTGCCCGGCTCTTAAGTTTTCCAATTATCTCAGATTTTCAAACTGGACAGGTGGTGTCTCTCAGACACCAAAGGCCACCCAGTGGCGGTGACATACATTGTCACATCCACAGGGAGCCAGGTTCTCCCCTGGGACGTCCTGGACAAGCGCAGCACATTTTCCGAGAGGGAAAAAGACTCATGCGCTGATTTGTGTGGCTTGGCCTGGCTCGCCCACGATTGTGGGTTTTGTTTTTCTGACTTCGTCCCGCTTGCTTGAGCGAGCCTCTGCTTTGCTCCTCTATAATCACTCAGCAGGAAGAGGCTGAGCCTTGCCCCTGACAGCTGGGGACATGTCACTTCCACGGAGAGCTGGCGCTCAGCAGTGCCGTGAAGCACCGCTCTTGCCATGGACGAACATGCAGCGGACTCCCAAAGTGGGGACCGGATGGGGAGGATCTTGTCGCCTTTTCTGAAAGGACCAGGGACACCAGCTCATCGAGGCATTTGCAAAGGAAAGAGACACTGGTCCTGCCACCGGGTCAGTTCAAGGTTCTGGAATGTTATTTCAGGAACCTGAATCGGGTCTGAGTCTCTAACGTGCAATTTGCCTCAGTTGGGCACATCGAGGAGACTGTGTCTCCTGTTGGCCAGTGTGAATGGAGCCGCGTTTGCTTCCTTTGACAGAAGCAACGTCAACGTGGTAGGAAACCGTTTTCCGTGCTTGCTCTCGGCTGGTTGGGGACACTGTGGCTGCTGCTGGCTCCGGTGGACGCTCTCTCGACCCTTATGAAGCTGGTTTTGCGATGGCGTTTCCTATTCTTTCCTTCCTGTTCCCAGCCACGGGATATGAAGTCTGCGTGTTTGCATTTATAAGATTGAATCACAGCCGCAAAGCTGCGGGGGAGAAGCGAGATGTCTCCATCAGGGACCGGGTAAGGGCCGTCCCTGTTCTGGCCTGCTGCCTCCAGGACCGCCCTGTCCTCTTCGATGAGGACTCCACAGGCACAGGGGACACCCAGGACTCTGGAAGTCCCCGTCCAAATGGCCCGGAGCCCAGTTCTGGGGCCTGGGAAGGTCTCATGGTGGGGCCCTTCCTCCTGAGGACAAAGGACACCACCGGTGTGACAGCCCCAGATCTGAGGGCTGACACGTCCATGTGTGTGCGTGTGAGGCCCCTCGGGATGTGGGGACGCGTGAGGACTGGGAAGAGAAAGGGACAGGAAAGGGGCAGCTGCTCACCCCTGCCCCTACACGCCAGAGTGGAACTAAGGAGCCAAGAATCCTAAATTGCAAATTGGCCTTCAGCGTGGACGGGAAGGGGCCTTGTCTGAGTAGGGGGAGAGGACGTATCTGCACAAGAATTTGTCGGCTCCATCTCTAACTTTCAAATACATGTACCCGTGGGGACGGGCCTCTGTCTGAAACCTCGTCCCTAGACATAACAGATGTCAAGGCCACTCTGCTCAGTTCCCCCCGTTTTTGCATATTTGACGTCACAGTCGTGTATATGTTTTACTTAATTATACAAAAGGATAAAGTTTTAAAAATTAATTCCTAAATGTCAAAAGCAAAATGAAACAAATGAACTAATTATTATTATTATTATTATTTTTGAGACAGAGTCTCACTCTGTTGCCTGGGCTAGAGTGCCTTGGCGTCAGCCTCGCTCACAGCAACCTCAAACTCCTGGGCTCAAGCGATCCTCCTGCCTCAGCCTCCCGAGTAGCTGGGACTACAGGCATGTGCCACCATACCCGGCTAATTTTTTCTATATATTTTTAGTTGGCCAATTAATTTCTTTCTATTTTTAGTAGAGACAGGGTCTTGCTCTTGCTCAGGCTGGTTTCGAACTCCTGGCCTTGAGCGATCCGCCCGCCTCGGCCTCCCAGAGTGCTAGGATTACAGGCGTGAGCCACCGTGCCCGGCCATGAACTAATTATTGAGTTGGTGGCATAACCACCCAGAAAGGAACTAGTTTAAGGGACTAAAAAAAACCCACAGTCCCTTGATACTGTATTCTGAGTTGGGCTATATTTTGAGGACAAAAGGAATAGTAAAGTTTTACAAATACTGTATTCAATAATACCGTTGTTTGTGGTAGTGTTGGGCATTTTTATTCTGAAACTATTGTGTGTGTATCATAGAATAAAGCAAATGAGCATTCTCGTTGGTGTCACTGAGAACTGTTCTATTTGGCATGGAAGGAAGGAAGGACAGATGTATGATTAATGAGTTAAAAAAAAAACAAACCCGTTGTCCTAAATTCATATAGGAAGTTTTAGTATGAACTCATCATGCATTTTATCTTTAAAAAGAAAACCATTTCATGGTTTTGTTCAATAAAGAGGCTTAGAAGCAATGATTAATTAAGTAGCAATGAACACCCCTAGAGCCCTGATCAGTGTGTCTAAATATCTAAAACCATCTCCCAACCAAAGGAACCAGTGCTGACTCCAAGTTCGGGATGGAATGTATTTAAGATTCTGTATTTAATATATCTTGCCATAACAGCCAGAGAGAATGTTATCAAAGATGTTGACCCTACGTCAAAAGGACTCCTCAGGACCCAAGCCAAAGAGGCTCCCACTTGGAAGATGAGATCATCTGGAGCATCAGCCAGAATGACAATGACACACACACACAAATCTTCATGTCTACCTATTATTTTGAAGGCTGGTAAATGAAAGAACAAAAGGAAAGAGTCAAACATTCTTCCCACCTCTCCTATATGAACTTTATCTCGGAGCAACCAAATCATTGATGGAGAATGATTCCCTTTTTAGAAGTAGTCCAGTTAATACATGGGAAATCAGTGGTACAATTAGAAATCGCCATTTTTCAACCCTGTTGGATCTGTCCAGGCAACGATTATCGGAGGTAGGCGACATCACAGAAAGAAAGGCAGAAACTGTGTGCCTTGTGATGGACACACACAGCGTCGCCAGTGAAGTATTCTTTCCAGAAATCTAAATCTAAATGTAAATCCGATGGAGCTTCTAGATCTAACCACCAATGTGTAGAAAATACAGGATGACCTAGCCTGCTAGCTAACACTTGGGAGAGGCAACCCACAAAATCTGCCTATGGGATACTTTGTAGAAAAAACAACCTGGTTTCTTCAATGAGTAAGTCCCAAAGAGAAAGAAAGGGGTGGGGGAGAGAACCTATTAAAAGCAATAAAACATTATCAAACAATTGTCATGAGTGAACCTCATTTGGATCCTGATTCAAATAGACGAATAGATCAAGTGGGAAAGTTTGATTACTGACTGGACAGTTTATGATACTAAGGAATTTTTAAGGTATGATAATAGTATTATAAGTTTTGAAAGAAGAGTCTGTCTTTTAGAGATACATATTGAAACAGTTATGGATGAAATGAGATTTGCACCAAAATAATTGTGGGGCAGTAGAGGGAGAGACTGCATAGATAAAACAAGATTGGCCGTGAGTTGATAATTATTGAAGCTGGGTACGTGGACGATCATTATACTTTGTGTTTTAAATCTTCTATAATAATAAGTTTAAGAAATATCTATTCTCTTTTTTATTTTAACCCTCTTTTCATAGCTCATTTCTTTTTAGCACTGCATACTGTTCCATTGTCTGGATGTCTCATAGTTTATTTGTCCCTTCACCTACGGAAGGGACACGTTGGGTGCTTCTAAGTTTTGGCAATGATGAATAAAGCTTGTCAACGGAAAAAAGCAAAACTCTGTAAAATAATTTTTAAGAGATTTATTCTGAGCCAAATTTGAGGACCGTGACCCGGAGCCACCGCCAAGAGGCCTTGAGCAGTGGACTCTCTGTGGCTGGATCACAGTTTGGTTTTTATACATTTCAGGGAGACGGGGGTTACAGGTAAAGTCATAAATCAGTACATGGGAGGCATACATTGGCTTGGCCCAAAAAGGTGGGACATCTCGAAAGGAGCGGGGGCTTACAGGTTATAGGTGGGTTTAAAGATTCTTTGGATTGTAATTGGTTAAAGACACGAAGCTTTGTCTAAAGGCTTGGAATGTTTTAACATAAGGAGCTGTTCTCAGAGATAAGCCACTGGACATAGATTTGTTGTGTAAATTGCAGGTTTGTCTTGCATCCCCTTAGGCCTGTTAATGGGTTACAAAGGAAGTCCCCAAGAAAGGAGGGGGGCATGATAGGCGTGTCTGACCTCCCTCCTCCTGGCAGACAATTTAATTTCAGGACATTCCTTTGGCCACGAGGGTGTCCATTCAGTCAGCCAGTGGGGGTTGAGCCTTAAAATTTTACTTTAGTTCACAAGCTGCTGTAAACATCTGTGTGAAGGTTTTTTGTAGACATAAGTTTCCAACTCCTTTGGGTCAATACCAAGTAGTGCTATTGCTGGATCACAGGGTAAGAGTATGTATAGTTTTGTAAGAAATCACCGAAGTCTTCCGAAGTGGCTGCAACATTTTGCAAGGGGTGAGAGTTCCTGTCGCTCCACCTCCCTGCCAGCATTTGGTGTTGTCAGAGCTCTGGATTTTAGTCATTGTAAAAGGTGTGTAGTGGTATCTCATTGTTTTGTGTTTCCCTGATGACACAGGATGTGGAACATCTTTTGTTCTTTTTCTTCCACCCAAACACAAAGTAGTGGCAGTTTTTATTTATTTATATATATATATATTTAGTTTATTTATATTATTTATTTTTTCTGGTTTATTAATGTATAATTCACAAAAATTGTATATATTTAAGATGTACAATGTGATGTATTGGTATGTGTATACAATGTGAAATGATTACCACAATCAAGCTCAGTAATAGACCATCTTTTCATATGCAAAATATGAAATGCAAAATATTCATATGTGGAATATCTTTTCAGATGCTTAATTGCCATTTTATATATCTTCTTTGGTGAGGTGTGTCTGTTGAGGTCTTTGGCCTATTTTTTAGTCAGGTTGTTTTCTTGTTGAGTTGTGCGAGTTGTTTGCATATTTTGGATAACAGTTCTTTATCAGATGTGTCTTTCTCAAATATTTTCTTGCAGTCCATGGCTTGTCTTTTCATTCTCTTGACAGTGTCCTTTGCAGAGAAGGAATCTTTAATTTTAATGAAATCCACTTTATCCACTCTTTCTTTCATGAACTGTGCCTTTTTTTTAAAATTAGAACAACACTGGCCTCATAGAATGAGATAAGAAGTATTACCTCTGCTTTTATCTCCTGAGTGAGATTGTAAAGAATATATGTGATTTCTCCCTTAAATCTTCCGTAGAATTCACCAGTGAGCTCATCTGGGCTTGAGCTTTTTATTTTGATTATAATTATTGATTGAA
Organism: Cheirogaleus medius; assembly: GCA_008086735.1. Lineage (NCBI taxonomy): Eukaryota > Metazoa > Chordata > Mammalia > Primates > Cheirogaleidae > Cheirogaleus > Cheirogaleus medius. Next base: position 6,370,461 of record VBSM01003148.1, on the reverse strand, counting down.
TTTCTTCAATAGATATGGCCTATTCAGATTGTCTATTCCTGTTTGAGTTTTGGCAGATTGTATCTTTCAAAGAATTTATCCATTTCATCTAGGTTATCAAATTTGTGGGCATAGAGTTGTTCATAGCATTCTTTGATTATCCTTTTAATGTCCACAGGATCTATAATGATGACACCTCTTCAATTTCTAAAATTAGAAATTGGTGTCCTTTCTCTTAGTTGGTCTGGTTAGAGGCTATTAATTTTATATATCTTTTTAAAAAACTAGATTTTGGTTTTGTTGATTTTTCTCTGTTGATTTTCTGATTTCACTGATTATTCTAATTTTTATTTATTTTTCTCTGCTTACTTTGGATTTAATTTGCTCTTCTTTTTCTAAGGTGGAAGCTTAGGTGATTGATTTTAGATCTTTCTTCTTTTGTAATATGTGTATGTGTGTATATACATATATATTCATATATATTCAATGCTATAAGTTTCCCTCTTGGTGCTGTTTTTACTGCATCCCACACATTTTCATAAGTTATATCTTCATTTTCATTTGATTCAAAATATTTTTCAATTTCTCTTGAGATTTCTTCTTTGACCCATGTGTTATTTGGAAGTATGTTGTTTAATCTCCAAGTATTTTGGGATTTTCCAGATATATTTCTATTATTGATGTCTAGTTTAATTCCATGGTGGCCCAAGAACAGACATTGTATGATTTCTATTCTTTTAAGTATATTAAAGTGTGTTTTATGGCCCAGAATATGGTCTGTCTTGGTGAGTATTCCAAGTAAGCTTGAGAGAACGTATAATGTGCTGTTGTTGGGTGAAGTAGTCCATAGAGGTCTATTATATCCAGTTGATTAATGGTGTTGTTGAGTTCAACTATGTTCTTATTGATTTTCTGCCTGCCGGATCTGTCCATTTCTGAAAAAAGGGTGTTGAAGTCTCCAGCCATGACAGTGGATTCCTCTATTTTTCCTTGCATTTCTGTCAGTTTTTGCCTCACATATTTTGACACTGTTTTGTTGGTTGCATACGTGTTAAGGATTATTATATCTTCTTGGAGAATTGATCCTTTGTTATTATGTAATGCCCTTTTTTGTCCTTGTTAATTTTTCTGGCTCTGAAGTTCACACTACTGAAACCAATATAGGTACTCCTTCTTCCTTTTGATTAGTATATATCTTTCTATTTGCTTTTAATCACATATATTTTTATATTTAAAGTAGATTTCATGTAGACAATGTATAGTTTAGTTTTTTTTAATCTACACTGACAATCTTTGTCTTTTAATTGGTGCATTTAGACCACTGATGTTCAAAGTGACTGCATATACAACTGGATTCATATCAACAAAATTTGTTTTCTATTTCTTTTGTCTTTGTTACTATTTTTGTCTTCCATTTTCTCTGCCTTTTGTGGTTTTAACTGAGCATTTTATAAATTCCATTTTTCTCTTTTCTTAGCATATTAGCTATACTTTTTTATTCTACTTTTCTTGGTGGTTGCCCTAGAATTTGCAATATACATTTACAACTCATCCAAATCCACCTTTCAAATAAAAACTGTTTCACAGGTAGTGTGAGTACTTTCTAATAACAAAATAATTCTAATTCCTCCGTTCTGACCCTTGTATCATTGCTGTCATTCATTTTGCTTATGTATAAACCTCTACATAAGCATACATAATTGAATACGTTGTTGCCATTATTATTTTGAACAAACTATTAGATCAGTCAAAATAATAAAAATAAAAATTTTTACTTTAACTCATTCTTTTCCAATGTTCATTCTTTCTTTATATAGCGCCTGTTTTCTGACCTGTATTGTTTTCCTTCTCTCCAAAGAGCTTCTTTTTAACATTTCTTATAAGACAGGTCTACTGGCAACAAATTCCCTAAATTTTTGTTTGTCTGAGGACAGCATTTCTTTTGGTTCTTTTCTGAGGTTTTCCATCTCTCTTCTTAACACTGCCCGACCATCCCTGCATGCTTTCTGCCTTATCCATTAGAGAGCCCTTTGCATCTTAATCAAAATTATTTTAAATTCCTGGTCTGATAATTCCAACATTCTTGCTATGTCTGAGTCTGGCTCTGTTGCTTACTCTGTCTCTTCAGACTGTGTTTGTTGCCTTTTGATATGTCTTGTAATTTTTTTCTTGATAGCCAGACATGATGTACCGAATATAAGTAAACAGGCCTTTAGCAATACCGTGGGTGGCAGGGTGTGGAGGGAGGGGAAGTGATCTGCAGTCCCATGATTAGATACCCATCTGTTAGTGAGCCTGTGTCCCTGGGCTGTGAGCTTCACCAGTGCTCCTAAGCCCCCTACCCCGCTTAGGTGGGGCAGGATGGCTCAATTGGGTGGGATGTTTCCCTTCCCCCAGGACAGCTGGGCTCTGATAAACCCCAGCAGGTTAGGATCTGCTTAACTACAGATGCTCCTTGGCTTACAGTGGACTTATATCCTGATAAACCCGTCAGAAGTTGAAAATATTGTTAAGTCAAAAATGCATTTAATCCCCCTAACTTACCGAACATCATACCTTAAACGTGCTCAGAACACCTACATTCGCTTGCACCTGGGCAAAATCATCCAACTCAAAGCCTATTTTATGATAAAGCATCATTTATTGAATGCTGTCCTGAAAGTGAAAAGCAGAACAGTTGTATAATGGGTACTTGAAATACAGTTTTTACTAAATGCACCGTCCTAAAGTTGAGCTATGGTTAAGTCAGGGGCCATCTGTAGTTTCTCCTGAGGGCAGACCTTGTTTAAGAGGAACAGAATGCTCTGGTGTTTTGTTTAAAACAGTTCCTTTCCCCCTCCTACTGCCTAAAGCAGGAAGGAATTTTTCTCTGGTATATTGTGTGAACCTGGTAAAACTTCCAAAAGTCTGGGGCTCCCTGCGACTGGGTTCCTGGAGTTTTTATCTCAGAGTGGTCCACACTGTGCATCCAGCAATTTGTCAGTCAGCTCAGGTTCCCGCCCAGCACCGGTTCTTCTGGAATTTTCTGCCTCTGTCAATTGCAATTCTGCGCCTACTACATGTCAGGCTCTGCAGCATTTCCCAGCTTTTATTTTCGTTAGTCAGTTTGTATGTTTTCTGGAACACAGTTTAGAAAATCCTGCTAGAGAAAGGTATGAGAGATGTTTGTAAACAAATAATTTTTAAAAATTTAAATATAAAAATGCCTGTAATCTCATAACATCTTATACTGCTGATTGACTTCTGTTATAAACAAAGGGTTTTCTCCTAAAACTACCAGCGCCTACATGTACACATACCTGCATGTACTCAGACACGCACATACATGCATTGACAAAGATCGGAGGCGTCTATACCACCATGCCGACAGTGCCCTGAAATTATGGATGATTTATTCCATCTGTGGGCTTTGCGTTCATCTCCAAAATTTCTATGATTATTTATTTCTTTGGTAGTAAGATAAAAATAACCGTGAAGTGCTTTTATTATTGTTATTTCTATTATTATGTTGATGGTGGCATTTAAAACCATCCTCAAAGCGCCATTCTGCAGGAGGGCTGGGAACGTCACCTCCACGCCACCAAGGTGACTGCACCCGGGGATGTCACCGACGTCAGATATCTTGATGAGACAGCGACGACGCAAATGTCAGCCGGGGAAGGTTCCCTGACCTGCTAATGGGCAGGGCTTCCTTTCCTCCTGAGGGGCACTCTTGTGTTTTCTCAGCCGGCGAAGCCCTGACCCTCTTCTGACAATTATTACTTCGTGTCGAAAGGCTGCCACGCTGAGCTGTCTGGAGCTGACAGCAGGAGACAGCGCGGCCCCCATCAAACTCCGGGCCGTGAGGCTCCAGAGGAGTGTCAGAGGTTCTGGAGAGTTCGGGGAAAGACGCAGCATCCTCTTCCTGTGCCTGCTGGCCGCTGGCCTCCTAAGCGGGACCTCACCAGCCCGCAGTGTCCCAGCGGACTTCAGATCCGGGCACTATCTAGGGGCCTGGCTCTGTGCAATGAAGATGTGACAAGACGAGCTCTGCCTCCTGGCCATCCTCAGGACAGAGCATCTGTATTTGCTCAAAGAGGGATTGGACATGGCTTCTTGCTCGCTGTCATGAAAAATGAGCTATGTAAAAGCCCGAGCTTTCCGCAGGCGTGGGAGGGGAGGATCTAGTGCCGGCGATGATACCTGCGCCGCACCCTTCGATGTGGTTTATGCTCCGTGTGGCACGTGGCCTTCTGGGAAGGGCTGATTGATTCACCTGTGAGCAAAGTAAAGGGTCCCTGTTTGCGCAGGTCCGGTGGCCTGCCTGGTCCAGTGATAGTTTCCGGGGTCCTCTGTGCGTGCCTCGTGTGGACGCAGGGACCGGACGCGATAACGTCGTGAGGTCCACTCCCGGGGACGAGGGCAGCCTTCCTGAGCATGCAGGAGAGGGTCCTGGCCTTTGGCTCCTTTAACAGCGATTGCAGTGAGACAGCAAGCGGACTGTAAAGAGGTTTCTGGCAGCCCAGAGGGAGTGACCTCAGCTGCCCACTCTGAGCTTGGATTTCCAGGGCTCGGCGGGGAGACAGCGGTCACAGCCTCCCCGGGGGCCTGGCCCCGGGCGGCATCTGCCCCTTCCCAGTGGCTCGGTGTCCCGACCAGCGCACATGTTTTTCCAAGGCCTCGAGGGACCGGATGCAGGGTCTCTGCAAGCTCTTTCACGCCCCTGAGGCTTTGTTCCTGTGACTAGCCCGTGGAGGAGGGGGGGCTGGCATTTTTAAGCTCCTGCTAAAATGCAACCTGGGGCTTTGTGAGCTGTCATTAACTGTTGTCATGTGGTGACACGTGGCGCACCGTTGCTGGGAACCTCTTCCTGCTCTCAGCCTCAGAAAGCCTCGGGAGTGGCTGACCCCATACACGGGATCCCTGTGGGGCCACACACCTGCAGGTTCCAAAGAGCCTCTACCTCTTTAATCAGTAAACACCACCACCAATGGCCTGCCCTCTAAGTTAAAGGAAAAAATGATCCAGTGACACTTGTTAAATGTGGCAAGGCAGGCTTCATCCAGGACCACGGCGGTAGGTGGAGGGACCCCTGCAACGGGGTCTTGCAGTGGGGGAGAGATCGGGCTCCACTCCGAGCACAGTGAGGGCAAAAGTAGGAATTTACAGTGAAGGAACAGGCTGGGGGTTGGTGGAAGGAGGATTCTAAAAGGAAACATCAGGGGAAGGAGGATTCTAACGGGATCCTTGCTGAGGCAGGCCTGGGTGATAAGACAACCCCTGGGCATGGCGGAGGATGGGAACCTGATCAGATATCTGGGTGACCCGATATCCGGCGGCAGGGGGGGGGGGTCTTGCTGAACCAACTTAGTCGGGTTCTTGCTGAAACTGGATTTTATAAGAGGTGCCCAGATGGACCTGGGAGAAGATTTCAGAGCTTGACTAAACTTTAGCCAAGCAAAGCATCTTTGTCACCAGGATGTCCCCAAGAAGAGCTCTACCAATTTTGGAGGGAGGGTGACATCATTCCTTTTACATCCCATAAAGTAACCTGAGACCCCATGTGTATACTCAGTCGTAGAGTGAGCACACCGCTCCCGGCCTACTCTGAGGCCACGTTCCTTTAGAAGGTCTGGGGGTTGTGTCGCTGCTGTTCTGCTGTGATCCACACTGCAGCCTGCTTCTGGGACTTGGCCCACTTCCTCCATCCCCTGAAGCCTGTCACCCAGGCCTCTTCCTGCTGGCTTGGGCAGAGGAGGTGGATCCACTGCACAACATGGATGGTCGACAATTTAGAGCGCAGCCGTCCTTGTCCGGGGGCGACCCTGCCACCCCTTCTGGTGACTTCCTCACTGGCCATCTTCTTGGGGAGCTGCTCCCAACTCCTCTCCTTCATTCCAGCCCCTCTGATCCTCCAGGGGAAAATTCAAGTTTTGTTGCTTCCGTAAGGAGCCACTGATGTTTCTTGGAAAGAGAAAGAAGGAAAGGAATGCGTGTTGTCTTACTCTTGCCACTTGCCAGTTTCTGAGCTTGTTCTGTCTTTACCACGATCCTGTGAGGTGAGATGTTGTTATTCCTGTTTTTACAAATGAGGTAACTGAGGCTCAGAGAGGTGATACAACCAACCCGGCTTACATAACTCGTCATCGATGGAGCCGGTTTTCAAACTCGGCTCTCCCGGTTCCAAAGCTCATGTGTGTTTCCTGCGTCAACGCTGCCTCCCAAGAAGAGACACAGAGCTCAAGTTAATTTAAAGAAAGATTAATCTAGCTGCAGTGAGGACACAGACAGATGGGAGGCTGGGGTCCAGGGACTTGCTATGAAAATAAGGGAGAATGAGATGCATGTACAAGAGGAGCCTGGAACATCTTGTCACACTGGAAAGCCAGGAGACTATCAAAGTGGACACGGGAGCCAAAGTAGTTCCTACTGGCCAACAACGAGGCATTTTAAGCATCAGTCAGGACTGTAACTGCAGGAGATTGACCGCAATGGATTAAATGTACCAAATATGTTGAAATCCAATCCATATGTTGATAAATCCATATGATGTTAAAAGTAATCCCCACTTCGGCCATTTTTGGAGGATGTTGGGAAACCATTCTTTGGGGAACTGGTATAAGAAGAGAAAGAATCGAGAATTCAGTCTGCTTTTCCTATGATGAGGTTTCTCTTTTTTAGAAGCATTCTAGCTAATCAACGAGGGAAGGATTACAGGGTTAAGAGCACCATTTGGCAACCTCGAATGAATGAATGGCTCTGAGCAATGATCATCACACCTTTTGACATCACAAAAGAAGCCAGATGCTATGAACCTCCCCGTGGCAGGAACGTCACCATCTTTGGAGTTTCCCGCCCCAAATAATCGTGCCCGAATCAGATTAAGTCTCTAGATCTACATATCCATTTACAAGAACTTCAAGGGACAGAGGAACACATTAAATGACATCTTGCGGATGCGTCAGCCAAATCCAGCCTGCAGGGTCACTGGCTGGGTATTTGATGATATTCAGAAATTGGCATCCGTTTTTAAAGGAATGATTAACGGTATTGCGGATTTGTATTAAGAATACTCTGATCTTTTCGGGGTGCATTTGGGAATACTTATGGATGGAATGTTGTGGTGTCTGGGGTAGAGGTCGGGGAAATGAAACAAAGCTGGCTGCAGGTTGAAAATTGTTGAATTTCGGTGATAAATCATTTCCTCTGCTTTTGTATATATTTAAAAACGTGCATCGCGTAGAGTGATGATGTTGCTGCGTGGAGGGTGGGAAAGGGTGCGTAGGATGCTGTTTTTTGCAGGGAAAGATTAATGAAGCGCAGCTGGGCTGGGTGTGAAGTGCGGGGGGTGGGGGGCGGCACATGGAGTCTGAGCCCTTGACAACCCCCGATCCGTGTGCTGCCGAGAATGTGACCTGACACGACCCAGGGTCCCGTGGAGCCGGGCCCTGGCTGCAGACAAGATCCTCTGCCCTAGGAGGGCTGAGAAATGTCCTCAGCCCAGCTGGGAACATCATCTGCCAAATCTTAACGATCTGTTCAATACTCCCAGCTCCAGTGTCACCTGTTCTGTGAATCCTCCCGGATCCCCCCAGCCCTGGGCAGAGGCAGTATACTCAGTCGTATACTCAGTCTATTCAGCTGTATACTCAGTCGTAGAGTGAGCACCCCCCGCCCCCCCCCCGCCTACTTCCTTTAGAAGGTCTGGGGCCTTCTAAAGGGCCCCCCTGGACCCCCGCTCAGACCTCCGGCCCCACTGGCTGTCTGACTTGCATCTCAGTCGGTTGTGTTCAGTCCTTTGTCCCCACTGCCTGTGTGTCCCTGGCGCAGGAGCCTAGAGCCCTCCACGCAGGAGGCCCGTGGATGACGTAAGTTGTCTCCAGGGAGACAGGTGGGGACAGTCAAGGAGGGACGCAAGTGGACAGCCCGGCCTAGGGTCTGACGCTTGCCTTCCTACCCCACAGCCAGGGAGAGGCGCAGCCAGAATCCAGACCCTCGGCTGTTTCTGTGGTCCCCTGAACTACGGACTTCTGAATCCCTTTCTCAAAGTCAAGTACGCTGAGGACCCAGGACCAAAGTGGTCCCAAGACCCTTCCCATCAGGGTATTTTTATGCGTCCTTCACACTCTGCTCTGGGGCTTTGGAAAGTGAAGGCAGACACCTCTGGGCTGGGATCCTGGCTTAGGCCGGGAGGTGCTGGCCGAGACCACCTTGTCCTGGGAACCGTGGAGAAGGTACAGCCGGTGGCGAGAGCTCAGGCAAACCCAGCGCGCCGGGGGAGAAGCAGGGGGTAAGAAGGCCTGGGGGGCCCAGACACGGTCGCACGTCACTTTCTAAATCACCTCTCTGCTCAGATTTCGGGAAGCTGGGTCACCTCCGGTGCCATTTTGCGCCACTGCTACTGAGCCAAACTGGACTCCCTGGAACACCGGAGTCTTGGCCCCATTCCAGGCTGTGTAATTACATTCCGCCGCTTAAATCCCTCTGCGGCCTCCACTGGATACTGTAGTCATTGCATTTGCTTGTTCAAAGGAGCTTTCAGAGGGGCGTCTGCAGCCAGCACGCTGCTTGGAGCCGTCTCACAGGGTGGGGACTTGGAGCAGAGCCCCAGGTCTTGCTGACATGGGTTGCAGGAGCTCCTGGCCACGTCCCCACTGCTGGGGACCAGGACCCACTGGCCAACCTGCAGGCAGCTCCCCTAGGCTAACTGGTGGGAGGTGCCCACGGGGGCTCCCCGGCCCCACGGCAGCCAAGTCAGGGCAGGATGCGCAGACGAGCCAGAGCGTCCCCCGGCCAGAGGGACCGGGGAGCACCTGGCCCAATAGTCTTTGAACATCACAAAGCTGTAGACCCTTTTTGAAACTGTGTCCATAACGCAGAGAAACGTAGAGCTGCTTGGTGGGAGCTGGCCCTTCCCCGACCCTCACGGTCACTGAATCACAGGCCTTGGGTGTCACCTGCAGGGGCAGTTCACACGGCTCCGGGCATTGGTAAAGCCAGATCAACTCTGCACTCCCTCACACGTAGGCCCGTCTTGGAACCCTGGGGTCCTCAGAGTGTAGCTTAAATCCACGGGCTCAGTCCGGTCCCCCTCGTTCTGCAAGTGGGAAACTGAGGCTGGAGGCCACACAGCTTGTCAGAGGGCAGACGGGGACCAGAGCTCGGCTCCTAACCACCTGTCCCAAGCTCTGCCCACGGCACAGCCAGTGACTCTGAACTCTGCTGGGGGAGGCCAGGGACGTCCCACCACCTTCCTCAGTGCCTGCTGTCTCGGGGCCATGCGGATTTGCTGAGTGACATGGAGCAGACCCTGTGGCTCTGGATCTTGGGCACACAGAGGAGTGGACTGCCCGAGGCCCTAGGCCAGGAGAGTGTATCTCCACGTCTAACCTCGGGGAGGTGCGCTGTGCCCACTGAGAGAAAGGTGGCGTCCGAATCCAGGCACTCCTATGAATAAACTGCGGAACTGCTCAGCCAGAAAGTTCTCCTGAATGTCCCCGGATCCCTGCAGGCGGCCGGGGTGGCTTCTGGCACTGACGACAGCTGGCACTTGCTGGCCTGGTTGGTGAAGTGAGCTGGAGGCCTGACTGTCGTCCTCCTAGAGGGTGGTAACCGTCCTCCCGAATGTCACCGTAAACGTGTCCCTAGGCACCAAGAAAGACTGGGAAGCTACTCGCCCAGATGGTCACAAGATGTGGGGGTGATGAGCTGGTGCGTGATCTGAGTGGGCTCCGAGGGGCTCTCTCTCCACATCTGCCTGTATGCGGGTTTCTTCTGCAAACTCAGCCTTGGCGACTGCAGCCTGGGTCTGAGCACTGCCCCCCTCCTCGGTGTGCAGGCGGAGTGCTCAAGTTGTAATAGAGGGAAAGAGAAGGATGGAAGCTCTGAGGCCGGAGGGCTGGGCTTAGATCCTGGGTCTGTCCTGTGCTGCCCGTGACCTTGAGCAAGTCCCCGAACTTCTCTGAACCTCAGTTTGCTCATCTGTAAAGTGGGAATAATAGCAGCGCCTAAATCACTAGGCTTTCCTAAGGGTGAAATACAGTAATCTGTGCAGGATGGCACAAATTCCCATCCCCTGCCATTGCTGGTCTGCAGGAAACAATATCCAGGAACCCCAGATCCCTCTCTGTTTCCATTTGCCCAGTGATTTTAGCCGGAGCAGTTGGAAACACTACACCTTGCATGTGCGGGGCTCGTGACCATGCTTCTCCTTTGCGGGAATAACCGTTCTGCTGTTGGACTTGAACGAAAGAACTGCCGGGCTGCGCGCAGTTAGGGGGCTGCTGTCAGCTTTCTATTTGTGCCTGGAACCCCAGATCGGATTCTTTTTCTTTATTAGATAGCACTTTCTCGAGGTGATCTAATTTCTAAGCAAGTACACGTGATGGGAGGGTGGGTCAGGCTCAAGATCGGAGTCAGGCAGGTGGGTGACGTGGCATGGGGATGCTTTTCTAGAACTTGTGGTTCAAGCATGTGAATCAACCCAAGCCAGCCTGCTCCTAGCAGACCTTACTTTTCGTGGGCAAGCAACCCCCCAGCTCGGACAAGCCTCTTCTGCCTCCAGAGAGCTCACACACCCCCTGCCTATGCATGGGGTAAGCAACAGTGTCTCTTGGAGTGATGCATTCCAGAACTCTGGACTTGGGCCGCTGAGGTGCACGAATGAATGTCTATTCTGCTTGTAAACACATCTTGGTGAATCCTGTCTTCACGCTCCAAATCCTCCATGGTCAGGAGAAAGTTCTTCCAAAACACTCAAAACTTTGGGGCTTTAGGCAGTGACCTTCTCCTCCCCATTTCTCTTTAGTGAAGGAGTAGAGAGGCCAGTTTCCCTCCTTCCCTTGCTCATGGGCCGTTAGCGGGAGGAGATGTTCCATTATCTGGGCCCTAATGAGCCCAGGGACCGGAGAGAGAAGAACCTGTGGGGGTGATTTAATTTGGGATTCAGTGGCCCAGTTATCCTATTCAATGGCTGTAATCTGGACCCCGGAGCCCACAGAGGGGGTGTCTTGCAGCAGTCAGAAGTCAGGGAGGGCTGGAGGCAGCGGGTGGCAGGGGGGAGGGAGAGAAGGAGGGAGGGTGAGAAGCTCCGCTCCCAGGCAGCTCTTCCTGTTGTTTCTGCTGCTAACGACACCCCTGCAGATTACCCGGGCCAGACGACAGTTCTTGCGTGCTCTGCTCTTTGCAGCTTTAGAGCCTTTAATTAATCACACTCCTCCAGCGCTTTCAGTTAATTCAAAACGTTCTGGAGCAAAAATGTGGCTTGCCTGTGGGTAGCTCGATGGCCTACTTCCAAGCGGCAATAGATGGTTCCTGTCTGCTGCTCTGGATACCAGATAGTCAAGGAGCACGGGTGGCCGTCTTAGGACATAGCTTATAAACAATAGCAAGCCCAATTGGTCTATCCATTGCCAAATCTACTGGGCATTCATTCCTTTGTTCATTCCTTTACTAATTCATTCACTCAACCCGCGCTCATCAACATAAATATCCCTCTATGTAAATACTTCCCTCCACCCACCCCTAGCTGGGGTTCCATTGCTTTGGTAGCAGAATCTAGTGCTTTTGTTCAATGCAAGAGTTATCCATTCTCTTTCCTAAAGCCGGCATCCTTCCTGCCTCCGTGGGATCCATCGCTCCTCGTCTGCTGGCTCTTTCCCAACGTCATTCAAGCACGTTCCAATCTTTTCCCTCATAGAAAGTTCCTTTGCGATGCCCGACCTCTCCAGTGACGACCCCTCCTCCTCCCATTCCCAGCTGGAATATGCCCGGGCCATCCCCTCCCCTCCTCTTCCTGTGCAAACTTGGCTTCCACCCTTGTTCTCTTTAGTCCGTGTCACTGTCACCTGCTACCTGCACTGCCAGCAGCACCTGGTCTCCCTGTCCCTCCCGTGTCCCCTCCGATTAACTGTCCACAATGCACCCACAAGGATCTTTCTACAACGCCAAGTTTGTCGTGTCACTCTTCTGCTCGAACCCCTTCGAAAGTCTTTCGACTTTACCTTGAAGATAAAGTCTAAAATATTTAACCTAACTCATGAGATCCTTCACAATCATGCCCTGCTCTTCTCTAGCTATTTTTTCTTTCTAGAACACTTTGTAGGATTGGTTACGTGGCTAGCAGCTAATAGCCTAATGGGCTGTTACGGGCTGAACTGTGTCCCTTCCAGAATACACGTTACGGTTCTAACCCCACTTCTCAGGATGGGCCCGTGTTTGGAGACAGGATCTTTAAAAAGGCGATGAAGTCAAAATGAGGTCGTTAGGGTGGCCCTAATCCCACGTGACTGGTGTCCTTAAGAGGAGAATAGGACACAGACACACCCAGAGGGAAGACCCTGTGAGGACATGGAGAGAGGATGGCCCATCTGTAAGCCAAGGAGAGAGCCCTCAGAAGAAGCCAACCCCGGTAACACCTTGACCTTGAACTTCTAGCCTTGAGAATTGTGAGAAAATGAATTCTGATGTTCTATCTGCGGTATCTTGTTCCCGCAACCCGAGCAGATGGCTACGTGGGCTTTCAAGTCTGGCTACGTTTCCCCTGGTCAAGGAGGCCTTCTGTGACCTGCCCTCATAAATCAGTCCCGTACTCTTGACTTCCCTTTTGTGACACTTCCGATGGGCGGGAGTATTTTGTCAGCAGTTGTGTTCTTGCGAGTCTTTGAGGTTACACGAAAGTGGAAACTTGTGCTTGTCCTGCCGATGGCTCTATCTCGGCGCCTAGCGTGTCGCCTGCTGTCTGGAAGGCACGTGGGCGAGTGGCCGAGGACAGAAGTGAACACGGTCGAAAGGACTCTCAGCTGGGAGGCCGCCCACTTCATGCGAGCCGCGTAGACCACAGAACTGGAGCGCAACTGACCGTTAGGTGTGCGGAAGGCAGTGGGAACCTGGCTATTTCTTGATCGTGTCTGTGTCCTGCCCACTACTTGCTGTTTAGGAGTATGTTGAAATGAAAGCAAAATTTAGAAATAGGATGGGAGGGACTGGCGGTGTGGACTAATGATCAGACCCTATTCAGTCTCTTTAGTGAGGCGCCCACCTGGACAAGAACAGGTCAGATGAAGGTGTTAATGGGCAGGTAGAATTTGGGGAGGCCGCCAGGAAGGAAGGGTGTGGATGGCTGGGACACTGTGTGGCTCATTTACCCCCCGAGTCTCCCTGGAATAATGAGGGTCCAGGCTGCTGCTGTCGGGTAGCTGCGGAGTGAGGTGAAGACAATGGAGGGGAGGATTCCAGAGGCTTCCACGACTCACACTGCAGAGTCTGTCTGTCTAGACCAGACTTCTCGCTGGGATGTTTTGTGTTTCGAACTGCAGATGAGACAGATGCCAAGGCCCCCTCAGGACAGGAAGAGGAAGAGGTTGAGGTTCCTGGTCCCCTCCAGGGATGGACCCTGGCCCAGGCTGGCCTAAGGGGACCCCTCCCTGCCAGTGTTGGGCCGAGGCGGGTGTGTGGGGCCACCACACTTACCCTTGGGAGGGGTCGCACTTGGGGTTCAGAAACGACCAGCTGGCAACTCACAATCTCAAAGACCCGGAATCCACCTGGGAGACCACCCACCAGGGAGTGGACAAAGGCGATGTGGCGTATATACACCATGGGGGACTGCTAGGCCACGGCAAAGAATGAGATGGAAAACCAAACCCTTCATGTTCTCACTGCCAAGTGGGGGCACAGAGTGATACGACAGACATCGGACACTCAAAACCGGGGATGGTGGGAGGGACTGAGAGCAGAAAGCTACCTATTAGGTGCAGTGTACCCTGTTTGGTGACAGGTGCACTAAAAACCCAGATATCGCCACTAAACCATTCATTCATGTAACCAAAACCCACTTATATTTTTTAAAAATAAACCTATTTAAAAAAAAATAAGAAATGGCCGGCTGGCCCTGCAGGTGGTGGGCTGGTAGGGGCGGGGGGAGGTTTGCAAACAGCCTTGAGCACGGTGGGGTCTCCGTGTGCAGCCATGGGGCTGAGAAGTGAGGAAACGAAGGAAGCAGAGACAGAGTGGAGGGGCAGGAAGACACTGAGAAAGGCCTGTGTTTCTGAATGTTTTCTAGTTCCTTGTTCTAGAATGTTCTTGAGGCCCACCTGCGTGGATCTCCTGAATCAGCCCCTCTGTCTTTATAGTCCCTGCCCCTTTGTTCCTAAGTGGGCTTGAGTTGGTTTCTCTTGTGAGCCTAACAGGGTCCAGAACAGAAAGGCCCAGGTTACAAATCAGCTGTCCTGTCCCGGGTGTCCTGGTGGATGCTGGGGTTCGATCGCTGTCATGTTCCGCTGTTTGGAGACCGGTATGTCCCACGGGCTTAGCCCAGCCTTCTGGGTTCTTTCTTTGGCTTCCCATAAATCACATTCCCAAACCTCGATCTGCTTCTTTGAGCGAATAAATATCTTTTTTGTCTTATTTCCCAAGTTCAAAACCACCCACCCACTTGGGAGGTGCTCACGCCCACCTCCCAAGAAGATTCCAGAACTGGCTGCCCACCCCAAGTCCCTCTGGCTCTGAGAGGTGACTCCAGTCTCTGTAACCAGGACCCTGGATGTCGTAACAGCTCTGTGGCGTGGCAGGCCTCACCTCGGACTCTGGGGGATCCAGATGTGATTCAGGCACAGCCAGACTTTGCACCCAAGCTCAGAGATCCAAGATGGCAGCTTCTCCTATTTTTCTTACGTAACCTCTGTGATGAAAACAAGCACTTGTTCTTATATATTTATATATGAGGCCATTTTCATAGATATCTTTATACATATGGCTTTTCCCCAAGAGATCCTAACACACATTCATTCCTACAGAGGGTCCTGTTGTGCTCGTTGGGTGGAAGTGACCGGCGTGCGTGGGTATGTCTGTATTATACTCGGAATTGAATCACAGTGGTGCAATTTTAATGAAAGAGGGAGGGAATAAAACCCTTTAAAATACTTTGCCTGATCAAAATTTCTAGGTCCTACACTTCATATTTGTTAATCCTCCTAGAAGAAAAGTGCTGCAGTAATGACTACAGCATGCTGAGTTTAGCCTCTCTTTATTGAAAAAAAATTTTTTTTTTAAAGGAGTTTAATTTGAACAGCAGCTTCAGCCGGTCTCCCTGTAATTTCAGCCTTCCGTCTCCATTGCTGGTCGTACCAAGCTCGGGAGAGGCACAGGGTGAGGGGCTGACCGCAGGCGGGAAGCCTTTCTGGGAGGATTTCAATTGCTTTTTTATATATATTTTTTTCTTTTTGCTTTTTGAGCCTCCACTTGGAATACAGGGGGAACAGTTAGATTGCCAAAACAGGGCTTGGTGTGAAAGCCTATTAGTATTTATTTTTTTCCATGACAAACTTCCTCTGGGTTTTTGTTGTGTTGGTTTCCTGCGTGCCCCGTGCCCCTGATGAGTTATAAGAATGGAAGCTCGTCACACACGGAGAAAAGAGAGCAGGTGCCGGCTGCGGGAGGCCACAGGCCGAATGGCCCACCCTGCCACTGCCCAGCCCTGTCCCCTTATAAGAGGTGTCTCGGGACCTCTCGGGCTGTGTTCAGCATTGGTGATCTGTGATCCATCCGCTGGTGTCAGATGTCACTGTCCCTCCTTCTCTGACCCCAGCACCGTGGGAACATCCTCTGTGTTTACCCCGTGCCAAATCGGGCGCATAACTCCGCGAAAGCATTCCTGACGCAATAGCACGCGCGAGCAATTAGTGAGAATTTATAGAATATCCCACAGGGAGACAGATACAGGAGATCACATCACAGCAAACGACTTAAGGACCTGTTTTAGATGTTTTGTTTCTGTAAAATCTTTTTCTCTGAGTGTAATTCGGTTCCCTGTCCCCAGGAAGCATCTAACCTAGGTAGCCTGTCCTCTCCTTTCTTATGCAGAGCCGGACTCTTCATCCCAGCTCCCAAACTCACCCCAAAACCATATCCAGATCACGGTTATTGGGTTAACTAGACCCATTTTCCATAAAAGGCAGTCTTATGAGCATCTTTGATACTTAAATATTTCACCGTCCGTGATGTATCAAAATATTTCTTTCAAAGGGTTCCTCTATGAGCGATAATTGGATAAACGCATCTTCTTCACCACTGAGTTTTCATTGGTGGCTGTGAATGTTATGTCATATTTGACACTGATTAGATGCCTGCCCTTTGGATCCCATATCCATCTGTTAATTAGTCCAGGAAATTCCTGACCCTTCCCTGTCGGTGCCAGGCCGTAGTCTGGGAGGCTGATGGAGACATAAATGGAAGAGAGGCCACTCGATGGAAGAAAGAGGCGGTTCCAAGGACACATGTGGACTCTGACCACTCTGTCTGCCTCCTGCCTGGCTTCAAAGTCTTCCCATTGCTCTGAGAAAAAGTGCGAACTTCTCAGCGTGGTGTGCAAGCCCTCCGCAGCCTGGCGTCCATGGAACTTTCAAAGTCCGCCTCCTGTCCCTTCTCTGCACATTGACAAAGATGGGCATTCACCTGCCCCAAACAGGGGTTCCCGTATCGTGTCATTCGTTGGGTGTTCTTTGATAGGGTTCCTTAAATCGTTGGCCTCCATGTTCCCACAAGTGTTACAGCGATTGACTGGGGAAAGAACTGAGCGGCACGCAGAGGGTCGGAGAATCAGCCTTTATTCCACCCGCGGGCTCAGAGGGGCGTGCCACCAGATTCTGAGCACCGCTTCCTTGTTCTCCTCCAGTTTTATACACTTC
>VBSM01003148.1:6329834-6351252 GCA_008086735.1 Cheirogaleus medius | reverse complement strand
GAATTCCCATCCCGGGGGTCCGGGTCAGGGGTGTGTACCAGGGCTGATGGGGGGAAAATCTGTGTCTGACATTCTAGTGTCCCTCCATCCCTGCTGGGCAAAGAGTGTCACTGCAGCCCCCCAGGATGGGGGAGGGTTGGGAGACGGGACAGGAGATGGGGAGAGGAGAAGGGGCTAGGGTGACGTTCCTGGGGGGCTCTGGGAGTCGCCATGACGTTGTGTGATGCGGGGACACCCCATACCACGCTCAACACTGCGCCACAACTCAGCTTCCACACTGCGCACGACACGGTGCCACGACGCAACGCCCACGCCACACACGACACTGCCACGACTGTGACTCGGCTCCCACACTCTGCTCAGCCCACACTCCAGCCCTCTGCTGCTCCCCGTCACAGCCTTCCCCCGACCCTTAGGCTTGGCCCCAAAAGCTGACATCACAAGGGGGCCTGGGGCCTGCCACCCAGCCTCAGGAGCAGAATGGGAGGAGGTGGGGTCCCTGCTCTGTCCACCGTCCCAAGTGTATCTCCAGCCCCGCGGACGTGAATGTGGCCAGGGACGGCTCTGCGTGCAGCCTTCCTGACCCCGCTTCCGCACGCTCCCCGTCCGCGGTGCTTAATCGTCTGTGGCATCGTCCTTCCTCTTGTCCTCACGGCTCCCGGGTCCTTGCAGCTGCTCCGCCGGTGACAGCCCCGCCGGGGTCCCTGCTGGGCACAGTGTGTGCAGGCTCCACGCTGCCCTCTGCATCTACCCAGCTCAAGGTTATGCACACAGTCGGTGGCCAATTAAGGCTGATCAGATGGAGGACTGGCCTGAAGTGGGACTTGGCCGTAGGAGGCAGGAAGCCCAGTGAGGGGGGACTTCGGTGTCACCCTCTTTCCCCAGGGAGTACCGGGAGCGTGGGCACCCAGAGGCTGTCCCTGTGCCTCTGTGGTTGCCGTGCGGAGGCCAGCTCACGTTAGTCCTGTCCTCTCGTGGGTCCTCATGCCATCTTTGAAATGACATTGTCTGCCCGCACCCCTCTCTACCGCCCCTTAGGGGCTCCATTGCGAATTTGCACGTATGTAACAATGTTTCTGAAGGGCTTTGGTCAGCCTCAGCCTCGAGTGTCCCTATGGGGACCCCAGAGTGACACCCGCCGTGCCAGCCAGCACTCTGTGCTCAGGGAACTGTGTCTTGTGAACGTCCCCAGACATTTATTTGTTGCAGCCACTTTGGAAAACTCTCTCCATCCTACCCTCTATGGTTTGGATCACAGAGCATTCACCCCTCCGAGCAGCTGTGACTTCCACAGGCCACGACCCAAGTCCTCTCAGTTCCCATCGCAGGTCCAGGAAGAGCAAGGCAGAGCTGGGGGTCAAGGGGGTCTCCTCTGGTGTCACTGGTGGCAGGCTGCGGGGGCCAGGTTTGCTAGGGCTGTGCAGAGTCCCCCACCACGAGCAGGTGAGAATATTTCGGCCGGATTAGGGGTGTCCTAAAACCAGCCCTTTGAGTGGCCCGATGGCTTATTGGATTGGGGTGCAGGAATTCCATTTCTAGGTTTCCGGCGTGGGGGAGGGCAGAAGCCCAGCGGTGGCGCCACCACCGGGGCAGTTCAAGTGGGTTCCCCGGCCACGCAGCCGTGCTCCTGCTCTCTGTGGCGGAGGGTGGATCAGGGTGTTTGGAATTCTAGAGTTAAAGGCGTCTACAGGGCGATCTCCCAAGACATTGCCATCTGTTCAGGATCAGCAGGTCTAGAACTTAATTACCCAAGGGGAGGGAAGGAAACGAACACTGTGCTTTTTCAGTACTTTCCCCCAGAACTGTAGAGTGAAAAGTGCAACCTCCTCCCCGGGAGCGGCCGGCGGAGTGGAGGGAGGAGCAGGACAGGAATCGGCCACGGAGGGCCGCGGCTCCCGGCGCCACGTGGGGTGACGCATGAGGTTAGTGAGCAGGTGGGCCACCAGGGCTTGCAGAGTCCCTGGGGTAGCAGGTGGGAGGGAACACAAGACACCCTGCTTTATAGTGGCTCTGTGTTCCCTAGTCCATCTGGGCTGCTGTGACAAAGGCCACAGGCTGGCGGGCTTATAAACAACAGAAGTTTATTCCTCGCTGCTCCGGAGGCCGGGAAATGCAAGCTCAGGGCACTGGCAGACCGGGTGTCTGTGGGGTTCTGTTTCCTGAGTCCCAGACGGCCGTCTTCTCACTGTGTCCTCTCGTGGCAGAAGGGGTGAGGGAGCTCTCTGGGCTTCTTATAAGGGCGCTAATCCCATGCATGGGGGCCCCACCCTCATGACCTAATCACCCCCAGGGCCGCACCTCCTAACACCATCACCTTGGGGTTAGGATTTCAATGAATAGTTTTGGGGGGAGGCACAAACACTCAGACCATGGAGATGTTGATTCTTTTTTTTTTTAGAATAGGCAAACTTGGCTCACCTGTGCAGACGTCATCAGCAGGTCCAGATAGTGGACCCTTGAGGTCCAGCTCTGGGTATCCTACCTGCGTCCTCCTCGTGGAGCGAGTTGCTTTGTCTGTGATCTCAGCTACATTTTGCAGCAGGGTCTTGTGGGAGAGTCCACCAGGAAGCAGCTGTGCTCAAAGCTACATGGTCTTTGGGTGCTTTGTTTCAACAGCCCGAGAGCATCTTTCGATGAGATGCACCTACAACTTTCTCCAGGCCAAAATGACTGTAGTCTTCCTCCCTCGAGTGGAATTTTGGGGCTTCCGTGTTATATTAGACTCCAAATAATTTTCTAAAGGAGAGTTGGCCTTTCTTGTCTTTTTTGTCTTCCTGTTAATTTTTTTTCCCCTTCTCACCTGCGGCTGTGCTGTTTTCCGTCCACAAGTATTTATTGAGCACGCGTGGTCACTAAAAGGGACGGTGGCAGACTGGAATCAGAGCTTGGCTTCACCATTTACTAAGGGGTAGTGTTGGATAAATGATTCACTCTGTGCCTCAGTCTTCTCATCTGTTAAATGGGATTAATAACCATATCTGTCTCATGCCACGCTGGTGGGATTGAATGGCTTAATCCACATCAAATGCTTAGAATAAGTAATTGGCACACAGTAAGAAGTAAGCAATAACGACAACAACAATGCTGGCTCTTATTATTTAGAGTGGCTGGCATGGTAGAAGTGGACGTACTTGGCACGATCCTTGACTCCCTGTAGCTCGCCGCCTAGGGTGCAAGCATCCCCTCAGCTGATTGCGATGACATCAGAGTCCTCCTTCCCCAGGCAAATGAAAGAGCTGAATCCTAGGAACTTGTTAGGGAACGTGAGTATAAATTGGCCATCATTTAATACATCCCACCTACGGCTGGGAGAAACATTAAATTTTAAAATTAATTTTTATTTCATCAAAGTAAAGCGTGCACATGGTCTAACATATTAAATGATGCTAGAAATTTATATCAGCAAAAAAGGAGTCCCCTACCGCCTACTTCCATCCCATTATCCTCCTTAAAGAATACTTTTAATTCTCTTTCTTGTTTCTTCTAGCATTTAAGCCACATTCCTAAATAAGTATTCTATATCTTAATTCATCAGTGTTGCAGAAGATGAGGATTTTGACTTTTCCTATTTCCCCTCTCCTCTCCTCCCACTCTGTGGTTAAATCACATTTTTAAAAATTAAGTCCTTATTTTATGGAAGTAAAATATTAAGTCCTTATTATTTTTATGGAAAAAATATTCTGCATTTTTTTATTTCAAAATATTAAGGGGGTACAAATATTTTAGGTTGTTACATGGGTCACTTTTGTAATGCTTGAGTACTGGCTATAGATGTGCCCCTCGCCCAAATAGTGTGCATTATACCCATTAGGTAGGGTTTTTTCCCCTTCCTTCTTCTCCCCTCCCCCCTGGTTGATTTCCACTGAGTTTTGCTTCCCTCTGGGCGTATGTGTGCTCATCAGTTAGATCCAATTTAATAGTGAGTACGTGTAGTATTTGTCCATTCTTGAGATACTTAGGAGAATGGTTTCCAGTTCCATCCAGATTGTAGCAAAAGATATTATATCATCTTTTTATGGCTGAGTAGTACTCCATGGTGTGCATATGTCACATTTTATTAATCCACTCATGAATCGATGGGCACCTGGGTTGATTCCACATCTTTTGCAACTGTGAATTGTGCTGCAATAAACATTTGAGGGCAGGTGTCTTTTTGATGAAAAGTCTTCTTTTCCTCTGGGTAGATACCCAGTTGTGGGATTGCTGGATCGAATGGTAGGTCTACTTTTAGTTCTTTGAGGAATCTCCGTATGGTTTTCCATAAGGGTTGTACTAATTTGCAGTCCCACCAACAGTGTATGAGCGTTCCTTTCTCTCTGCATCCACACCAGCATGTATCATTTCTAGACTTTTTAATGAAAGCCATTCTAACTGGGGTAAGGTGATATCTCATTGTGGTTTTAATTTGCATTTCCCTGATGATTAATGATATTGAACATTTTTCATGTTTACTGGCCATTTGTCTTTTTTCTTTTGAGAAGCTTCTGTTCAGATCTTTTGCCCACTTTTTAATCAGGCTGTTTGTTTTTTTCTAACCAATGGAACAGAACAGAGAACCCAGATATAAAACCATCTACCTACAACCAACTGATCTTTGACAAAGTAGGCAACAATGTACGCTGGGGAAAAGCCCTATTCAGTAAATGGTGCTAGGAAAACCAGATAGCTACATGCAGAAGAATGAAACAGGACCCCTACCTCTAAGCACTTGCAAAAATTAATTCAAGATGTATAAAAGACTTAAATCTAAGACATGAAACTATAAAAATTCTAGAGGAAAATCTCTTCTAGCTATCGGCCTAGGCAAAGAATTTATGACTGAGACCCCAATGGAAATCACAGCAACAACAGAAATAAATAAATGGGATTTGATTAAACTATAAAGCTTCTGCACAGCTAAGAAAACAATCAACAGAGCAAACAGACAACCTACAGAATGGGAGAAAATATTTGCAAGCTACACACCTGATAGAGGGCTAATATCCAGAATTTGCAAAGAACTCAAGCAAATCAGCAAGAAAAATAAATAACCAAACAACCTTATTCCATATTTTTTATTGCAACCCTGTGAAATATTAGCCATTGCTGAGCTAAATAAGGTATCATGACAATATTTTATTTCTTGTTCAACTTTTATTTTTCTGGGAGTTAATGACTGTTTCAAGGAAACATCAGATTACATTGCTCTCAAGTATAGCACATGAAATGACATCCAAGCTCCTTGCCATGACCTCTAAGGCCTTTTGGGGTTTGACCCCTGTCTGGCTCTCCAGCCTCAAGCTCATCCACTCGCTGCCTCGCTGGCTTTGCTCTACACACGTGGGTCTCTGTCTGGCATATGAATTCTTCAAGTTTTTCTGCCTGTCCTTTCTCCCCTTCACCCCAGCCTTTGAGTTTACTGTTTCTTCTGCTTGGAAAATAAATAAGAGCAAACATTTATGTAGCCCTTACCGTGTGCCAAGCATTGTTCTAGTTTATTCAGGCTAATTTATTTAACCCCATGAGGCAGATCATTATGCCTGCAGGAGAAAACCGAGGTGTGGAGAGGTTCTATCACTTGCCCAGCATCACACACTGATGACACGGAGAGCAGGGTTTGATTCCAAGCAGGCCAGCTCTGGAGCCCCAGACTGTGCAGGGCCCACTGCTCTGCCCAGTCTCTGCACCCCGAGCCCTGTCCTGTCACTCAAGCATCTCCCTAGAAAGCCACCTCTGCCCTAAAGCATGATCTCTCATGCTGCCGTATGTCCTTTTCTTGCCTCTGTGTGTGTATACACTTACTACACATTTGTGGATCCATATATTACATATTATGTGAGTTTTTTTTAAAAAAAACAGGATTTTAAATTTTATGTAAAGGCATCGTACTATTAATATATGCATCATTGTGCCACTTGGTTTGGGGCTCAACATTGTTCTTGAAATTAGTATATGTTGAAGAAGTGGCTCTAGTTTATTTATTTTAACCTGTGAAGAGTATTCCCTTTGATGACTATCCATAAGGCATCTATTGTCTTGTCGATGGACATTCAGATTGTTTCCAGTTTTTTTCTATCATAAACAACACTGCGATGAACAGTCTTAGACATGTTTCTTTGGAGACATGGATAAAAGCGTCTTTAAATTATATACCCAAGACAGGGATTTCTGGGTTACAAAGGTAAGAGAGTATTCAACTTTACTAAATATTGCCACGTTTCTATCCCAGGAAGATTTTTACTGGTTTATTCTTCCACCAGAAGTTTGTGAGAGTTCTTTTTTTCTCCACATTAAATGATCAGATTTTGGTTTTGAAAAGATTACTCTGTTTGCAAAGTAAAAAGTGAGTTGTGGGGAGCAGTGGGGGAAACGGGGTACAAGAAGGCATCGGGCAGAGGGAGAGTTAAGAACTGGGCCAGACAAGTTGGCCGAGGTCAAAGCTTGCAGTGGAGAACGTTCCCCACAACATAAAATGCTGCTTTTTCGTGTTTTCCTTTGTATCGGCAATGGGCTAACAAGAATAGAATTATTTGCTTCTCAAGTGTTATCAATCAAATAGCAAATTGTGTGGGAAACTGAACCGCTATTCTTTGTAGAAAATTATTATTTATTTTTTATTTAACAAAACTCAAGGCTGAGAGGGTGCTCCATTGTGCTCTTCCGCGATGTTAGTGTTTTCTCTGCGTTGGCTCAGCCCGGGTTGTTTATTATGCGAGTGTTGTACTGCATATGTGGAACAAATGAAGCCAAGATATCAAATTAATACTGTGATCTGTTTTCCTGTCTTGTTGCCATAACAATCTGTGGCTCTTGAAGCAAAGAGAAAATGAGAATTGTATTAAAGGTGTTTACACCGTGTACACTCCATCCAGCATTATTATTTACTGCTATTAATAAGTGTATTTAACATTTGCTTAAGGAGAGTTAACTGCTCCTGCTGTTTGCCTTGTGGTTTTTCTGCTCATCCGTTCAATGTGGCTTTGCTTTTGACCTTGAATTTTCTCATTGTTCCGAGCAGGAAGGAAGGAGGAGGTTTGGTAGGATGCTTTTTGACTTCATGGCTCTTTATATTTGTCTCTCTCCTTTTCACCAAAGCATTGGAGCTCTTTAAAGTCTAGAGTCTTGGTGAGAAACAAAACAGGAGCTGAAGTTTTCCTTCTTTCTTTGCCCCATTCTTGACCTCTAAACCTGACTAGGTGGCCTAACACCCTTTTGGAGGGATGGAGAGGAGTTGAGGGGGAGGAGAAAGACAGGAGAGTGAGAGAAATTTGAGCCTCAGAAGAAGTGCAGTGGAAATCAATGTGGCCAAAGGAGAAACAGGGTGCTGGTCCCCTAATATCTCCCTCCTCTGGCGCTATTCCCAATGTCAAGCACTGAACTGCTCAGAGTCGTCTGTGACTGATGTCTTTGCTGCCCCAACCGTTCCAGACTGAGCCACAAGGTGGCCGAAATGGTGGGGTGGAAAGAAAGTAGATAAACTTACGTGGATGCCCGCTTAGGACCTTCTGGGGCTGTAAGGTCTTTGAAAGCAGGTGTTTTTCCTGCTCCATTTGTGAGCCTACAACTTCTAGCACACGAGAACTTCATTCACTGGTTGTTCTGGCTGTTGTGGTAGCTGCATATCTCAAGAATATCCTTGTCATGAGGGAAGATAGGTTTAAAACTGTACAACCGTGGATGAGTTATGCCAATTTCCGAGAGTCTGTGTCTCCAGAGAAAACAGAATGAAAGGGGATATTGCAGACCCTCCTTCAAAGACTCTTAGGTGGCATGTGTCTATTTTCTTCTTTTTCATCAGGCAAGAACACAGCAGAGAGGGAGGTATGGGACCTTCCACATTGGTGACCCTGTATGCAAAATGATCAGTGCCACTGAGGCCTAAGGCGAGGACAAGTTCAACAGTGTCTTACTGTTGTCCTTTCCTGCCCAGGGGACCTCAAGTCAGGTCTAAAGTGCAGGGAGGGATGAAAGCCCTTTTTGTGCAAGTCTTGTCTTGAGCACACGAGAGACTCAAACCTCGGGTGATCCCAGGTGAAAAGCGCCCATGGGGACTAAGAAAAAAAAATCAGCCTGTCTTTCAAGGACAAAGTCATTTTCTTTCTCAGATTCTTGCACATGGAAACACACACACACCCATTAAAAGAAAAGATAAAGAGTACTAAAATGGGTTTAGAGGTCCAGGTTAGCACATGAGTGGTCACAGTGTTATCAAAGGAGGCAGCTGCTTGTGACAATGGCAACTTCAGTCCCAAGGGAGAAGTGTGAAATGGAAGGGTTATTAACCAGGATGGTGGAGGGAAGATACTGGGGGAAGGAGGGGAATGGCAGGAGGATGTCAGATGGTTGGGTAAGGTTGACTGTGGGCTCCAAGAATATGCAAAACAAAAACACAAGGCAAGCTACATCTTCCCCAAACATCGACTTTTTGTTTTCATGAATAACTCAATTAAATATTCCATTTTAGTCCCCTTCCCTCTCACTTGTAGACATTTCTGAGAAGGGTTAGTAACTAGTTAACTCCCTTTTCTCAAGTGACCTAAGTCGCTTATAAAGTGGCCACATGCACTACTTCACTCCAGTCACCCATTCTGACTATAAGGTTATATTACAGCATGTGTATTTTTGGGCCAGGCCCTTCACTGAGGTGTAGAGATGTAACTTGTCCAGGTTCACACCAAGAATAATTGCCTGACTGCAGAGCACTTTGCAATTCTGCTTGCTTAAACAAGCGCCCATGTGTATGTGATGAGGGAACGTTGGGGGCACTGCTGAATTTTATTTAGTTGAATTCCCTTGTGTCCACATGGTCTGAATGTCCACGATTGAAACACTGTCACAAGAGAGCAGGTTGCAGCACCTGCTCACAGAAACATGTGCATTCTACCTTATGCAATAGGTGACAACTTTAGTTGTTCCAAAAAAAATACTTAAAAGTATCCAACTCTATGCATTTGGTGGATAAAATGCTGCTTCCTTTAAAAAAGTTCATGAAAGGTGTGCATTTTTATTTGCGTGAGAAAATGAATGTAAAATGGTATGTGAAATATTAATGTAATCGCGTACCTCCCAAGGACACCTTTTATCCCTGGCACTGCTCTGAGGGTACCAGAAGAGGCCCCTGTTTCCCCAAAGTAGAGTTGCCAGGTTAGCAAATAAAAACACAGGATGCCCAGTCCAATCTGAAAATAACAGATAAACATCAAGTGAGTTTAAGTATACTATATCCCTTGCAGTACTCGGGACATACTTGTACTAAACATAAAAAAAGATTTGCTGTTTTCCTGTGACTGGGCATCCTGTATTTTCTCTGACACTTCTACCCCAAAGGAGAGTGAAACCAAATAACCCAATGTCTGGCTCCTGAGTGTAAGGACCGTGGTCCAGCGTAAAACAGAAACACTAGAAAGTGCACTTGTCCCATCGGTTTTATTTTTCTGTCCGAGGCTGGGAAAAACTCTGAAGTGAGGAGAGGGAAGAGGGGTGGAGCCAGGGAACAAAGCCGCACCGGTGAAGGTGGCTGCACGTGGAGGGTAGGACGCGGGCCTGGCCGGCAGTGGCTCCACTCCGTCCCAGAATGCTGTACGCGAGCAACCGGATGTCCCAGGATTCCTCGCGGCCTGGCGGCAGTGCCGGACCGGAAGCGCGGCAGTGCCGGACCGGAAGCACGCCTGCGCCGTCCTTGAGCTATGGGGCCAAGCCCGCCTCAACTGAGGTTAAGGGTCCGCTCACTGCCAAGCAGCACTAGGACGCTTCAGACGAAGGGAAAAGGACACCTGTCGCGCAGCACCCCACTTCCGGTCTGACTCCAGGTAAGCCCGCCGCTCGCGTAGGGCCAGGCCTGCGGAAAGCAGGACAGGTGTTGCGGGCCGAAGCTAGAATGAACACCTGAAAGCGGATGGAGGCGAGGAGAAAACGAGAGCTCAGAGGGGAGGTGGCGAGTGGCGAAGTCGTTTCTGCCCTCGCACACTGGCGTTCGTGGTGTGGGACGTTGGAGCCTACCTCCTGTGACAGTCGCGTTCACCGTGCTGGCAGAGGGAGGCCAGAGCGTGTGTCTGGGCCCCATCGAGGGTTTTCCTGGCTCGGGGGTGTTGCCGCTGGCGTTTGAGGCCGGGGTCAGCAAATGGCCGTGGCGGGCACTCCCCCTTCCCCTGCGCCCGTGCGAGAGTCTCCAGGCTTTCCCATTGACCTGACAGTGAACTGTGTCCTGGGTCGCCACCAAACCGCACCTGCCCTCCTGATCTCGGCTTACTTAGCACCAACCACGGAGCATAACGCTTGAGTCGTTTACTGTCTGGCCTCAGGCAGACACTTCGCATCCGAAACCCATTTTTCTTACCTAGGAAATGGAAACAATGCCCGCTTCATGGGGTCACTGTGAGAAGTAAATGTGACAATGTGTTAATATAGCGAGCCTGCATAGCTCAGTGCCTGGCACGTGGCAAAGGCGCCACTGGGTAGAAGCAATATGTCGTTATGTAGCACCCCGACTACATCTTCCCGCCTCCTTTCGGGCTCTTTGTGCCATCCAGTCTGTTCTATTAAGATCTGACAGAGAAGGACCCTTCAAGTTTCCAGGTGGAACCGTGGTAGTTTAACTTTTACTGGGATCATTGCATTTTAGCCTTTTATCTTATCGTGGAATGAAAGGCTTCAGCTTATAAGTGGCGTTCATTAGGAATCTTTTGGAGCAAAGAGCTCATCCCGGTTGTGAGGATCATAGCAGGTGGCAGGTGCAGCCTGAGAGGAGCAAGGTGTCACAACACTAGGCACTGGTCTGGGCCCTGCTCCTGGCACAAGCTGATGCCCTAGTGTCTCCACCAGTTGGCGAGGAGATGCCCTGGTGCTGGGAGCTGGTGGTCAGAGTACCAGCCAGCAGTGTATTTCAGGGTCACGCTGTAGCCAGCAGATGTCTATTCTTGGCTGGGACAATTAGCCTCAAAGTGGAACATCAGCAGGAAAAGAACAGGGCCTTCAGGCAGGGGCAGACATGACTCATGTGCATTTGGGATAGTTTTCAGCTGCAAGAGAGGGAAGGCAGCTAATTAGATGAGCTAATACTACCTGGAGATTCAGATGATCTAGGTGGTGCCAGATAGAATCATAGCTCCAGGTAGGATAAATTTTGTTTTGGTGGTTTTGATGGAGTCATTTTGAAATAGGCAAAAGAAAAAAAAAAGGTTTGTTTGTTTGTTTTTTAAATCAAGTAATGTGCACAACAGATGTTTCTGACCCTTAACCTATCTCTGAACTTTCTCCTTATTCCTGGATGCAGTTAGGCCAAAGATGGAATAAAGGTATGAAGAGTGTCAGGGATATAGGGTGAGGGTATTTGAGCATAATGGCTGGTAATAAAATGAATGTTGAAAACATACTGGTTTATAAATTTAGCTATGTCGGTATATTACTGTGTCAGGCAGCCACGTCCTATCACAGTTTCATGGGTGCACATGGAACTTGGCAATTCCCTAGCCAACATAGAAGAGGGAGAAGGGACTAAAACTGTCTCATTGGGTAGACATCCCAGGCTTCTGTCAAGTGGAGAGAGAGAGGAAGGCTCCCCTGGGAAGGCCGGTGGGTAGGGAGCTCACAGTCCGAGTACCCCTCAGTCCGCCGTAGGGCCCCAAGAGAAAAGGTCCCGTTCCCTGCGGATGCCTCTGGGTTGTGGCTAAATTGTCTCTCTCGGCAGCTGAGGGTAGGGAAGGGGAAGGGGAGAATGAAACAATATGGTGCCTGCCCATGGGCTGGGGTCCACGGGGCGGGAGGTGCCCCGAGGGAGCTGGGAGCCTGGTGCTCCGTCCGCAAGAGGCTCACCACTCACTGGCAGCAGCCGTCTCCGGGCTGGTGTTAGCAGGTCTCTCCAGCAGCTCAGGAGCCCACCAGCAGTCCGAGATGCGAGAGAGGGGAAATTTAACTGCTCCACCTACCCTTGTCGCTTGGGCTCCACGCCTCAGGCGCTCCTGTTCCCTGGCCAGGCTGAACACCAGCTCTGTCTTTGCTGATATCATTCTCCACTTTTCTGCTTGGTGAAATCCTACTGGCATTTCCGGTCTATCAGTTTGGCTGTGGATTCTTTCCTGAAACCTCCCTCCTCATTAGAAATATTGTTCCCTCCCTTGTCTGGGCTCCGAAGTCGTCACTCCTTGTTCACGACTTAACATGTTGTGCCCTAATTATATACCCCTCGCTCCACCTGCATATACCCCTCTGTAATCTTATGGAGAGGCAGGACCCCAGAAGGCTACAGGGATTCTAATTCTCTACTAGTGTTGCCCAAAGTGTAGCCTAGAGTACTGGTTCTGCTGGATGTTCA
Organism: Cheirogaleus medius; assembly: GCA_008086735.1. Lineage (NCBI taxonomy): Eukaryota > Metazoa > Chordata > Mammalia > Primates > Cheirogaleidae > Cheirogaleus > Cheirogaleus medius. The sequence continues at coordinate 6,338,963 of VBSM01003148.1, read as the reverse complement.
TAAGCACTTCTTTAGTGCTTACTGTGTTATAAATACTGTCATGAATATTTTGCATAGGTAGGTGTTGTTTTTCCCTTCATTTTACAGATGAAGAAACTGAGTAATTTGCTCAAGGTCATTTAGCTAAGCGACAGAGCCAGGATTCCATCCCAGGCAGTATTGTTCCAGATTCCCTGCTCTTACCCGCCACACTGTATCACCCATCAAGTTAATAGATATCATGTGATAAAACGTTTCAAGAACGAATGCCCAATTTAACACTGAGTTAAACACAGTTAAGTAGTAGGTCTTGGCTGCAGGGCTCAGAGACTTCTCAGAGCTTTTCATATGTTACTGCACATTGGGAGTTTCCAAGAGGAGGATACAGTTAATAGCGTTTCACACGCCTTCTTAACCACTAAAACCTATTTTTCTCATAGCTTATCCTGCAGGGTAGTATCTGTGGGATATAATTTGGAAAACATCACTCTGGATCAGTGTTTCCAAATTTATACTACACTGTAAGTTAATAAATTATCCAAATTTTAAAGTAGATGGTTGTAATTATAGAGGTGTGTGACATACATTTATATTTCTTACATTCTTTAATGCCAGAGTCACCAATATTTCCTTTGTGGTTTGGTCTGGCCAACCCGAGGGGGCTGCCTGTCTCACCTCCTCATCCCAGGGACAGGGAGGTTGAGCTGAGAATCTCCCCTTCTCTGACGCCTGCTCTGCAGAGGGTCGAATGCCAGGGAAAGCAGGCAGTGATCACCAGTGTTTTGTTGTTACTGGGCAGAAGTCAATATGAGGACTGGGGGCGTGTCTTGCATTGTAGGAGGCTGAATGGAGCATCTCAGGGCTGACAGTCACAGTGGGCTGGGAAGGTGGGAAGTTGGGAACTGGATGGGATGCAGGCATGTGGGCTTGGGACACTGGGGCTACAGGGGGGTGGTGACTGCAGCCTCGGGCTCAGCAGGGCATTCTTCTCATGCCAGAGCCCCTGTCCCACATTCCCGCAGAGGCCCCACCTCCCTTACATGCCCCTCCGTCCCCAAACCTCACAGTACTCCTTGAAGGGAAGACACCAGGCAGGCATTTGTTGCAGTTCATAGTTTTTGTTTTTGTTTTTTTTTTGAGACAGTCTTGCCCTGTTATCCCGGCTACAGTGCAGTGGCATCATCATAACTCACTGTGACCTCAAACTCCTGGGATCAAGCGATCCTCCTGCCTCAGCCTCCCAGTAGCTGGAATTACAGGCACATGCCACCATGCCCAGCTAATTTTTTCTACTTTTAGTAGAGATGGGGTCTGGGTCTTGCTCTTGCTCAGGCTGGTCTTGAACTTCTGACCTCAAGCGAGCCTCCTGCCTCGGCCTCCCAGAGTGCTAGGATTATAGGTGTGAGTCACTGCGCCTGGCTGCAGTTCATAGTTTTTAAAGAGGTGAAGTTATTGGGTGGATCACATTTTGTGGGCTGGTAAGAGTGTGCCGTAGTTGGCCAGCTGGGAAACACGGCTCTTGAGCACATGGGGCCACTTTTGTCAGCTCTGCCTTTAGTAGAGACATTGGTGTGTAGAAGACTTTAGGGACAGCTCCTGTGCCCCGATCCCCACTTGCCTTTTATCCTCCCCAGAATAGACCCTTAAGCTCTAGCGAGGAGACACTGAGTGCACAGGAGCCTCAGCCAAGGGCTAGGAAGTCTGAAAGAGCTGGCATCTCTTTGCGGCTCTTCACATAATCCCATGTGGCACCAGGGCACCCTGCAGTGTCTGTCGTCGGGGGAGAGTTTTGCCTGCACCGTCCACACTCTTGCCTGTCTGAAGGCTTTCCCTGCACTTGGCGGAGAGGCTGATGGTGGCAAAACTAGAGGCGGGGATGACCCCAGCCCTGCCAGAGCGCCTGTCAGGGGGTAGCTGTGTAATGCACGTCTTTAGAGCGAATGAATGGTGGATGATGCGCCAGCCCTGTGGTAGCTGTTGTCAAATTGGGACACTTGACTAGGATTCAGGCCCAAGTCCTGGATGCCTGGAGCTCGGTGGCATCCAGCAGCATGGGCCTCGTGCATTTCCGAGGCCGTTCCAGCGGCTCGGTCATGCTGCGCTGCTGTGAGCTGGCCTGGGCCCCGTCCTGCTCCAGGACTAACTAGCTGGGCCCAGCAGTGGCTGCAGCTGGAAGACGGGGGAGAGGAGTTGACCTGCTTCTCAGGAATGCCTTAGAATCAGGTGCCTGTGTTCATAGTTTCTATTCATCTGTATTCAGTGCTGTGACTCTTCTGTTCTCTTAGATGTTTAAATTCTGTCAAAGGGCAGTCCCTAGATATAAAATATTCTTCAGAGGGTGCAAAATATAGCTTAAAAGAGATGACAGTACCCCCTAGGTGGCTCGACCTCATTGCAGGCATGTCCTCCATTCAGGACCCTGCAGCTGTGGCAGCCGGCACCACCCCCCCCGCAGGGAGCGCACAGAGTGCTGACCTTTGCCAGGAGGCCTCCGCTTTCTACCATCCTGAGCCCATCCACAGCCAGACCTCTCCCCACTGTATTTCCTGAGTTAGTGTCCACTGAATAAGGAACGCTTTCTCCAGCCCCAGAGGGATCACCTGCCACATGCATCAATCTGCACAGCCACCGGCCGTGCGGCATGCTCGAGCACTCGCAACAGCAGGCCCTGTGCCGGGCACTGGGGATCCAGTGACGAATGAGACAGTCACTGCCCTCAGCGAGCTCACAGTCTAGCTGGGGAGACAGACATGCGACACGGAGAGAGCACACAGTAAATATCGAGTGCTACGTTGATTGCATCACTGACGAGAACTATGGGAAGATAGGAAGAAGAGGGAAGGGGAGTGACTCCAAAGACCGTAAATGTTTGCCACGAGGCTTAGGTAATGCAGAGCTGCTCTCAGTTACCCTCTGCTAAAGCACTGGCTTGTCATCTTTGTGCTTTTTAGTGGCAAAACAGTTTTTCTAAATAAAATTCTGCATGGGTCATCAACAAAGGAAACCAGCAAAAGCAGAGTGCTTTTGATCATACTGGGGGAGGGGGCTGGGGGTCTAGAGAGCTCTGCTTGGCTGCATGTGCGCTTCTGAGCCCTGCCGTCTGTCCTTCTTAAGGTGGTCAAAGATGTGCCCGTTTGGATTGCTGTAGAGGACGTAGCTTTGCCCTGGAAGGTCATAGAACCTGCAGGCTTGTTAACGGACAAATCTACAGGCCATATTGTCATTCTTGCCTCGGGCCCAAACTGGACAGCTAGGCTTTCCTTTTGGGGAAGAGGTCCCTAAATATAATACTTACAGGTAGGAAGGGGTGGATTCGAGTGAGGAATTAGTTTCCTTCTCTGAGAATGGCATGAGTTGGTCATGCTGGTTAGGGGTGGGACTGCAGGTGTGCTAATCCGTAAGGTGGAGGTACCGCGGGGGACGGTTTCTCCTGAGGGAGACGCCTATTCTGGGACTTGCTAGTGCAGAGCCGTCTGCTGGAAGAGCTGTGCTTTCTGGTCAGACTTTGTCTGCAGTTCTCCAGGGACCCCCAGGAGAGCTGTGGGGCTCCCTGAGGGGGCGGAGAGGACACCTGGCCAGGCCAGCAGAGGACAGTCTAGCTGACCGTGTCAGCAGGTCTTCCAACTGCTGCTGCCCTACGGAGTGGCTACAACGTGATGGACCCTGATTGAATCATTTTTTATGTAGTGGCTTGCTTAATCCTCATAACAACCGCATGCACTAGGTGTTACATTTACTCTCATTTTGCTAATGAGGAAATCACGGCGGACGCGACACGAGTCATGAGTGGTGGCGCTAGTGCTCAGACCGAGGCAGTCCGGCTCCACGGGGCGTGCTCCCCAGCACTTGCTTCTGTACCTTTCACACCAGCTTTGCCATGGGACCATCCAGTGACTCAAAACTGGGGATTCTTTTGGGCAGCTTTAGTGGCAGAACACAGTATATATGTGTGTATTTATATATCGTGCACATATTTTTTCTTTGAAAACATCCTTGTGCAGCAGGCAGGCAGAAGTTGGTGCCAGGCTGCTTTGCTACACAGTAGAGAGAGGGAGGGTCAAAGACATGGAGCGTTCTCCCCCCGCCGGGCTTCTGCTCCAGGCCCCCTCTCCTCTCTCCCCGTCTCTCCCAGCTTCTGTCCCAGCAGGCAGCTCTCGGGCTTGGGAGGCTGGGGGACTGTGGTATCAGGGCTGTAGACTGGGAGGGGAATATGTTGCTTTTTATTCTTCCTTTCTTGACTGAGGCTCAGAGCCTCCTACCCATTATGGCCTTCGCCCTGCGCTCTTTACAAAAGGGGCTGCTTTTAGCTGTGTGTCGTCTAACTGGTAAAGAAGACCGTGCAATGATGTTTCCCCGGGCGCCGCCACCTGCAGCCAGCTCTTCAGCGCCCAGGTCATGCAGACCAGTGTCCTTCCTGGTGTGAACCACTCCCCTCTCCCCAGCTGGGCTGCCCAGCTCCAGCCCGTGCAGTCTAGCCACGCCCTCTGAGTTGGCTACTTTTCCCTGTCCCTTGGCTATTTCTCTGCTCCCTGACTTTCACTGGAAGCTTTTGTTTGTTTTTTGTGACCAAAGTTATGAGTAGGAGCTTTGGGGTAGGAGGAAGCAGAGAATGGAATAATTTTGGATAATCTGTAGACTTCCATTAACTATGTTCTTTCTGTCTCATGACCAGGGATGAGTAAGATTCGCTTTATAAAGGGTTAAGATGGCTGTGCCATTGCACAAGTAGTAGTTTTAGGAGTTTTTCTTAGAATCAAACATTAAGAAAAACAAATCTGACATAAAGCCCCAAAGCAAAGAAATCCAACAGAAAATGCTATTCTGTTCAAACTTATGGCCTGTAGGAAAAATTTCAAAAATATTCCTTCAAAGGGCCAAGCAGCAGGCTTCCCATTTAAGCTTTGCAACTGTTATAGGATATCTCTCTCACATCGCTTTGAAATGTTACCCTTCTCATCCTGAATGATCAAATACCTTCTCTGGCTGACTCGCGTTTTGCGGTCCTGAACAGAAGGGCCATTGTTCTCCAGCAGGGTATAGTTTTAGTGTCGCATTATTCTGGCAGAGTTTTGACGCAAACCGGCATTATTCTTGGATCTGCCTTTCTCTTTCGTCCCCTTTCTTCTGAGCCTCAAGAGATCACATTCAGAAAGGCCAGTGGGTTTTCTAGGTTAGGGTGGACAGGGTGCTTGCTAGTGGGATTTTGGCCACGAAGGGATTGCTGTTCTGCCACCCACAGTGCCTGTGTTGAGACTTGCCATTTTCACCAGGAAGGGGATGGGTGTCCAGATAGCTCTTGCTAAGAAATACTCCGAAGAACTGCCCCCCACTCCATTTTGTTTCCAAAGTTAGTTTATTGAATATTAAGTCATAAAGCCAGTGATATAATTGTAATGAAAAACATCCTGTATCACTCAAGACTTAAAAGAACAAAAATACCCCTTAGAAACACTGCTTTGAAAAATAATCACATTAACTTTACACACAACAGTCCTTTCTTCAGCTTTATTTAAGAAATCGAGTACTATATAGAGTTCAATATATAAGACACATCCAGTATTGTGTTCCTGATAGCAAGTGCATAGATTTTGTTAAGATATCATTTTCACTCAATATAAACGTTTCATGGTCACATGAAGATAATATTTCCAGTGATTTTGCCCAAGCATGAGGAGAAAACAGAACACAGCAAAAATAGTGAACTACAACAGAGATGAAAAACAAAAACAGCGAATTAGCAGAACAGTCGATTCCTGATAAGTGAATAAGCTGATTGTTTGGTCACAATGTTTTATTCACTTATCAGGAACGATTCACAGTACATTGACGTTCACTGTGTTTCCTAGCCTGCCAGCTAAGAGTCCCAGCCCATAGACTGCACACAGCTGCCGTGGGCTGGGCAGACTTGTGGCTTCCATCAGCAAGGACGGTGTTGACCATTCTTTAATTTCTCAAGGTGGTCCATGCGTGGCAAACACGTACACCTTGCTCACACTGCAATGGTGGTGTACAAAATGAAAATCATAGGTATGAATTTAAGCAGGGACTAACTTTACAGTCATAAGTGCTTAAAGGAACTAGCATCGTCGTCCCCTTCTTTGGAGAATTATTATTCTTGTTGCTTTTCCAAAGCAACAAAAACTGGCTTTGTCTTTCCCTTCCTTTACTTAGCATGAGTATTTTGCCTTGTGCCAGATGGTGGCTATATGTACTTATATATTTAAAAAGTAAACACTTGCACCTCGGAAAGAATTTAATCACCCTCTTTCCCCCCTCCCCTCCCTCATACATCCCAACCCACCCCCCAAAAAAGAAAAGAGAAAAAAAAAAAGAAATCACACCCTTAGCCATCTTTTCCCACTCATGTTAAGCAGTGGGTTTTCAGAGGCTCACTGGTGAAGGCTATGAGGAGGTCGAAAGCAGAAGTATCGGCAGGAAGTCAGCTCCCATCTGGGCAGGTTGGAGCTGGTGGAGCCACTATCACTGAGGTGTTCAGCCTAGGGGAGAGCCCCTTTTCCTCCCCTCACCAGGCCCCTCTATTGTTGAGCCGACTAGAAATACAATCTTGGGCCAGAGGGGCTGCTGAACGGGAGGGCGAAGAGCCTGAGCACCTACAGGAGGAATCTCACTGGCACCCAGAGGAAGGCTGCCTGGTGCTGGATAGCCTGAGTCAGACAGCTCGCGCGTCTGAGAAATTGGAAGGAGAGATAAGACGTGGGAGCAGACATCAGTGGAATCTTTTAAGAGCACTTTAAGAGCAATCAGATTCCTGAGCATAGGAGATGGGTGGAAAAGGGTCTTTATCTTTGTAATAACTGGGCTTGGGGCCATAGTGTGGACAAGGCTTATGCTTAACTGCATGTTCATCCGGGAGGGAGAGTGTGGATGCGTGTGGCATTATCAGCTTCCATGTGGACATGCACGATATACTGTGAACTGTGCCTCCCCCGGCTGAGTACAGCTTCCATTTGAGCACTTGGAAATTTTTTCCTCTGCTGTTAGTTGTAATAATTAAAGCTGCTCCAGGATTCAGTGAATGCGTAGAAATAATTTAAATGGCTTTTCTGTACGTCTTTTGATAGATGGCGACACATAGACTTAGGTGTATTCTTCACCGGCTAAGTTTATTTTTTTTTCTCCCCTTGAGAACTCACCTCTTTTAAAAAGGTGCCTAGTTTCTAGGAAGAGTCTGACTGTAATGATAGGCCTCTGGACTTGTAGGGAGATAGAAGAAACCCCAGCAGCAGTTTGTAATGACCGTTAAGCACTGCGTGTATATATACACACCCAGGAGGGGGAGAGAGGTCAGAAGACCATAAAACGTCTTGGCAAATCCAACTCGGTAGGCGGTTACTTCGGTGACCCATAATCGTGGAAGCAGCGGCTAAAGTGGGCTGTTGTACGTAAATCAAAGGTGGCTGGTGTGCAATTTCCCCTTTCCCAAATCAGATATTCACTTAAGTGGAATCGACTGTATCTTTGTACACAACATATAGAAAAAAACAGATACGTGAAACAGTGAGGTGTATAGATGTGTCACCAACATATAATGACTACCAACAATACAACACGCAGAGAGAGAAACAAGTATTAGGAAAATGGTTTAATATTGGAGACAGAAGCAAAAAACCGCATCACACAGTAACATACATTACAAAAATAAGTTTGACTGTTTCAACTACACGGTTATGTTCACAATGAGGACAGAAGAATCAGAAAAAACTTTGATCTAAACAGCAAAAAAGCAAACCCCTAAAGTTTTAACTAATACATTTATCCACTTAAAGTGACTAAGTACTTCTAAATCTAATTACCTTATTGTGTAACTGCACAATACAGAATAAAAAGTGAAACTTACCGCTGTATTTTAAGACAAAATTCTAATGCTAGATATAAGCAAAGGGAAAAAAGAAATCAAGCCAAAGTTTTTAATTCTCAAAAGAAAAGCAACTTTCTTTCTACCGACCAGAAAGCAAACTTGAAATCAGTCAGGGGGCCCACTAGAGTAAGCCACAAAAATTTCCATTTTTTTAATCTCCAGTATAAAAAGTTTCACTGGTACAAAATGCATAAGTACAATCAGTTGTAGAAATAGGAAAGCCTGCGTAATTTTTTTTTTTTTGGCTCAAATTCCATCAGACAACAAAATCCAAATGTATCAATAAAACAAACAATACTCAAATGGTCTTACAGTTTCCACTAGGTTGCATTAACTTTGGCTTTTCTCAGACAATATTTAAAAACTATTTTGCAATTCTAAACAAAATGATATTATTAATCTACAAACAACAATTCTCACAGCACAAAAAAACACAAATACATTTTTTGTATGACATTATTCAAAAAGGTAATGAAACTACAGGTTTTTTTAAAATTTTATTTCTTTTTAATTAGCACTTAAGATAATAATAAAAACAAACAGTAAAATGATTCCAGAGTAGCACAAGCCAAAGAACTGTAACCCCTATGGTGAAAGAAAGATGAACTTGTTACGCCTTTGAGGACTGCCATTTTATCACAATTCTCTGATTTAGTTTAAAAATGACTATTCTCTACACTTGATTTTTAAAAAAGCAGTTTCCCTGTGTTTTTCCTCCTGGCCCAGGCCCTTTGCATCCTTGCAGCTTTTTCCTTTTGATCTTAAAGTGGATAAAAGGACAGTTTCCCTCTGAGAAGGGTTATCTTTTTAGCAATGAAAAATGCGAGAGAAAAAAAAAAGACTTCCCCCAAATGTACTGTCCTGGCTGCTTGCCAGTAAGTGTCCCTTAACAAGTGCCTGTCCTGAGCTCCTGCCAGCTGCAGTTTCTCCTCGGGGGAGAGGCAGGAGAAGGGCAGTGTGCATCAGTGCAGAAATCAGAAATGTGTTTGTGATTTAGGTAATTGATAAATAGATTCTGGATGAAACTAAGAACTTCAGATGGTGTTCACTTGTGTTTCTATGTCTGTATCCACACACCACCGTGTACTATATATGAGAGAGACGTGCGATAACTTCTGTTATTAAGCTGATTGCTGCAGGAAGTACAAAATAGCCCTCAAAGGATGAAGGAAGGCCCCAGCAGTAGTAAACACGTGTGAGGATAATACAAATCAGGTCATTTTAAGTGCATGTGCTATAAGAAGGAAACTTTTGTTTTTGTTTTTTTTTTT
>VBSM01003148.1:6254756-6329734 GCA_008086735.1 Cheirogaleus medius | reverse complement strand
GCCTTATCAAAAAACTTTACACTGCCTGAAAAATGTAAAAACTATTACAGACCTCTAGAGACTTAAAATCAGACAGTTTTTTTCTCAAACTGTTTTTGGAAGTAGTCTGTTAGAAACCAACATTCTGTGTCCCTGGACACATATTGCTATTGTTACCAGTGACCGGGAAGAATGCCAATCCCTGTATAATACTTTCAAGTCTGTTTTATGAAAAGAAAAAAAAAATAAGAAAGAAACATTTTTGCCACAGGTTGTTTTTTCTATAATTAATTTGTCTAATAATAAATTTCAGTCTTGCATGAATGCAGCAATGTTTTTCACATTGACTTCCCAGAATTCATAGCTAGATGAGGTCACATGCAAATTTCAAAGGTCAAACTAGATCAAAAGTCAGTAGGAGAACCAAATATGATGTGAGGTCAGAAAGACATCAGAAACAATGACGGGACGATGAAACTTTTTTTTGAGACGCCACAGGGACATGCTAGGCAAACGATGAACTAACGGGCATGAAGATGTCTAGGGAAAAAACAAGGAAGAGTAAAAAGTTACATAGAATCTATGCAGCAGCAACAAAATCACTTTTAAGGGTGCAGGAGAAAAACTAATGCAAATCTTAGGTCATTAGGGAGTCTACGAGCCATTCACATAATTTGCATTTCTTACACTCTTAATCCACAGCACAATGAAACCCCAAGAGAATCCATCTGGAGAGACAGAGAGGGGATGGATTCTGGGTGTTTTGGGGTGAGGGAGAGGGTCCAGTTTCAACAAATGTGACATACGGGGAAAGTCAGACGGCTGAACTGTAAACTAGATAATGGAAGTTACGAACAAAATAATTAGACAGATACAAACACGAGAGGATAAGCATGAACTGTAGGTCTAGGGTTCAACGGTGAAAAAAAGCCCATTCCTAGAACAATTCCTCTAGAGACTACTTCAGAAGGTTCTAGCTAGACAGAGAACTGCTCTTTAGGTACCCAATAAGTTAACAATAGGCAATAAATAACTTCCATTATTTCTGAGGCAGTAAAAATTTTGTATAAAAATAGAAATGCTTTTTTTACAAATAAAATTTACAGGCCTGTGGCTTTCTTTTTTATTTATGTATTATGTATTTATTATTATTAAATTTATCTTTCAAGAAACATCAAGTATTTTCACTCATTTTTATTTTATTTTTAAACCCTGTAGCTTTAAGAAACAGATCTCTAAATCTTTTTTTACATTAATCCTTTCTAAAAACTAAAATAAAACAATAACAAAATAGACAACCAGTGTAATAATCTGACCAGTAAATGTCATGTTTCTTTGAACCCTAAAATCAAATCCTACTCATTAAAACAAACCAATGTAGTGGAAAGACGTTTTGTGTTGTTTTGAGTAAGTGCTTCTCCTGGCTTCTCCCTCGTGCTAGGCCCCACGGTAACCTCTAAGCGCCAGGGCCCTCCAGAGGGGTGGGCGCCAGACAAGGAGGGGCGAATTCTCCAGGCAGTGCTCTGGGGGCACCAGTGGTTTCAGAGTTAGAATTGCACATTAGCATTTGTTTGCCTTTTAAATTCTCAAGATGTCGTTTACTTGTGTGTATATTTTTCTTTAAAAAAGCAAGAATGAAAACAAAAAAAAAATTAAAAAAAAAAAAGTCAAAGGAGATTCAAATTGCAAAACAAAGGAGAATACAGTGGCACAACTGGAGGAGGAATTTACTCAATAGAAACAAGGTAGCCCAAGTTGTAATTATGGCAAACTGGGTGGGGGCATGGGTGGGGAAATGGAGGCCTTATTGTAAAAATAACCGTCTCTCTTGGTAAAAGTTGGCAATGTGGTCCTCCTCTGCCTCCCCTGCTGAGAACAGGCTGGCTCTTGGGACTTACCCTAAGAAAGCTAAAATGAGAGCAGGGAGCCTCTAGGGGTAGGATCAGTAAGGTTTGCTGTCGTTTTTGGAGCGCTTCAGCTGCACCTTCAAGCGTTTCATGCCGATCTGAAAGCCATTCATAGCCTGGATAGCAGCCTGTGCAGAGACTGGATTGTCGTAGCTAACAAAACCTGGAAGACAGCAAAGGGACAGGGGGTCAGGCTGGAGAGGAAGCAGAAGAGGGGGCCGGGCTCAAGGGAACTGCAGGAGCTAGTGCCAACCCTCCGTGTGCTACTGTGAGTGGGCGGGGCATGTCCCAGGGGGAAACGTGGAAACGCCCACTGAGCAGGTGGGCCAGGTCATCTGCTGTCAGGCAGAGCAAACCCACCCAGAACACTGACATCCCAAACTCGGGGTGTTTGAATTTAGTCTGTCTACTGGTTTCAGTCAAGTTGTGTTTAAAGTCCTTCAGCATCTTTCTGAACAAACCCCAGGTACAGAAGTAAGTGTGCTACTCGTACAAATACTTGTGGGTCAAGGGTCTCTGGAGGCTCACGTGTCCCAGCCAGGTGAGGCTTCTAAGGGAGGGGCTGGAAGACAGTGGACACTGCCAAAGACCCTGCCTCTCGCTGCAGTGCCCACACCTGTTTGCCTAGAGGATGGGTCAGCTACTGAATTCCCTCTAAAATAAGCTATACTAAGTTTTAATAGTTTGGAGTTATTACTGAGGGGAGCCCACGGAGATGCTGGGCCTTTCTTTTTCTCTCAGTGTCCACTTTCAAAGCTCCAGTAAATTTAACACAAAAGACATTTCTACCTTGCATCTCCCAAAGCCTTGGGAAATAAACAGTCTAAACAGCTCAGAGCTTAACCATCTTAAGAGAATTCCCAATATCTTTCTCAGGAGCAACCACCACCAGCAAAAACAGTAGGGAGGGTGTGAAAAGGAACTAATGATGCTCTGCAAAGACCCAGATCATACAGTTGGTAAAGAGAAAATTCCTTTACAAACTAGAGGACGAGGAAAAGGACATAAATATACTTTCAGTGGAGTTCTCGTCTCACCTGATAAAAACAGACATGAGGCAGAGCTTTTCGTGGGCAGGCTATATTGCAAAATGGTGGCTTAAATTTTTATTAAGTTTAATTCCCAATAAATGTGATCTCGATTCCAAGATTTTTTGCTATGACTTTATATTTTCTCCTTCTCTTCTGGGTCTTTATCCAGAAGTGGTGAGATGATAACAAAACCTGGCCAGGACTTGAGAAAGAAAGAACCGGGCCAGCAAACTGCAGGCCCCAAGAACCTAGGCTCTTAATACAAACTGAAAACAATCCTTAATGCTAAACAATTTTCTGCTGATACTAATAGCTTGCATTATTGTGGGCTAATATAATCTCTTTTCAAGGCAGCAAATGGTTTCTCAAATCAAATCATAAAGCACAATCCCTTTCCAATCTCCGAATAAGCCTAGAACATTGTTTAGCTGTGGAAAATATGAAACTCTGCCTTAAAACCTGGTGCAGGGAAGCCTCCCGAAGGTAAGCTCATGCTCACCCCCACCCCCCATATAACAATTTAATTTCCATTTCACTCTCTCATGAACCATCACAAAGAGGTTTATAGAGTCGCCGCTGCAGCAGCAATCGTGTGATGGGTTCAGGCTGACAGCCTTTCCGCTAGGGGAAAAACAGGGACTTTAAATCGTCAACATGCTAATTCCCCTAACAACAGAGGCTCCAGACCTTCGTGGGTGATAGCACAGAAGTTACAAAGACGGTACAATAATGGAGTTTTAGAAGCCAAGGCATTCTCTTTGGACTGACAACTATTTGGTTGACTGGTAACAGGTAAGTTTGAGTTTTTGGCTGTTTGAGACCCACCCTACCTTTGATATTTTTCTTTATAATATATAATTCTGTTTCTGCTAGCCCACATCTATTCTGCTTTGTTTTATGCTACTGTTAGTACCTACTACCAACCTGAATTGTCAAATTGCAAGAGTGATTACAGCAAATGTTCTAACTCAGACTGGGCCCAGAGCTTGCCAAGTGAATTATGTATACACGGAGCATCCTGGCCTCTCAACTACTTTGGGGGCCCCAAAGCATTTGAAAAATAAAAAGAGGAATAGATATAATGACTGCTATCCTGGTGTAAGGCAGCAGCCCACGCAGCCAGTTTTCCTTACTCTCTCAGGGAGCAAAAAGCACCACAGGAGGGAGAGCCCGGGCTGCTGGAAGGAGGATGGCGCGGCCCCTCGGTGCACTGCAGAGCTGGGCTTCCCAGTGTTCTTTCCATTCACATAGCCCCTGCCAAACTCACACTCCCAAATTCTGGCCCTCAGATGCCATGAGAAAGAACGCAGCGTCCCAAGTTACCGTGAGCTATGCCAACTGCTCACCCTGCACGTGTGGAGCTGCGATTTGGCAGCAGCCTGCACATGCTGAACAAGCAGCTCCTGATCCAGTGTGTGACCCACAACCCTAGTGGGGGAGTCATGTAACACCTGGAGGGGCAGGAGTCAGCTCAGTGGCAAAGTGCCTGCAATGCCATTCTGTATCAGAAGAGCCTAAACCAGGCTGCTGACTATACCTGTCTGAGAAAAGTTCCCGGTTCCATCTATGGGGCCTGAAGAAGACCTGTTGCGCCGCAGTGACAGGTTATTAGCTATGAATAGTAAGACACTTCGATAGTATAACACAGAACATTCCCTAATACATGGCATTTAGTTTAATTGCCCAGACTGTTTTTATATAGCCTCTTCCCCTTTTTTTGATTATGCTGTTTTGCCCAAATCTGCTGCTGTCATCCAGAAAAGCAGAAACCACCACCACACAGGGAAGGCCTCATCCTGACTTTGAAAATATCTGTCATTCCCCTTTTCCCTTCCATGACTCTTCACTTGGGAACCTACGGCAGTACTTCAGCTCAGTGCGGTTTCTTTTACATACCAAAGCACTTGCTCAGATTGGTCTGTTTGTCGATGAAGACTTTAGCAGAGATAACATTTCCAAAAGGCATGAACATCTGCAGAATGTCCTGGTCTCCAAACTCCTGTGGAAGGTGGTAAATAAAGAGGTTTGCCCCCTCTGGACCTAAAGAGGGGAAAAAAAAATCAGAGTAAGGTATCCCTTGAGTGTTAGTTCCCAAAGCTGCTGCTTAGGAATACTGTCATAGGTAGGCTGCACGTTCAGCTTCCTCTTACAGAAAGAGAATGAACAGATGGGTGAATGTCAGGTGCTGGGATCTCTTTCAGGAAAGTACTCGGCCTTCAGATTCTCCTGATTTCTAAAGACACACCGGCTACCAATGGCTTCCTTCTCACTGAGGGTCTTCTGTGGGTCATGTGTACTGCTGTGCGTTAGCACACATCTGAGTCACCTCTTTCTGGGGGTAAAGGTGGCAGGATGAGGGCAGAGAACCCAGGCATGGGGTCTTCCTCACTGGCCACGTTCTCTCTCCTGTACAGACTAGCTCTAGGAGGAGAGGGTGTTCTGTGCATTCTCACCAATTGTGGCCATTTAGAATAATGGATGCAGCAGTAGGCTGCTCAGATTTCTCAATCATTTACCTCGTTATCCGGCCAGTTTTGATCTGCCAAATCTCTTAACACACAGTCTAATAATCATCATTAGAAGAAATGACTGGCAGTGAGTCAAGGCAGGGAAGAAGTAGCTTGAGTCTCAGCGTTGACAGGCATCATCCCCCTAGGCCTGGAAATGAACGCAGTGCGTGTGGAGAAGCCAGTCAGAGACGCAGCAAAGCCAGCCTGCGTGGCTACCTGTTCTTTCCCAGCACAGACAGGGCGGAACAGGGACGGTCGTCTTAGCTGTACCAGATGGACAGGTAAGCTCTCCCTCACGTTCCTCTCCATTTCACTCTGCTGACTCTCTGCCCACCTCCACTACAGCTAATGGTAAGTAGGAAGAAGCAAAAAAGGAGGTAAGGAAACCGGAGTGAGCTGGGCGGAGGCGTTCCGGGCGTGGTGCCTGGGAGGAAGGGGAGCTCACAGAACTACTGAGGTAGCTTCTGCGGCCAGCAGGCTCATGGATCCTGAGCTGGCACTCACAGGAGAGGAGCCAGGCCTGCCCCACTGAGAAGCCCAGGGGACAGCGGTGATGGGTCTCCTAGATAGTGGGGGAAGGGTGTGTGGGGGTTGAAGAGAAGTTAAATGGGGTTAAGAAGAACTTTGTAAAAATAAATATCTTTGCAAAGAAATATCAAACCAAGTTTCTTCCCCTGTCCCCCCAATAAATCATAAAAAAGTGTTCTAGTGAAAAAGACAAACTTATTTCTTATTTAAAAATGCATCTGCATGACTACCTTAACTTTGTGTTGTTTAACAATTTCCATGGACATATCCACATTCCCTGAGAGGCAGTCTGCATTTCTTTTTTTGTGTGAGACAGGTTCTTGCTATGTCACTTGGGCTGGAGTACAGTGATACAATCATAGCTCACTGCAACCATGAACTCCTGGGTCCAAGCAATCCTCCTGCCTCCTAACTGGGACTACAGGCACGTGCCACCACAGCTGGCTAATTTTTCTGTTTTCTTTTTGTAGAAATGGGGTCTCAGTATGTTGCCCAGGCTAGTCTTGAACTCTTGTCCTCAAGCAATTCTCTCACCTTGGCCTCCCAAAGGACTGGAATTATAGGTGGGGACCACTGTGCCCAGCCAGGCAGTCTATATTATAAAGGGACAGCACTGGGACTCAGGTCCCAAATATTTTCTGGCTTAAAAAAACTTTAAAAAAATCAAAATTTAATACGAATAGATGCAAAACCCAGAACATTGGAAATGGATGTTCCGAGTGCTACTCTGCCATGCATATCCTATGCAATGTGTGTACTGGTCAAACCTGGTACCACCAGATTTCACATGCCTGCAAAATAAAAGATTCAATCGATGTACAAATGAGGATTAATGGGACTCAATCTGATTGTGAAGTCCATCTCACCTCCTGAAGCCTGGGGAGAAACTGCAATTTCAATGTACACGACTGATTACTGGGTATGCCTGTATAATCCTGGCATTCCAGAATGCTGCACCTTCTGAATCCATCTATGCCAGATAGACCAGGAAAATACAGAGACAGGTAAATAAACCCAACTAGGCTTTGCCCTTTTGCTTATTTTCCCAAGAAAAAATGGCAACAGCATTTGGTATTAGACCCCCTAGGTTTTTCATCACCAAGAAACAGTTTGATTCTGCAAGTCTCCCATGTTTTTAATATTACAGTGAGGAAAAGGTGACTTCATACAGAAAACTTCCCTTGTGTACAACTGAGGTGGCTGATACCTGGGGTAAAAAAATAATTTTTTTTTGAGGATTCCACCTGTGTTTTCATCTCCTCCTCTACCTCCGTAAGTAGAACCACCCCATTCCCAAATCACCCTCCGGTCGTCGGTCAGATTCTCCCAGTGCATGCTGTTCCCACTCGTGAGAGCTATCTGTGTCATGCTGTTGCGCCTGGCTGGTTGGGGTGTTCACACCTTGAATTTGCTCCAGCACAAAGCACTGGGGGCATTTGTGGGCATGAGGGGGTATCAGACTCCAGCACCCACTGGCCTGGAGCCTCTACTTCCCTCCTAAACATAAAGGCAGATGGGAGGGTACGTGAGGTCAGGGCATCTTTGGGGAGGGCAAGAAAGGTGATCAACCCTCCTGCACAGAGATGCCATGATCCTTCGGAAGATTTAGCTGAGAAAAAATTAAAACCATTTATTGTTTTTTTTCTACAAAGCCAGACTGGCTTACTTTCCTGTGGGGAGAAAATACACCAGGGCACATGACTACATACATCAAGTCTACTTTCAGCTCTCTTGGCTAATGGACAGAACTGTGGAGCAGAAAATTTAAAAATCTACTTAGTATTAGAATTCATTACATTTTTTCCCCTCCTGGTATAATTTGCTTTTTAAATTACATTTTACTTAAACTAATGTTAAGATGGTTTAAATTTCTTGAGCACATATGAACTAGGTGAGGAGAAGATGGGAGAGGAATTAAAAACCCAAGACCCATCACCACTACCACCAAAAAAACAAAAACCCTAAACCATGCTACTGGTAGCCCACATACCTAAGTCAGGGGTTGCAATCATTATTTTGACCTGTTTTTTATTAATCGCAGAAGGGTAGTTACTGTACTTATCAACTGCTAAAGCTCAAAGCAAGGACATTTAGGGCAGTGGGCTGAGGTGAAGCAAATCACTAAATACTATTTCACACCCAGACTTGATCCCTGAACCACTGAATTTTGAGTCGTCTGGTGGCTGACGCCGGCCACTGCCACAGGTTCTGCAGTGGTTGTGAGGCCTTGCTACACAACAAAGTGACTACCAGTCCCTAAAGCCGTGGGGGAGGGGAGGCTTTATGTCCTGTCAAAGGATAGCTTTTACAGGACCCCACCTACTTCCCTTATTTGTCACCATGGCACTCAGGCCACAGGAAAAAGGGCTTTCCTTTGGGCAGACGTGGGGGTGATGATGGGGGGGCTCTCTTACATGCCTGCTGAACCACACTCGTCTGAACAATGGTGCACGGTTACAAAGCCTACAAGAGTCACTGCTAAATACAGAGAAAGTTTAAATCATGAAAAGTAACTTAGACTTTCATGTATCTTTCATTTTTTAAATAATCTGTTATTTATAAAAAGAAAAAACTTTTCCTTTTTAAAAAACATATGAGTATCTTTTAAACTATGTTCCTTTAAAACTCACAACTTTAAAAGTAAGACTATTCTATTTCTTACACAACACCATGTTTGAAGTCAAAGTATTCAGACAAAAGCAGTTTGGAACTATGGGGGGAGGAAGAAGGTAAAGGAAAAGGAAAAAAATTTAAACTTTAGTACTTCCCTATCCTAGCTGCTTTTCCCATATTCCAAACAAGTCAGGAAAAAAATAACTACCATGTCACAGATTTTGCTTTAAAGCAACTTCAATTAAGGAAGAAGAAAATCAAAAGGAAGAATGACAAACTATTCTTACTTGGACTAGCTCATTAACCATTTTATAATTAGCTTTAATTTATTCTTAGCATTAACTTCCTGAAGTTTATTTTGCTTCACTGGCAGAGAGGCAAGGAGATCAATCGCTTCCTTGCTTTCCCACAAGACCCCCAATTAAACAAAGACCAAGTCAATCCTAACCGTGGATCTTATCATTAACCTGAAAACCATTGTCTACTGAGAGGCAGCCACACAATCACAGGGCGTGTGGACTTTGAAACACCTGGGAAGTACAGGAGGGAGAGCGAGCGTCACCCACAGAAGCCTGTATCGACTCATCCCCTTCCACTGAAGAGGAACGTATGGAGAGGAACTGATGACAGCAACTGATAAGTAATTGTGTGTACACATACAACAGATGAGAACTTCATCTTAAGAGACACAGGGGTGGAGAACCTGTGGCCTTGTGGATTCTTGAGTGTGTAGCCTTTTGACTGAATCCAAATTTTACAAAACAAATCCCTTTTCCTAAAGGGATTTGTTTTGTGAAGTTTGCATTCGGTTGAGGGGCCACACTTGGGGATCTGGAGGGCCAGGCTAGAAGCGGCCCCAAGGCCACAGGCGGTCCTGCCTCAGCCTCCCAAGTAGCTGGAACCACAGGGGTGCACCGCCACGCTGGCTTATACGTCTTTAAAAAAAAATAGAAATAAACCATTTGATTTCTCTTATAACATAGGTTCAATCTAGTACCTTGTAAGTGTGCTTTAAAGGCCATCGCTGCGTGTTGGGCTGGCCACCGCAAGCCCTGCCCAGGCCGAGGGTGGCACCTACCTTCCTTCTGGCTGCCCGCGGCGCTCTGCTGCTGCAGCAGGCTCTGGCTGTACAGCGTGGGCAACGCGGCAGCCGCGTACTGCTGGATTCCTGAGTAGGCCTGGGTGAGGGCGTCCATGGTGCCAGCCGTACCATTCGTCAAGCCTGTGGCGCCAAGTCCTCCATTCAGAGCCGCCATACCTGAGAGCATTTGAGCAACTTTACAAAAAACCCAACAATAGAGAAGAGAAATAGCACTTATTCATTAGTGCTTTCCAAAGGAAGTTCGAGAATCATTTGACACAAGTACAACAGCAAGTACATGCAGCTAGCACATCAACTACACCGACAGGAAATTAAAAACAAAACCATGAAGAAATCAATCATAATAATGCAAAAAAAAAAAAAAAAAAAGACCTAAGCAATGACAGCCCTCCCTCCCTTGGCCAGTGACCACGATGCACCGAGGCACTACAGTGAGACAACACGTCTTAGTCCCATGCGATGTGCTACTGGCAAGTACCATCGTTATCTTTTGGAAATAAAAGCCTTCTGCATCTTAGAGCTTAGAAGCATGTGGGGGAAAAAACCTTAGTGGCACAGGCCTGCTACCGGTAGTGTACACTTAAATCTGTTCACTGGGCTCTCTGAGAAGACAGGGGATGGCTCAAGGGTTTGGGGACAAAAGGATAAAACTTTTTCCCTGAAGCTGATGAGGACATGGCAGCAAAGACAAGCTCCGTACCCTATAAACCAGTGAGTCAGCAGTTCCGTTAGCTGGCTTTCCTACACAGTTTACGGATGTCGTCAGGGACTAGTTAGGAATAAACAGCCCAGCTGATGAAGAATTGAGGCACAGGAGGAAATGTGGACCCATCCCATAAATGCAGAGAACTGAAGCTACTTATTCAGTATCAAAGGCTAGAAACTGAACGGTGCAGTTTCCAGCAGCAAATAGTACCTTCGAGTGTGCACACTCATGGGCACTAATCACTGCCCAGTGTCTGAAAAAGCTCCGTGTCATGTTTTGTGGTCATCTGAAGTGACGCCTGTCTGCAGGCTGGATCCTGGCTATAAACTGATGTGAACTGCATGTTGGCCAGTGGACTTGTTTTTTTCCTTGTATCCTGGCTGCTCTTTTGCTCTATTATGGTTGCTGAGTGTGTCACACTTTCCCTGAATATTGAGTCAAAACAAGCAACACTTTATATATTAAAGTATTAACTTCTGAATCAACCCAGGGAATAGAAGAGGTGACATCATGATCACCTCAGCTTCCCTTTATGATCACAATTTAAAACAATGTTCCTGAGAAGAACTTACTGGAAACATTACCGACCCTCTTGATGGGATCAGGGCTACTGCTTAGAGATGTGAAAATGGCAGAGATGTCTAAATGACAAAAATGGGTAAGGAGTCTCGAGAGAACAGAGGACAGCTAAGGCAAGGCCGTGGGACATTCCCCAGGGGAATCGGACATCCAGTGTCGCTGCTTCACCCACAGGAAACAGGAGGTGGGGAATGTTCTGTTGACTCCACTGGGGCGTCTGTCACTTTGCCAGCTTCATCTCTTCGATTGAAAGGACATGTGAGATGTGCATTAGACCACGGCTCGATAGCACCGGCCTCCCGTTGTGCCTCAGGCCTGTGTTCCCGGGGTGGGGCAGAGGACACAGAGCACAGCCTCCTCAGGACACACATGGGGCGGTGGGGGTGGTGGCAAGGGAGTGCGGAGGACACGACAGCTGCTGGCAGAGGAAGTGACTTCCAGCAGACCCAGCTCGTACAGGCCGGGCTGCGAGGTGCCGGCCAGCAGAGGTCCTGCTGGATCTGCTTTACGTTTCTTATCGTCGAGGAGTCTTTTTTTTTTCTCCCCAGTCATGCAAGTAAGTGCTGTTAAAGGGCTTAGAAAGAGTATGTCCTCGTTAATAACTCCAAATGACCCCTCAGACACCAGCTAATCACGTTTACCTCCCGGCCTCCTCTTCCCTCCATCCCTGGTGTTACTGCGGCTGCCGCACGGGCTGGGGATCACTCTTACTGTCCCCAGTGCTCTCATTTCCTCCCCACCTCCCAGAGTTTGCGTCCTGCGAAGCAACATCCGTGTTTCTTCTCTGAAGGAGGTGAGAGGAGCAGCTTGGGAGAAGGCCAGGCACCACGAGTAAATTCTGCTGGTTTCACTGCTGTCTCCAGCTGCCAGGAATTAGACATTCAAGTCATGGCTCAACCCTCTGGACGCTCAGGTTTCCATGTGGTAGGATTTCCAGCAGGAGAGTGAGTGGCGCGCTGCCACGCCACTTCTGTCCCAAGGCATGTGGTTCTAGGTGCACACTGCAGCCCGCAGAGCTACGCGGCACCGGCTGCCCAACAAGTACGGCACGAAGGTGGAAGCGCCATTCTGATGACCGTCTTCAAGTCCCCTGCCACTCATGGCCAGGCCAAGATGCTGCATCGCTAGGATACCTTGTCAGCTGAGGATCTTGCGGTTTTCAGGCCCTGCCACGTAAGACCCACACGAGTGCCTTCCCGTGATTTGTAGCCTCTGTGACTCACGGCGTCTGCGGAGGGCGAGGGGCACAGGAGGTTTTCACTGCTGCGCTCACTGGTGCCTGTAACTGCCTTCGTCTCCAGGACTAGACTTTCTTTTATTGTCTAGGCCGGGACAATTATCTTTCTATGTTGAACTTCTGTCCTCCTTTTGCCCCCCAATTTGTTTTCTCTTAAAACACAGAAGCAGAATGAACTTCACGCTCCTGAAATACTGGATGGACGTTTCGGGACTAAAGAGTCCTTGTGAAGCTCGCACCTCAAGCAGGTGGCATTCCAGCCACGTCCTCCACGCTTCCTGGCTGCCCTCCACGGTGGCTGGCTGTGTGTGTGGATTGCACCTCAGGACTAATCTGCTTTCTGGAAGGGTTCCGTGTGCTTCTGCCATGTGTGTAGGAGACAGTCATGAGTGGCCCTGCCTGCCTAGGGATGGGGAGGGAGGTGGCAGGGGAGGCAGCACGTGGGGGGTGGAGCTGCTGAAGGGGGCACGAGTCAGGATCTGCGCAGGTGGGCGAGGGAGGGTTTGGCCCCTCCAGCCAAGGGCTGGCCGCCTCCGTGGTATAACCATCCATTTGAACCAAAAAATAAGGGTGAAAGTTCTAACAAGTACAAGTGCATTGAGAATATTTAAAACCAAAACCATCCTGGAAAATCTGGGGAGTGTGTTCGCCAAATCCATGGTAGAACAGGAAGTTGGTTACATGGTAGAATTTTAAGAACCATCAAAGAAGATTTTAACTTTTGAGTATAATTCCTATGAATTCCCTGATGTTATTCTGGATTAAACAATCATAGTATCAATGATAGCACTTGTCAACTCAGCTGCTGGCACCTGATTACCTCTAAAAGGTTTGGACAGAAGCAGAGGTTTTGAAGACAGTTAAGTTGGATAAAATGATTCCACTTAAAAGAATAGGGCTTTTCTTTGAAATGGCCAAATGGATTGACCATTTCCTCCCATTCAATCTCGATTCCCATGCGTGCTATTTGGACGAGGAAGGCGGGAAGACCGTGACAGGTGTGGCAAAGCTCTGGTCTTCCAGGAGGGCGTGCAGAGCGTGACGACTAAGTGCTCTACACGTCCTTACTCTCAGAAGGTCCTCAACGACAGAGACCCAAGGAGCTGTGACATTACTAAGTAAAAATCATTACAATGACAGAGGACTAAGCCACGAACATGAAATGAACATGTTCTGTGGCAGCTATGGAGATGGCACTGAGAAGTAGTAGAGGCAAGTACCATAAGCAGAAATCATTTATGTGCAGACCACGCTGCT
This sequence comes from Cheirogaleus medius, assembly GCA_008086735.1. Classification (NCBI taxonomy): domain Eukaryota; kingdom Metazoa; phylum Chordata; class Mammalia; order Primates; family Cheirogaleidae; genus Cheirogaleus; species Cheirogaleus medius. The sequence goes on along the minus strand of VBSM01003148.1, from coordinate 6,316,285 downwards.
AGGTTTTATAACAAAAAAAGAAAAAGTGAAGAGCCTATTAATATGTTCTCATAGATTTCTCACCTACTGGGTTTTGCTTTGCACAGATGAAGTATTATCCGTCTAAGCTGCAAGCTGATAAATGAGAACCTAAGAAAAAAGTGTCTACAACCAGGGTAGACGCATGTGAGTTTGTACAATCAGTCACACTTACATGCATGCTTGTGTTGATAAGGTCACAAACATGTGTGGGGTGGTGTGTGCTTGTGTGTGTATCTCACTGTGTCCATCTTTATAAACTCCCAGAATATGGTTAAAACAGTAATTTCACAATGTAAATAGTGACAAGCCACAGTAATATGCCCAAATCATCTTCTCTTTTCTCTAACTTTACATAAAGTATTTCCATAAACACTTTTCACCAGGCATCTGCGGCTGGTTCTATTCAAACAGTCATAATTTTAAACACTATAGGGTAAGCCACTTGGAAGAATTATGCAGTTTAAACAAGGGAAAATAAGGATGCCACTTGACATACATTTAAACACAAAATAAGATACAGACTCTGTGGATGGACGTATCTGCAGAGTGTGTTCTTAGGCACAGTGCAGACATTAATATACAAAACACGGCCAGGGAACCCTCCAACAGAGGCGAAAGCCCGGGGCGGGGGTGGGGTGGGTACCGGGTACTGACCCGTGCTCCTCACCTTGCCGATTTTATCTTCAGGGTGCTGTACTGCGTTTTAGCTCCTCCATTCATTTATGTATGAGGGAAGAAAAATGCTATCAAACTCAGTTTCACTTAGCTACTTGTCTACTAACCCAAACCTTCATTCCACGAGGACGGGCGGGGCCGGACCCTCTGGCAGGGAAGAGGGTACAGTCTAGGCTCTCCCAATGAGTCATCTGCCAACTTTCTGGCTGCTGCAATATCCAAGGGAAAGACAGTTGGCTCTACTCAGAAAACCAGAATACCCTCCTTACAGCAGCAAATAATGGCCCCGGGACAGAGCAGGGTACGAAACGGCAATGAGATGGAAGCTATGGCCACCTTTTTCGGAAGCCAGCTCTGACCAGGTGACCATTTCTTTTCTTTTTTTTTTTTTTTTTTTTTTTGAGACAGAGTCTCACTCTGTTGTCCTGGCTAGAGTGCCGTGGCATCAGCCTAACTCACAGCAACCTCCAACTCCTGGGCTTAAACAATCCTTCTGCCTCAGCCTCCCAAGTAAGTAGCTGGGACTACAGGCACGCGCCACCATGCCTGGCTAATTTTTTCTATATATTTTTAGTTGGTCAATTAATTTCTTTCTATTTTTAGTAGAGACAGGGTCTTGCTCTTGATCAGGCTGGTTTCGAACTCCTGACCTTGAGCGATCCACCCGCCTCGGCCTCCCAGAGTGCTAGGATTACAGGCGTGAGCCACCGTGCCCGGCCGTGGTGACCATTTCTTGATGACCTTCTTGAGAACTGTCCAGTAGAACAGGTGGCATCCTCAAGAAGAATGGTCTGAAAGAGGGTACTCTATCTTAAAAGCTTTTCTCTTGATATTTAACTTAAGAAGTAGCAAATATTAGCTCCAAGTCAACTTTGCGAGTGTCAGATAGCTCTACACTATAGTCACACTGGTCAAATCAGGATTGTATTTTCATTTGTGCGTCATTTTGGGTTTGGTGAAACATTTTCTTGGTTCGTACTGCCTCATAGGGGTTATATGAAACCAGAAACATTCTTTCTTACTTTCCCACGAACTGTATGTACTTATATTAACTCAATGGCAAAGAATTTCGAAAAGCAAAACAGTCTACACCTGTTGTCCTTGCCAGCAGCAGCATCTGCGTGACACGAGCCCCACACAAGAACGACCCATGGTTGCTCCGCCATTCAACAAAGCCCGCGCCAGTCCCGCACGCTAACGACGGGCAGATCCCAGCGACGTACAGCAGGGCGGGGTGGACAGCGCAGGACACGGACAAGAGGACACACACACAGCAGTCATGAGCACGTGCTGAGGAGGACAACCATTCCCACTGGCCTGTTACTCTGCAGACCAAGGACAGGCAGGCGATCAAATCAAAGTCCTTGTTTTAGGGGAACTAGGTCCTGGGGCAAGAGAAGCAGCATGAGGGGAGGTGTGCGAACACGCGCGTCCTCAACCTAGGTGAAGGGCAAGGTCAGGAGGAGGAGCCGCGCCCGAGACGGGAGGCGAGGCAGGGAGGCTCCTACTGGCCGCTGCAACCGGGCAAAGCTGGAGGCAGCTTTGACTGGAGCCAGCCATTCTGGCTGTCACAAGGTCACCACTGCATGTTCTCCGTGCTAACCAAGAGTCGTCACACTGGGAAGGAAAATGCTTTTCTTTTCCCTGTGGTCACATAAAATTCAGTCCAAGTTTGTGTTCTTCCCAGAGCATCAGACTAAAAGGATTTAATAGAACCTGAAAACTTCCCACTTCTAAACATATAATTTATTTTCTTATCAGGATTATAAGTTAATCTTTATTTGGACGAGTTTTAGGTTCATTTTTTTTTTTAATGACATAAATTGTTCTTTTTGATCTTTTGAAGTATAAAATTATTTGGATTTTTTGCTTCCAAAAAAAAAAATACTGTCTGATCACCCTTGAAAAACATTCCACTTACTGAATCATGGTTTAAAATAGGACACCTGTCCAGAATCTCTTTATTAACAACTAAAATGGGCAGGTGTTGGGGTGCCTGGGCTGTATGGTAGTAACTGGGCCCCCAAATCAGCAGCTCTATCTGCTGCCACAGACCCGCAGGGCTTGGCCACTCTCAGGCAAGCAGGGGGTACCAGATGGAGAGATGGGCAAATTCTGTGTCCCTTCTTTGGGCTGAGGGTCCATTTCCCAAGCGCAGGAGCCTACACCAAGCAGGAGCCTAACATACGACTTATCCTCTGGCCTGGCTGCTCTTCTCCACAGAGAGCTACAACGACAGGAACAGGCCGGCTTCGCAGAGTAGAACCTAGAGTTCTTTGGTGAACCCGTGTGTTTTAGAACCAAGTATAATTTTGAAATCTATTTGCCTCAAAACCCATTTCAACCTGCCATGGTAAATCCACGCCCCTTCGGAGAGTCGCTGTTGCAGAGCGACCTGTGCCTACGGATGCTCCGCGAAGATTCCAGACAAGTCACCTCCCACAGTGGCTCCTCTCCACTTAGTGTCACGTCCTCCTTTCCAGGGCCTCATTCTGTCCCCTATATAATTGTCACGCATCTTTGGATTTTAGAGCTGGAGGGCACCTTTAAGATCATGTGACCTAGAACTTTCCATCTTCCATGGAGACTGCAAAGCCCAGAGAGGGAGCAGTGATCTGCCTGAGCTCAAGCCGATCGGCAGCAGAGCTGAACTCGCTTCCTGACTTCCAGTCCACTAACTTCCCGATCATGACACGCTGCCTCGCGAGAGAACAGAACAAAACCAAACCAAGCCCCTGGAAACCTGGGAGTACCTGTCGACCACAGCCATCTGTGGACGGGCACACATACCACGTACTGAAAGGGATCTGGGGGGTGGCGGGGGGTTGGGTATTTTTTGAGACAGAATGAGTGTAGGTGGCTTTTGCCTGTCAAAGCATGCGCTCCTCCATCCCAAGTTTTAGTTCTCCCCGTCACGTATCCTTTTAGGTCATTTCTGGCTGGCCACTTTCTGTGGAGAATTTGGGGGAAGGCTGTCCACCAGAGCAGCAAATACTCACTGTTTATGGTACCTGCTAGTGCATTAATATTATTCAGTCCCACAGTGGCTCCAGCCAGTCCTTGCAGAGTCCCGAGAGAGGTTAAGGAGTTCATGGCTGCACCAGCAGTGGAGTTGGGGGTTGAAGCAGCCACTGAAAAACAAAAGGAAGACAGGGGAAGGGTGAGAAAGTGCACGACGAGGGGAAGCCGAGGTGCTCTGTCGTCATCCCAGCACCCGGAGTCTTGGAGGCTCACTTGTGTTTCTGGTGGGAAAGACATACGGGACTGCACTTGTGGCAATTTTGACAACTAGGTTTGGTGGTTAAGGAAATCCTCACAGGCTATTTTACCAATCCAGCAAATGTGCTCACTGCTGGTTAGCAGGGACATTTGCGAATGGGAGGTCTACCCCTTCGGTGTGCATGTCAGGAGAGCCTCCGTCTGCTAAGGCCCCTTCTTGCCCAGGCTAAAAGCCACCGGAACAAAAAGGGGTAGCAGTCGGGGAGTCAAAGGGCAATTCTTAGCTTCCATATTGTTTTTGCTTCAGACTTGGTATTTTCTCAATTAAGTGTTTATAAAAGGCATCATCATGCAACTTCCCAGCTGTGGCAGAAAACTGCAGCACTCAGGAGGGGGTAAAGTGATACGAGGTAAATCCATTTTGGTACAACTCTCCCCTATTCTTTTTTAAAACTTAACAGCTTTATTGAGATATAATTCATATTCCACAAAATTTACCCATTTAGATTACAATTCCGGGGATTTTACTATATTCACAGAATTGTACAACCATCACTACTATCTAATTTTGGAACATTTTAATTCTCCCTTAGCTTTTGTTCGGGTGAAAATTACATATTTATTTTGTACTAGTTCATGAAACATGTTTCTGCTATTTTAGGTTGACAGCTTATTTATCTTAGCATGTCTTATTGCCTTCTGACTTCTATTATTTTTATCAACATATCAGGTATTGAGAGGTCTAATTGTGTTCCTTTGAGGTTTTTTCTCTGTCTTAAAGGTCTTCTCTTTGTCTTTGGTGTTCTGCATTTTTCACTATAAAGCTTCCAATTATGGACTTATTTTTCTTGTTCCTCTTTGGAATTCATTTGGGTCCCTGAATATGTGGGATTTTGGTTTTTGTCTTTTATCAGTTCTACAAAGTTCTTGGTTATTAACTGTTCTTATATTGCCTTTCCCCCATTCTCTTTTTTCCCCTCAGGAACTTCAATTAGATATAAGTTAGATCTATTCCATGTTACTTAACCTCTCATTTTTTTTTTTTTTATCGCTTTCTCAGTTGCGCATAATCTTTACAAATCTGTCTTCCAGCTCACCACATTCTCTCTTCAACTGTATCTAATATGCTGTTAAACTTACATATCCATTGAATTTTACATTTTGATTATTATATTTTTCACTTCTAGAAGTTTACTTTGTCAACATGCTTGGTCATTTTTAATAACCACTTGCTTTTTCCATTTTCAAATCCTTTTAAGTTTCTGTAAACATAATAATTGTATTTCCTTTTTGTTGTATGCTAGTAATACCAATATCTGAGGTCCTGGTGGATCTAAATATGGTGCCTAATTCCATCTCTGCTGCTTCTTACTCTTGATGCTTGGTTTCCTTGTGTATTTTCTGATTTATTGATTGTGAGCTTAACTATCTTAGAAATTTATTTCTGGGAATTCTTTGAGGCCTGGGTTGAAGATGGGCCCTTTCAAGGATGACTTACATTTGATTCTGTAAGGTGCCAGAGAGAAGTACAAGCTAGGTACCACCTTAAGTTCCTGGCTTTAAGGATTTTTATCCACTCAGATAAAATAAAATTGGGCTGTAAAACTCATGTGAGGGTTGATTTATTGTTGTAAATTCTCAGAGAGACACTCCCCTTAACCCTACTCAGCACTAAGTTTTGAGACAGCTAGTTTTCCTTGCAGTTTTCTAAAGGGGAGTATTTCTTGTTCATTTTTACACTGAAAAGTTAGCCTTTTGTGATTTCAGATTTATATGGGGAGGGTCTCCTATTACATTACCTCAGGTGGGCCCTGGACTTCTTTGTACTCCTTATGCTCTGGAAACCTTTGAGAACTGATTCTCAAATTTCCCTGGTTCATCAAGTGTCCTTAAGGTGAAAGCCACCTTCAATGTGCTGCTTACTTCTTTGGGTTCCTCTTTCATTTAATCATTGATTTTGAGCATTCCTTACCAATTTTCTAATTACTGATGTGATTAAAATATTTATAAAAAATATCTCATTATACCCTTCAGTTTTTTTCAGTGGCTTAGTCTTTCTAGTAACCTAACTGCCGGAAACAGAATTCCTTCCCATGTGGGATGTTTCCCATGGACTGTATCTGATATCATTCTCCATGTAATAGTCCTTACCAGATCGTTGTACCAGCAAGTAAGGGATCTAAACCAGCAATAAAGGCCTGAAAAATTTTTACATAATTTTAGGTGACAACAGGGAAGCAATTCTCGAATGGCCGTATAAAGATATCTGTGTACCCTCTCCCCAGTGAAATAACTATAACTGGTGAAAATTATAAAAATCAACCACTTAAAGTCTCTAGGAGTTGTCCTAAGTATATACACAAAGAAACATTTTTTCTTAAGAAAATTTACCAGATCTCAGCAAGAACAGCAAGAATCTGTGGCATCTGAGCCACAATCCACACCTGCTTCCTTCTCTGAGACTAAGCCCTTCCACCCCCTGAAGCTCAGCATAATGGAAGCGCTACCCTGGGCGCGTATGGCCATGAACATGGGATACATGGACTCCCTCTTCCCACAGCATTTCCAATCCCTGCCCCCACTGGCTCTGCTGCAGCAGCTGTATTTTAGGCCACGCAGTACAGAAGTTCTTTCCTCAACCCAGCCTCTGCTCACAGAGTGGGAGCTTGACCCCAGGCATAGCACCCCGAGAGTACAGGGCCCCACTCACCCTCACCCCATCTATCTTATAGGGTGGAGGTTCTACACTGGGAGAGGCAGGCAGAAAAGACCAGTTGCTATCATTCTCACACCGCACCCTTCTTATAGACCAGAGATGTCAAAGAAAAGCAGGCCACCGTCCCTGTACTAGCTCTGGAGCAGTGACACAGACATTTTGTCTATAGAGAGAGACCACAAGAACACAGAGCTCCATAACTTTCCCTAAGGGTAATGAATTATTTGGAACAGAGTGTGGGAAAGGTCAGGCCTAAGGCACTCTCAAAAACAACAGAAACTGTGGTGGTGAGCAATCAAGAGGTAGCTAGTAATTCCACGATAGCACGGTAGACCAGCCAACAGTTTAATGCAAAGAACCAGGGAAAGAGACAGCCAAGGAGAGTCCTCTTGGGGCCAGAGCAAGCTTCAAGGACTGGCTGAAAGACTGCCCCTAAAAAGGGTCCGACTTTGGGGGTAATTTATTTTCCAGGGCCAAAAACCATAGAGCAGACAGCTGGAAATTAGGCTGACAGCCGGGTGTGACAACAGAGACACATGTGCCAGAAAGTTAACAGAGATGAGGCAAGGATGCAGTCAAAGCATGACATCTAGAAGAATCACATAATTGAACAAAGGGGAAATAAGGATGTCACTCACTCATAGCCCAAGCCTGTGCCCTTTGAGTGACATCAGAGACACACTGCAGGGGAGTAGACTTCACTGAATTGGTCTTGCTAAATCACTAAGCAAATTAGCAAACAAGAAGCCAGTGGTGGAGGGGACAGTGGAGTGGACGAAGAGAATCAGTACTCAGAACTGCTAGGGTATGTTATCTCAAATGTCCAGTTGCTAACAAAAAATTATGGTACAGTCAAAGAAACAAGAACATATAATCCACACACAAGAAAAAGCAGACAACAGAGCTGTATGAGAGGGCCCAGATGTTAGGCATAGGAGACAAAGACATCAAAGCAGCTACTACAAATGTTCAAAGAACTAAAAAAAAATCATACATAAGTAATTAACCTAATTACAATGTTTTCTCAAATAAAAAATATGAACAGAAAGACAGAAATTATAAAAATGAACAAAATGGGCATTCTGGAGTTGAAAAGTAAAGAACTGAAATGGAAAATTCACCACAGGGCTCAACAGGAGGTTTAAACTGGCAGAAGAATGAGTGAACTTGAAGATACACCAACAGAGATTACACGATCTGAAGAATAAGGGAGAAAAGAATGAAGAAAAATGAACAGAGCCTCAGGGAACCATGGCACATCATCAAGCACACTAATGTACATGTAACGCATGTACAAAAAGAGAAAGAAAAGATCAGAAAAATATTTGAAGAGATAATGGCTAATTTTCCAAATTTGATGAAAAACATTAATCTACATTGCAGAAAATCCGATTCTAAGTAGCAGAACCACAAAGAGATCTATATCCAGACATATGACAGAAAATATTCTGAAAGTCAAAGAAAAAGAGAAAATCTTGAAAGCACCAGGAGAAAAACAGCTCATCATATACAAAGGGATCCCAACAAGATTAATCACTGATCTGAGCAGAAACAATAGGCCAGAAGGCAGGAGGATGGCATATTCAAAGTGCTGGAAAGAAAAAAAACCTATCAATAAGAATCTGACTTCCAGCAAAACTCACTTCCAAAAATAAAGAAATAAAGACATTCTAAGATGAACCAAAAAACAAAAACAAAAACAAAAAAAGGACAAAATTCATTACTGGTACACCTGACTTACAAGAAATACTGAAGTTTTTCAGGCTGAAAGCAAATGACCCCAGACAGTAATTTGAATCCACACACAAAAATCACAGAACATTGCTACAAGTAATTATGCAGGTAATTATAAAAGACAGTATAATGGCATTTCCCCTCTTCTTTCTTAGGTGATTAAAAATCAATTGACTACAACAATGTGCATATGATTGTATTGTTGGGCCTGTAACACAGACATGTAATGTATTTGACAATAACAGCACAAAGGATGTGGGTGGGGTGGAGTTGTATTTGAGCAAGCAAATTCTACCAGATGGGAACTAGAATCTGTAGGAAGAAATGAACAGAACCAGAAATTGTGAATAAGGAGGTCACGAATGAACTCCGTAAGTACATTCCTGCTCTCCTTTTTTCTCTCAGTTTCTCTAAAAAGATGAAGATTGCATTAATATGAAGAAATAATTATAACAATATATTGTTGGTTTTTAACATTTATAGACATGTTTATAAAGTATAGCACAAAAAAGGACAGGAGAAAGAATTATACAGGAGAAACATTACATATTACTGCAATTAAGAGTATAAATCTGAAGTGGATTCTGATAAGAAATGATTTATAAGTCCAAAACTATCACTTTATTTAAGACAATAAATTTTAAAAACAGTGAAGGCAACCATTAAAGACATTAAAATGTTATACTAGAAAATGTTCACTTAATGCAAAATAAGGCAGTGAAGGAAAACTAGAGGAACAAGAAGACATAAGACAAAACAAAAAGGAAAAGGGCAGATGTAAATTCAACCATATTCACAAGATCATTAAATGTGAATGAATGAACTGTAAATCCAACCAAAAGGGAGGGATTGTCAGATTGGATTTAAAACAGAGAAGAACCAAAAATGAGATCTAACTATATGTTGACTGCAAGATGCACTTTATTTATTTATTTATTTTTTGAGACAGAGTCTCACTCTGTTGCCCCGGCTAGAGTGCCATGGCATCAGCCTCGCTCACAGCAACCTCAAACGCCTGGGCTCAGGCAATCCTTCTGCCTCAGCCTCCCAAGTAGCTGGGACTACAGGCATGCGCCACCATGCCCGGCTAATTTTTTTCTATATTTTAGTTGGCCAATTAATTTCTTTCTATTTTTTAGTAGAGATGGGGTCTCGCTCTTGCTCAGGCTGGTTTCGAACTCCTGAGCTCAAACGATCCGCCCACCTCGGCCTCCCAGAGAGCTAGGATTACAGGCGTGAGCCACCGCGCGCCCGGCCCCAAGATGCACTTTAGATACAAAGATTTAAAGAGACTGGAAATAAAAAGATGGGGAAAATGTATACCACGCAAACAGCAACCATCAGGTGCTGGACTGACTATACTAAGATGAGACTAACACAGACTTTAACAATTTTAGAGAGAAAGAAACTTGGGTCACCTGCTTGATCTACTGGCATGAAATGTCTGTGTCTCTGTCCTGATGAAACGTAGCTACTAAAACTCCAGTGCCCGTGTGTGGTGACCGGCAGAAAACCCTCATCTTATTCAGGGCTCTATTCTTTTCCTCCCTCAGACCCTGCCTTCAGATCTAAGGGAAGGTGACAAAAAGGAACAGGCTGAGGAGGTGGGATTCTCCCCACACAGCACAGGAACCGCGCAGGGCGCAGACTGGGAGTGGGTAGGGAGGGGAGTCAACTGAGTAACAAGACAGGACACTCCAGTGCTCATCTGAGCAGCAGGACAGGTGCCTGTAAGGGCGGGAAAGGCCCCAGGTGCGGCTGCCATTCGGGCCACCAGGGAGCAGCAGGGCGCCCAGGTATGGGATCAGCAACCTGGAGAAAGGCTTGTTACCAGCATGTGACGCCACCTCCCTCCTGGCAAAGCCACAGACCTGCCACTGTGCCGTCTACCTGCCGTAGCCACTGTAATCGCTGCACACAGAAAACATGACAGGTCCTCATCTCTCAGTCTGTGCGGTTGACGCTGGTGCAGGACCTCACCTTACAGCCCAGACCTCTCTGGTCTCGACTCTTCTGCGCTCTGACTTGGGAAGGTCACCCGCTTCCAAGCCATGGTGAGTGGAGGGGCTGGCTGGCACGGGCAGCACAGAGTGACAGGAGGGAGGGCCTCGCTCGGCCCCACAGACACTGAAGAATGAGGCTGTCGCTCTAAATGAGGGACACAACACAAGTTTCCTTAGCCGACTGTAGTGGAATCTTAGAGACAGAAAACCGGAGGCAAAATGGGGCTGTAGTCAAGACCGAGTGCCTCAGACTCAAACCGCTGCCTCATCTCCCTGAGCTGGTGCTTCACTGTTTTTAATGGCGGAACAAGGACGTAGGATGAAGCAGGGTGACCTATGTGACAGGCGTGGCAGTGCCTGGCGCCATCGCAGAGCTGTGGATGACCGTCGATTACCAGGTGGAGGCTGACGCGAGGGGACAAGACTATGGAGGACACGTCATAAAACAGCACAGGAGATTCGCTCTTGTCCACCCTCAGTCTCAACGCCTTCAACTACTGATGTCTGCAAAGTCCCCGGTCTTGCCTCTGCGGGATAACCCTCCTCCTCATCACAGGACGGCGGGCAGGGATCCCCGGGCCATGAACCTTGTCTGAGCCGCCCATGCTCATCCAGGACAGCCCAGAGCCGGGTGGCATCAGGCCGGCTGATCTCACGCCTCTTGGGCGGTTTCCCAAACCCTGCGAGTCCGAGGGGCAGGTCTGGGGAAGGGGTGAGCGTAAGCGCCACCCTGCTCTCGGGGGACAACACAGTGTGATGGCGAACGGCAAGCTGGAGAGAACCTGTCACGGCCAGACGCCTGCCACACATGGGCACGGGGGAGTCTGAGCTGGGGACCGTGGGAGAGGAGGCTTGGAAACTCAGTGGGCCCCTGTGTCACTGATAATAAAGAAATATGCAAATGAGACACATCTTTACATTTTGGTTTTCTACTTATGTAAAGACTCAGGGAGACGGGCTACGGCGACCTGGACTGAGCGTGGTTTCCACCTCGTGCCACGCCGTGCTTGGGCAGTGGCAGGGAAAGGGGGAGAGGACCCGAGCATGACCCCAGGAAGAACGAGGAGATGACCTGTCCCCAAGGGAAGACGCTCCACGTGCTCCACCTCCGCGGCAGCGCTGGGACAGTTCGTCCCGACTCGAGTCTCAGCTGGAAAAAGATCTCTCTATTGCTCATCTAGCTGCCTTTAAGAACTTTTTGAATTTTAACAAATAATCTATTTAAAGTAAAAGAAAAGCTCAAATTTGTCACACAGCCAACCTCAATCAAGTACTTAAAAAACTAAATGTTCAACAGATACACAATAGAGAAAGAGACCCTAGACACAGCAGACAGAGACAAATTAAACGCCACCAACACACATATTTTCCTATTTCTGTGTTGGCAGACTGGCAAGACGCCGCCTGGGGTAATTGCGTTCTGCCCACCCCAAATTCCCTCGTCTCCACTGAGCGCGGTCTCCTTCGCTCTCTCACTTAAACTGCGTACCAAATGCCAGAGGGACATTTCAGGAGAAGGGTGGGATACGAACGTTGGAAGAGGAAATGCTAGCGGGGCCCGCCACTCCTTGCTCACGTAGTGGCGGCAACAACTTGTCATGTGTCACATTTTACGCCTGGTTTAGCACTGGTTAAAACTTACTAACCAGCCGGCTAATCAGGAAGGAAAACGGTCACACAGTTAACAAGTTCATTGGCTCACGTGGCAGGCAAAGCCTGTGCCCTTTTGTGAAAACTGGGGACGTGTGTGTCAGAGACAGAGGCGAGGTGGTCACAGAGATGGGTGATGAGGACATGCCCACCCCTAGCTAGACACAGTCTCTGCTCATCTGACCAGGTTAGCTCATTGCTGGGAAGACTCCCAGCTGAGTGATCCCAAATGTCAACTCAACTGAGGGGGCAGGAGGGGTTCCTTCTCCTATGTGCTGGATGAACAATACATCAGGAAGAGTTTCTTGGCTCAGGTCAAATCTGTGGGTCACAGACTGAGTGCCTAGGTCATTAGGACCCTTGCTATGCAAGGGCCTAAAAGAAAAAAAGCAACTCGTGCTAGACCACCTGGAGTGACTGCCATCCAGTCTCTCGGACGGAGCTGAGAGCTGGACCCCCCCGCCCCAGCTTATCTGTGCCAAAGAGGATTGCTTTCCTCACTTTCTTAGGTTTCCAGAGAGTCAAGAGACCGTGGCTCCACTTCCCAGGAAGGAGTCCCTCATTGCTGTGTGGATAACCTAGATAACCGCCCCCAGCCATGATCTTCCCCAGGGGAGGAGGGTGACTGATCTGACTGCTGGAACTGGGGAGGCCCCATGTCCCCTGGGCTCGGGGAGGGGGCACCGAGCTGCAACGCAAGATGCCAGCGGGTGCCTGATGAAGGCCTTCCTGTTCTGTTCTCCAGCGTTCCCACTCCTGGGTACTAAAGTAAGCAGATCTGGGTCCTAAGGGGAGTGTCTCGAGAGGGTGGTAAGAATCGCTACTGTGCTCCCTGCTGTAGACAGGCTCATCCCCCATCCCCTCGCGATGTCCACACCCTAGTTCCTGGAACCTGTGAACTTGTTCAGTTACATGGCAAAGAGAAATTAAAATTGCACATGGAATTTGCTGTGGTTTGAAGGTGTCCCCCGAATCTCGTGTGTTGGGAACCTAATCCCCAGTGTGGCAGTACTGAGAGGTGGGGCCTTTGAGAGGTGATTGGATCATGAGGACTCTGCCCCCACGAGTAGATTAATCCATGCATGGATTAATGCATTAATAGGTTAAGGGGTTATTGTGGGAGCGGAAGTGGTGGCTTTGTAAGACGACGACAGACCTGAGCTGCCCCTTGCCATGTGATGCCCTGCGCCACCTCCTCAGGACCAGCAAGACGACCCTCACCACGCGCACCCCCTTGACCTTGCACTTCTCAGCCTCCACACCTGGAAGAAATAGATTCCTTCTCTTCATAAATGACCCAGTGTTGGGTATTCTGTCATAAGCAACAGAAAATGGACTAAGAGCTAAAGTTGCTCATCAGTTGACCCTGAGAGATGGGGAGACTGTCCTGGATTACCTGGGCAGGTTCTCGTAAGTGGAAGAAGGGATCGAAAGAGAAAACACCGGAGAGATGGCAACGTGAGGGAGACTGGCCAGTTCTGAAGGCAGAGGAAGGGCCATGGGCCACGTCACACCAGTGGCCTCCAGAAGCAGGAAAAGGCAGGGACATGGGTTCTCTGGAAGCCCCAGGAGGAGCACAGGTTGCTGACACCTGACCGTAGCCCGGTGACTATGTCAGGTTTCTGACGTATGGAACTACGAGATAATAAACGTGCGTTATTTGAAGTCGCTAGGTGTGTGGTACCTTGTCACAGCAGCAGCAGGAAACCAATCTATTCTCCAATTCGGTTTTACCAGGAAAAAAGCTAATAAAGATGACAGTTAATATTTTGTGAGTGCTCACCACGTGGTCACCACTCTAAGCACTTCACACGCACGGGCTCACTGAGTCACTTGCAGTTATCCTGTGAGGTCAGTAACTTGTGGACGGTCACACAGCTCTCTAAGTGGCAAAGCTGGGATGGAAACCCAGCTGTCTGGCCCCAGGCAGTTAGCTTTCTGCCGACACGGGACTGAAATTCCTGTGCTGTCTCTTGTGTCTACCGCGTGGCTGTTGTAGAGATTCACTCATGGAAGCAAGGAACTTGCGGTCACTCAGATCTGCCTTTCCTTTTGGGCTCTGTCCCTTCCCTTCGGGCAGCCTGCTCAGGTTAGCTGAGGCTTGAGATTCATCCACAAAATGGGAGTAATGTGCCCTGACTCTGCAAAGGACATGACAATCAAATGAAGTGACACCGACGTCTGACACACAGTAGGCGATCGATAAACATTTGCTGGATCTGTATCCCAAGGAGAAGCTGGCTATTCTGTCCTCAAAAGGAGGAATTATAGTTTTGCTACTTTTTTTTGGCCAACACTTCAATACTTGAAACAAAGATTTAGCACCCCCTCTGCCCACCTCCCCCCTACGCATTCTACAGCCTCTGTTGTCAGCCTGGTCATCCGTGTATACAGTTTTGAGAGCATCCAGAGAGGGGTGACCAGACATGAAAGTCAAGCTGACAGAGAAAGAGCCGATGAAAGGGAAAATCAAGCCCAGAGAGGAGGAGACTAAGGGAAGAAAGGTCTTACTTAGGGCTTGACGTCGGAAAGAGTCTTTGTAGCTCAAGAGACCAAACTTCGGATCAGTGGGTGAAAGTCATAAAGAGGCAGGTTTCAGTTCCATATAAAGGAGAATTGTCTAAGGATCAGAAGTCTTCCAAAGTTGCGGTCCCCAACCCCTGGGGCCATGGACCAGTATCTGTCTGTGGCCTTTTAGGAACCGGGCCACACAGCGGCGAGTGAGCGAAACTTCATCTGTATTGACAGCCGCTCCCCACCGCTCACTCCCTCCCCCACCCCCGTCTGTGGAAAAATTGTCTTCTGTGAAACCAGTCCCGTGCCAAGAAGGCTAGGGACGGCTGCTGTAAAGCGAGCGGAGCAGCCTCAGCGGCGTGTTGCTGCTGCCGCCGTCTGCAGACGTGTGGATGCAGCAGCTGCGGGTCGGCCACCCGTCCTGGGAGTTCTGCAGACCCTGAGGCCAGGCAGGGCCAATAAGCCAACTTTCCCAAAGCTCTTATTTCTGCTAGTGGCAAACATGTGTTGGCCACATCTCCTGGCAGGGAAAAAGAGGACGCGCCAAGGAGGCAGAACTCTAATGGTTCAAGGCAGAACTTTGGTGAAGGTGCCAATTTTCATTGCCCGCAGCATCACTGAAGAATGTGACAACCTCAGGTCAGTTTAGAGGCCAAAGAACAAAGGAGCTATGTAAATACAAGCCCCATCGCGCTTGCGACACAAATAGCTTTTACCGTCTCCTGTCCCAGGAAAACCTATAGAGCTGCTGCCACGGTACTGAGCATCCCCCGACTGGCTGGATCGCTGGGAAGACGACCACTGAGAAAAAGGCCAGACCCCTGGGATGTCAGCTCCTTCTGCCTGGGGCTCAAGGCTGTGGACACCCCGTGGGCCATTTGGTCGGAATCCTTCTGTCTGCCGGATGCGGGCACCACATTGCGCTTTGGGGGTTGCTGTGACCATATTCTCATTTATTGGAGAAAGGTTATCTTTTTAATGTGAACTCTGGGACCTCCTGCGTCAGAGTCACCCGGGGCTGACCTGGGACCTGAGCCGGAATCTCCAGCTGCAGGGCTCAGGGACCGGATCGTATTTAACATGCCTTCCTGGCGCTGCTTTTGCCCATGGACGCTTGTGACCCGCTGGTCTCAGAACTGCCCGATGCAGTGCCACCAAGTTCCATCAGGCTGGGTGTGAAATACAGTTCGCGGAAGGCCAGGCTGGCGCACAGGCCTTACGGAGCCAGACCAGGGCTTTCCACCTCGTCTTGAGCCTGCGGTAAGCGAACTCCCCACCAAGCCTTCCCTTTCTGCTCACATGCCAGAGAAAAAGTGGGTATTTTAAGGAATAGAATGGATGAAGCCAGTTGCTGCCTCTGTGTCATCAGGACAGGGCCAGGGACATCCTTCGCTCCTCTGGCATAACACTTGAGCAGGAGTGACCGATGGCCGCTCAGTTGCCCCGACACGACGCCTGTGCCTGTCCTCGACCAGCCCGCCTCCCCCTTCCTGAACCCGCAGCGGGGACACACAGAGTGACTTAGTTGGTTTCTTTCTTATTCTTTGTGCACGGTGGGATGCTGAGTAAGATTCTCCCACTGGGGTGAGACTGACCGCTGCGTGCTAAGGGACCTGGCTGTCCCCCGTGCTTCCAAAGATTCCAGATCCACCAAGAAAGGTAGAAAAATGGTGATTAGGGGCCTATCGATCTCTCACATTTACCATTTCTTTATTTAAAAATTTCTTCCTATGTGGAAGTTCCCCCTTTTCCCTGTCTTCTCTCAGCGTATTTGCAGGTCGTGTCTAGTGTCCGTCAGTCCCAGAGACTAGCTCGCTTTCTAGGGAACAAACACGGCAACGTCCTCTCCGCTTTTCCTGGACAGCAAGAAGCTTTTTTGATCTTTTAAGCTACAACAAAATAACATTAAGAGAAGACAGCAAGAGATTGCCTTCAGTGCATTCACTGAACAGTCTCCCTAGAACAATGAGATAGCGGAAGCACGGTGGCTTTGTGGTTAGGAAATAAAACAATTGTAAGCACAGAGAGAACTGCCTGCATCGACCAAACGTACTCTGGACGCCGGAGCCTGCGGTCGCCGTTGTGTCTCCAGTGAGCGTGGATGCGAATTCCAGCCGCACAGGAAGGGAGCGTGAGATGGCAGAATAATTAAGCCGTGACACAGGCACTATCATTGTTAGCTAATCACGACCCCAGGGCATTAGCACAATACACGTGCCTCTTCTCCCACGGGGCCTGATTATTCTGCAGTAACCACACCTCTCACTTTAATTTATTCTCTAAAAGACTTTTGGGGGGGGTGGCGAGGGAAGGGAGTGTCAACAGGACAGGAAGAATGGTGGTACAAGGGCTCTGAGGCAGCATGGCCACCACCCCAGCCTGGAAGAGGGCGGCTCTGCCCCACCAACATCTGCATCGCTGGGCAGACGAGTCCTTACGGGTCTCTGGAAGATGGATCAGAGGAAAACTCAGAGTCCAGAGGGCTAGATTTGGACTTAGAATTTCTTTGGAGGCTTTATTCCACGACGGCGAACATTTTGGAAGGTGAGAAATTGACGTGGACGGTATCATAGTCTTACCATCTAAAGTGGCCATACTGTTTCACTTTAATTTTCATTTCAAAATGCTTGCTGGCGCTCTCACGAGTTGATATTTCAGAGAAGGAAATCCAGTTCATTAGCTGTCGATACTCCAGGGTACCTCTCTACCTGGCCTTATTTTTGTATCTTCCCCACTCCGCGAGGTCAGACACTGAAGAGTGACGGCCACAAGCACCAAAGAGCCAGTTCGTATAAATTCAGTACATGTGGAACTAATATGAACAGAGCAAAGGAAAGAGAACACCGGACCTCTTCTCCCCAGCACTGATACTGTGCTTATGATTTACTAAAACAGAAGTCCGTACCTCCCGCTCAGCTGGCCCCGGATGTTTGGCAGGTGGTCGTGGACATAGGTTGGAAAAAATGTTGATCTCCTCACACGGGTGAGAACAAGTAAGTGAAAAACCCAGAAATATAATTGTGGTTTCCCAGGAGGTCCTGCTGTAGACCTCACGTGTGGCGGAGCTGTCACTCCACCTGCTGGTGACAACCTGTGCTTCCTCGGCAAACCATGTGCCCCTCGCAGCCTCAGTTTCCTCATCCGGATCTCACATGAGGCACCTGGATGGATCAACCATGAGGGTTCCCTGCAGCTGTATGATTGGGCGACATGACTCTGCTCTGGGGAGGAAGGGCGAGGGAAGGAACTTCTGAGTAGAGTAGGCCCCTGTCACCAGCGTCACCGACAACCTCTCTGAAGTCTGGCCTTCCTCGGGGTGTCCTGGAGAGGGGCAGTTTGCCCAGATGGAGAGAATATCTCTTCTGGGAGGTAGATTTCCTCTGGACAATGTGACCCCAAGGTTGGCAAAGGGCAAGTGGCCACGGGCACGGTCCTGGATGTGAAAGGCGGGGATGCGGGCAGGTCCGCCTCCGTGGGCACTCAGCAGGGCAGCTGTCCCTGCAAGTGGCCGGCACAGAGCATGCACCAATACACCCCTAAAATGAAAGCGACGCCCCAGTGCTGAAATCCTGCCCAGACACGGCTGTCTTGTTCTGCTTACTTCAACAGCACCATTTTGTCTTTGGGAAGGAGATGTGGGTTCTCTAACCTCAAGTCACACCTGAGCTGTGGGGGGAAGTTCACTGCCACCTTGTGCGGCGAGGCACAAAGGCGTGAGGAAGGTGTCTTCCTCCTGCATCGACATTCCGACAAGTTTAGGAAGAGGGGAGGTATTTGCTTTCAAAGGCAAAAGATTCATAGACAAATATCACTGTTTTTTATTCCAGTTTTAACCTAGTTTCCTATTCTCCAGAGGAGCAATTATTTAGTATCACTCCAAAATAAGGAAATAATCTTTCTTATATGATATTTATGCTATTTTTTTAAAAAAGCAACAGTATACATTTATATGTATAAAATATAAATTCATATAAATATATATACATACATAAGCCTCAATATTTCAGTAAGAAAAGTGAAAGTGAACAATTCCATTTTACAACTGAGAAAATCAAAGAAGGATGAATGACTTACTCCAGTGACTGGTGGTCAAGACGTCTGCACACTCTAGAAAGACAGAATTCGAATTCCTCTACTGCATTCTGTAGAGCAATTTTTTAATGAAACCTCTGTCCTACACGTGAACTCTTCTGTTTCCAGCTCTAGATATCTAAGCTCTCGACCTGTATGTGACGCAAATACCTTCCTGTCCTAAATCCCTGACATCTCCCCAGTCCCGACCTCTCTCCCTGTGTCCCGGGGCTGGGGGGTCCCTCCTCACGGCCGCACACGCGACTCAGTGCTGCTCTGGGCTCATGCCCGCCGGTCACTGTGCCGGTGCCAGGTGGAGACGGCGAGGCAAGAACTGTCCACCCCGGCGGTGAGGTGGCCACTCCAGGGGGAACCGACTCCTCGGGTGGCAACGCCAGAGAGCTCTTCCCCGGCCTCTGCTTGTCCTGCCTGGCACCATGCACCCGGCAGACCTCGCTTCCCACCTCCCGGTCCCTCTGTCCCCCACACAGATACCCCTCACAGCTCTCCACACCAGTCCCCTCCTCTGCTTTGTTGGTGACCCCAGCACGGTGGCCTCAACTCTGCAGCTGAGTCCCGGGGCTCTGCCAGCACCTCGCTCTGGTGACTGGAGGGTCAGAAGTCCAGCTGCTGCGGGGCTGATCTCAGGGCATGGCCCACGCACACGACCTTCGGCTCACCACGCACCAGGTCACCGCAGATCACACGTTCCTTCTCCTAATCCTGTCTCTGCCAACTGTGCCGCTCGCTGCTCCACTACCCTGGACACACCCACGTCACCTTTACCTCCTTCCCTCTCGTCCTCCCTCAGGTCACATCGGCACCGAAGTCCAGTCACTGACATTGGTGGCCTCAGAGTCCTTCAGTGGCTCTGCACGGCGTATAGGAAAGTCCCAGCTCCTCAGCCCCCAGTGGCCTCACGGTCCCCACTCCCCATACAAGTCCCGCTCTGAGAAAGGAGATGCCTTCCATCGCCAATCACATCCTCCTTCCGTGTCTTCTCACACCTGCCATGTCTGATGTATCCTCCATCCCATTCCCACCTCTACAATGCTAGTCTTGACGTTGTGGCTCACACGTCAACTCCTGTATTAAAACTGTCCCCACGACAGCGTCTCTCCCACCACCGACACCGTGGTCCTCCCCTGCTTCCTGCTCTCCGGCTAGACTGTCCGGGTTGGTGCGTTTGGCTTATGTTTGTGTGTGGCCACTACGTCTAGTTTATAGTGGTTCATGGGATTAAACTGTATATTAACTAAAAATTTGTTTTATTACTTTCAAGTGCTAAAAAATGGACCTTCGATCATACACTTCTGGGAAGTTGTGACTCGAATAAAGTTGTTGATTCTCCCACCTCATGTAACACACAAGAACGAATACACGCTTTTCACCAGCGCTAACACGGCTGTATCACACACCAACACAGATAAGTTAGTGGGAATCAACATCTCATCTAGCTGTGCTGGACAGAAAACCCACCCCTGAGCACATACAGACGTCGCACGGGGATCTGACGTGGCCCCGCCACACACGTAGGCGACTGTGCAAAGCAGCATCTAGAACCGAATCACCAACACTTTGCACAGCACAGACTCCGGCACCACTAAAAGCAAAAACAAACATGAAGAACCAGAGTCCATGTACGTATTAAAAAGCCCACCCAAGGCAAAGAACGATGGGCTGGGTTTGCGGCAGCCCAAGATACATGGCACCCTGGGGTCTACGACAGGATCCCACGAGCAGAGCCCAGGGCACAGGTGGAATCTACGTGCACAAATCCCAGTGCGGGCTCTGCCCCCTCAGCGGTGAAGCTTTATTAAACTTTAAATTGGTTCGGGACTATTAAGAGACTGCAGCCGGCTCCCGGTCAGGGCATCCCATAAACCACACGGACCACCCGGCCGCTGCGCACAGGCGACCAGCAGCGCACGCGGGGCCCTCAAGCCCCTCTGGCTGGGAGGGGTCTTCGTGCATTTCCCCCACTCGAGGCAGGACGAGTGATGCCAAATAAGGAACAGTTAGCAGAAAGACGTACCACTCCCAACCACTGTTCCCCCAAAATATGAGTTTTTAAATACCTAAGAGTTTTTCAACAACTTGGTTTTCATGTAATGACTCTGCTGAGAAGCCACAGAGCGGAAGTGCTGAGTGCACTTTTCTCTACGGCTAAACCTTCTCATCTCCTGGTTTTGCCACTTGCCAAATCTGCCCTAAGGGGAGAAGCTCCCCGGAGCTCTCTGTTGCATTAAATGTGTTCCAGGAAGATAGTAAAGAAAAGAGGTTTCCTCCCTTCCCCACCCTGGTTTAATTGACAAAATTTAAGGTATATAAAAATACTGGTTATGAAAACTTCTTTTTAAAGGGTAGAGAAGTTACAGTTTATACTTAAAGGCTATTTAAATTATTTTATTATGGTGGGGATTTAGTAAAATGCTTTTTAAAAAGCTACTGCTAGGACACGAAGTACACGAGGGCAGGGATTTTTATTAGCTTCCTCCACTGACAAAGGGCCGACAACAGTCCCAGGTACGCAGATGAGTAACTGCAGAGTGAATGAAACAGCCTATCAGGACGTTATAGCTACTACAGATTCGTTTTACTTATGGGACATCCTATGTCCTATTTGACTCCATTAACACTAATGAAAATAAAGTGATTCTCATACTATCAAGAGTAAGAGGCCGCATGGAAATTTTGGGGTAAGGGGCACAGAATGTTGAACTTGCCAGAAATGAGCAAAGAACGGGATGTCAATTATCTTTGTAGCAATAAGGGTGTAAAGATGTTTGGCTGATTCAACCCCACAAATAAACAGCTCATTTTTCCAACTGGCTTGACCCAGCCTGGCTAAAGGATTTACAAGAGTAAAGAGCGAATGAAGGGAAGAGTGGGCGGCTGTGGGATTCGTGTCTTTTCCCTGCTAACGTGCAAGGACAGAAAATGGGGGTAAGAGAAACAGGAGGTAGGAGAACCTTCGAGGGAGGTCCCCGAGTGAGTACGATGTCCGGTGTAAGCACAGTGCAAGTAAAATACTCTGAACAGCTGAATGGGATCTCGCTGTGTCACTAGGGCAGGTACACACGCCAAAGGCCGTGCGGAATTAGCAATGCACACGTAATTAAGGGCTACTTTTTGAGGGTGATCGCTGTTGTATCATCTTTCAAAAGCCCACATTAGAGTAGGAGGTTCTTCCTAAAGTAAAATGCTTTTATTTGATACGAGACTCTTACTTATTCTATGTCATGACATCAGAATGTTCTGTAAGCCACTCTTTGTAGGATACTTGTAATAAAAAGCTGCTTTGTATTACTTTGTTCTAATGTAAGTTAGCACTGATTCATTCTTCAGGAACCTGTTGGACCCGAACATTCAGGCGTGGCTGTGTTTGGATTCCTCGTAGGTGAGCGCGCTGACCTGTCAACGTCACTGTGACGGACGCTATGCGCCTGCCCGGCACGAGTGAGAAGGCGCCGAGTCAGCCCGTGGAACACGTCTCTGCACACGAGTTCTAATGCAGGTACGTTTCAGGAGGTGACAAAGCCTCCTGCCAACTGCAAGGCTACAGGGTAACCTCAAGGGTAAACTCCTGCTTCCCAGGGCTCATTCCAGCAGCAGCTCTGGTGAGCCCCGCGTACGACACCAACGGCCGCCACCCATCAGTCCTTACTACGTGAGGACGGGGGAAGGTGGATCCTGGTAAACCACCCTGAACCTCAGGTGACCTCCAGTTGTCCAAAGGGAAGCATCACCACTTCCTTGGGACTCTGTCTGTCGCAGCCTTCAAGGAGGCAGGGAACACCTTGAAGATGGGCAGAAACACTGCCTAGAATTTAAAGTGGAAACGCTCTGTAAAGCCGAGGGTGGGAATGGAAAAATGTCTCCCCGCATTTTAAAATGCCTTACGCTATGGAAAGGCATTATCTATTATCCTGAAGTGTGCACTTGACTGAGTCTGTACTTCGAGAAGCATTTGGAGAATTTTAAAACAGCCTTGTCTTTAAAAAAAAGAAAACAGAAGGTCAGCTGAATACTGTGGCACATGAATGCAATACTATGTTCGAGACAGAAAATGCCAAAGACATATTCACATGTGGTCACAGTGATGCTCTCTCCCAAGCTCTCAGAATTACCGGAAAAACACAAATCTATAAGCTGGGTGGAAGACAAATATTATCATGTTTAGTACCTAGCTATACTCTTTATAGACAGTTTGTTTCTTTATATAAACACAGAGACACAGTCCTCAAATACAGGCTCTGAACTGGGTAGGAAGAAATGACCCAAGAATTAATTAACTAAATAGGAGTTTGCGGTAAACAAAGGAAAAATGATATCAAAATAAAAGACAAGAAACATGATTAAATTAGGCTTCAAAAGACCCATGAGAAACTCATAAAGGGCATAATATGCACTTACCTGCTTTTTATTCTTTCATGATTTAATTTCTAATTCTATTCACTACCATCTGATAATTGCATGAAACACTTATTCCAACCATGGGCAATTTAAACTATTTTAATTTTTATATCAAGGCCATGAGACAAAGGAACCTATTTATTGCCTAAGGGGATTTTTTTTAACAAAAATTAAAGCTTAATCTTTCATGTTTTAAAGCCAAGACTGTTTAAAATCATTTATAATAATGCTGTAGGGAGACTTTTCCTGGGTATGCAAAATTGAAATGATAAATTTACAATTATTAAAAAAATTAATAGTTTGGGGGATTGAATTGTCCCTTTCCTTTCTAGATGAATTTGTCTGAAGCTTAAGAGATGTATTTAAAAAACAGGGCAGACCCGAGGCCTGTGCGGGAGTGTGGGATGGGCTTCCACGCGTGTCCCGGGGCCTGGGCTGGCTCACGGGCTCGGACAGTGAGCCCAGTTTATTATTATTTAAAAAGTAAATAATGGCGCTGGCTCTGGGAATGGCTTCGCACCCTTTTATTTCATAGGAAATTGCCCTGATGAAGTGGAGAGAGTCATGAATCCTACTAACTGCATTTTCTGTGACTTTGAAAAAGTCCCTGACGGAAATTAGACAGATCATTTACTTTCACTTAAACACCAGGTTTTTTTCAGGTACACTTAAGAAAAATATTTGAAATGGAGATTTCACAATCGTTTCTGCCGCCACACTTCAGGATTGTAATGAAATACTTTTAGCTATTATGCAGAGCATTCCCCAACAGAGGAGAGGGAAATCCCTGGCAGGGCCACCTGAGCTCGCAGCGTCGCGTGAAGGGCAGAACGCCTTTCGGAGAGCAGTGAAGGGACATTGTGCTGAAGGTGGTGTTGACTAGAGCCGGGAAGGAGGACCCATCTCTCACCACGGTCTCGGTGCGGGGGGACTGAAAATGGCCACATCCGTTGAAAATTCCTTTCTGACAAACACCGGGGCCGCCTTCCTAGGCTGAGCGGCCTGCATTTTGAGAAGGCTGTTTACAACAAACGACTGCTCGTCACCATACAGGACGGAATGACAGACACCTGTCCCCTCTGCCCTGCTCAGCCCTCACACTCCTCCATCCTCTGCCGGAACACTCCACGTGCCTTCCCAGTTTCTGCTCAAATGTCCCCTTTTCAGGGAGGGGTCGCCTCCTTCGGTCCCCTTCACCCTCTCCACCTTACTCCGCTCTGTTCTCCACAGACGTGCCGAGCACCTGTGCGCTTATTGTCTGAGTCCCCCACGGGCTGAATGACACCAGGGAGCCAGGTAGCATGTGTGTCCTTTACTGACTTCCATTATCCACACTGATCAGCGTACATACTTCCTACGCCGACACGCCTTCTTCTCGCTAAAAACACAGTCCGAGGCGTGCACAATACGCTACGCTGTGTTAATGTCATCAGTCCTCACAGGAGAGGAAGACTTCTTAATACTTTTCAATCTGACTTATAAAATAGACCAAATTTTTCTTTAAGAAAAATTACTATCATTTTTTTTATAAGGGGGACACTTATGTCAAAATGTTTATTTCTCAAAAAGGGTCATTATAGGATTTATTTAAATAACAAGCTTATGTGTTACATTAAAGCTGCAACTTAATTTCTTGAGAAAACTGACTTAAATTTGATTTTTCAGGAGGAGTATTTATTGCATAAAATGAAGCCCACATAGTGATGGTATGTTTTTGAAGACATTCTACATAATGAAGCTGATATACCGAATGTGCTGTGGCCGTGAGATTTCAACACATTCGGGATCAATCCACCAGCTGCTTCTAAACCTCTCTCAGGTTTGTCCCTCAAAACCATCCCGAGGGGGAAATGTCTTCCAGGGTTGGGGAACCCGCGGCCTTCTGATTTCAAGATTGTTCTTTTTTAAGCACCAAAGGAGGCAAGAAAAGCTTCATCCTTCTCTGCTGCACCCCTTTTAATAAAAGGGTTTGTTCTGTAAAATTTGGATTCAGTCAAAAGGCCGCATTTAAGGACCTAGAAGGCCACACGTGACCTCAAGGCCGCAGGCGAGGGCCACGGCTCTTTCGTGCCACCAGCTAGAGGTGGCACATGCCTCGTTGCTCCCTGGAGCCCACAGTCTCGCGAAAGCTGTTCTGCAGTATCATGCTCTAGCCCTCACTGTGTGTTTTCCTGAAAGAAAACACACGCAGTATTTTCATTAAAGTTTTTTTCAACACTTAGCTAATCTTCTGGGCACAGCTGAAAGAGGGTCATGGGATTTTCAAAGTTAGAAGGAAGCCTGGAGACGGTCCAGGCTGACTCCTTCATGTAATGACGGAGGAGGTGAGATCATCGATCAAGGCCCAGAAAATTCAGAGAAGGAGGCAAGCCTGGAAACATCCTGCCTAAACTTTAAATTAAAAAAATATATATATAGCAACAAATCATGGTACCTAAGCAACCACATCATGTCCAACTTGTATGTAAAGAAAAATGGCATCTGCTTTTGAATAAGGCAACAAAATTTGTAAGGAAAAAAGACTTTAAATTAAATAGCCCAGAATCTGACCAGAAACAAACAAAAGATGTTCCTTGCTAGAGCACGGATTTTAAAGTCAAATGTGAAAGATGGGACTGGAATGAAATATTAACACTGGAATATTTAGGAACTTTGAGATTTAACAGAGAATTTTTAAATTGCTTAAAAAAGGAAAAGGATGGGGCGAAAAAGCAACTAAGAGACCGAGGCCCTTCATAGTAGCGGAGGTTTAACGAGGGTTGGATGGACAATACAGACCTTTCTTAAAACAAAATGAATGCATGTGAGAAGTACTAGCATGATGGATTTTCTCATGCAAGCTTTTTTTCCATTTTGTCCTTGGAAAGCAAAACACACCAACTTTGTTCCTTTAAAAAAAGTAAACAAAATGACCCAATAAAATAAAGACAATAGGCCAGTGCCCTTTCCTGGCTCCATCTTGGACACACGCAGTCCTGCCCCTCACACCCGGGCATGTGCAAACCTGCGCACGGCTCCCGCTGCAGCACCTGCCAGGGAAGAGCGACCCCCCACTCACCGGGACTCGTGAGGGCTCCCAGGGCGCTGCTCGTGGTAGAGAGTGGGTTTGCATTGGTGCTGGTGGCTGAGGTCTGGGCCGCGGCTGCAGCGGCAGCGAGCGTCGCCAGGTTCTGCAGCTGCAAAGCATTCATGCCTGCGGAGGGAAGAGAAACGCACCTTTAGCGACAGGCCCCACGTTCCGTTTCCCAACAAGAGAAGGCCCATAACGTCACCAGGGCAGAGGACGAGAGCAGAAGACCCCCTGCACGCACGTCTGTGATGCTGCACACGCAGGAGCTGCCCTGGTGACTTGTGCAGTCACTCGTCTGGGTGGAAGCGGGGCCTCCAACCCCCTTCAGTGAAGATGCCTCCTTCAGTTCCGGTGATACAATCTTCTGTTCCCAGAGACTAAGGGGGGCACTGGAGCCCCATCTCATACGTCTCCCAGCGGAGTCCTCTCTCTGTGCGCAGCCTGTGCTACCGGGACCCTCTCCCACCTGCCTCCCCTCCATGCTGCAGAGGTAATCCGCGAAGACGAGATCTCTCCGTGCTGACTGGCTACGCAGGGCCTCGCGGACTGGCCACTGCTGCGACACAGCTGGAAAGAAGTGGGGGGACGTGGGCTTGGGCAGCTGGAGGAAAAGCTTCAGGGTCAACTTCCGATCCCTCAACTTGAGGTATTACAGAGGAAATTTTGCTTTATTGGTTACGATCTCTTGCTCCCAAGTTGAACTGATGGGTTCCAGTCCTGGCTCTGCCACTTTTCTAGCTGATTCTGGGCAAAGTACTTAGTCTATTTCCTGACTAGTGAGGGGCCGTATCAACTGTGTCTTATGTCAACAGGCTGTTGTAAAGATTAAATAAGATGACAAAAGCCAACTCCGAGTACCCAGCAAATGTTAGCTATTGTTACTGTTATTGCCATCGAACCTCTCTCTCTGGATTCATTTTAAATGTGAACTCTCTAAAATGTGCATATGGTAACAACTCAAATAATATTTGATTAATAAAAGAATGAATGAATAAAAATGGTAGTGCCATAATAGTTTTATTTGTAAATTATTTTTATTTGCCTTTTAAAGATACTTGTATTTGCGTGGGGGATTACTTTAAACTAGAATGGATTTCTGACTAGTGAAAATTATGAAAAAGAGCAGAGAGAAACAAAAATTTCAAGAACACGAGGTTGGGACCAGCTGAGAGATCTGGGGTGATATGAGGGGTTGGGCCTGGGGCTGGAGTCTCTGCTTTGTGCACTTGTAGTATCTTTTCTCCTCCAGCCTCTCTCTCTCCACCCAAAGGTTCTCTGAATAGTTAAAGTATTATGAACTACAATAAAATCTTAAGGCCACCCCCTAGCTGACTGAATGGACCCCCTCTTGGCCAAGGGGACCCCAGAAATACCCTTAAAGCTGAGTTGCTGGCCCTGAGAAGAGATGTCAGACATGCCTCATAATGCCCCCCTCCCATGGTGGAGATATCCTTTGTAACGCATCAACTGGGCTAAGTTTGTGCAAGACAAAGCTCAAATCACACCTGCAGGTCATCAGTTTACTTAACAGATCACTTGTGTCTGGGTATCTGTCCAGTGGTGTATCTCTGATCAACAGACTTCCTTAATTTAAAACATTCCAGGCCTGTAGACAAAGCTTCATTTTTTAAACCATTTACAAATCAAAGATTCTTTAAACCCACCTAAAACCTGTAAGCCCCCACTTTGAGATGTCTTGCCTTTTTGGGCCAAACCAATGCTTGTAAGTCTTCCGTGTACTGATTTATACATAATTCCTGTCTCCCTGAAATGTATAAAACCAAACTGTAACCCAACCACAGTGACACCACTTGCTCAAGGCTTCTTGGGCGTAGCTCCGGGGCACAGTCCTCAAATTTGGCTCAGAATAAACCTCCTTAAATTATCTTACAGAGTTGGGCTTCTTTTCCATTGGCAGTACTTCTCCATGATTCATTTCACAGTAAGAAAAACGCATACGCAAGAAGCAGGAAATAATGGTTCTCTCCTTATAGGGAGGAATTTAATATAGAAAACTACTGTAGCTAAATAATCAGCTTAATTCTACCTTCTCATGCCTCAAATCCAGATCCTTAATAAATATCTATTGAGCACATTTAATCTGCTTTAAGGAGAGTGGCCTGATAACTGCTTCCATATGTGCTAGAGGTGGTGGACGGAGGAATGAATGTTCTAGAAACATACCTGCACAAACCCCTGGCCACTGGCGTGGAGCACCCTGTGTGAGTGCGGCTCACAGCCCGGCCGTTGAGCTCTGCAGGGCACGTCTCTACTCAGATAAAAGTTTCTCATGTCTCAGTTGCAAAATGGGTTCTCACTTACTCTCCCTGCAGCAGATATCCAGACCTGTCGGCTTAGGGTGAAAACAAACCACCTGTTCTTCAAAACCCGCTTATTTTGTGGGGTGCTTAGAAGCAGGACACAAGTATTTGTGGAATCCTGTGATTTCTGCGAGAAAAGGGCAGACGTCCTACCACCCTGCTTGATCAAGTAAACACAACTGGGAACAGAGGTGTCTCTTGTTCTCTCTGACCAAGGGTCGAGCAGGGTCATATTTATGAGAATGTGGGTGTTGAGAAGCACTGGTCTAACTTTTGAGTTTTACTTTAGGAAAATGGAAACGGAGAAGACGCAGGCGCCGCCTGGCTTAGTGCAGACCCGAGTGGGCCCGGCAAGGGACTCCGCGCACTTCGCACCTGAGCGTGACCAGCACACCGGCTGCGAGTGACCGCACAAGGAGCGAGGCTCATCTGCACTGACCCATCTGCGCCCTCTTGAGACTGACGCTGCCTCTGATGTTCAATGATGTAGACCAGACGACCAGACTACATGGGTTCACATATGACTGAGTGTGCAAGAGGATTTAGCACCGAAATGGTCAACGTTCGTCTGGCACCAATTAATGACAGGCAGAGCCGTTATTCTCGGCTCAGGCCGAGGGTCCTTCTCCAGGACATCTCCGACCCTCTCCGGGTGGGAGCTGCAGTAAGGGGGCGCGTCGATGGCCGGCTCAGCCTGCTCACTTGGGTCAGGGACGTCAACATGCCTGGCCAAGGCCTCGCAGCCGCTGGCAGCAGAACCCCCTCCGCCCAGGGCCAGGGCTTTCTGTGACACTGCATGCCTCCCTCCCATGTACGCGCACGCGCACACACACTCGCCGTGTGTTATCTGCCAACTCCCTCATCTGTTCGTTTATAACTCCTCTGTGGCTCTCAGCATACCCTACTTTGCATGTATTTCTTACCTTCACAACTAGACACTAAGCTCCTTGTGGACAAAGATTTTTGTCTTATTCATTTTCAAGTCCACCTAAATGCGTGTGCAACACTGCTCAATGTATAGGTGATGAATAAACCTACGTACGATGAGCGAGCGTGTTAATGAACAGCATGACATCTGCATCAGTTGCGTAAAGAGTGTTGTCTACAGAGCCAGCCAAGGTTTGAGTTTTCCCCGTTCTTTCTTAGTTCTGTGATATTTACAACAGCATCAAATATTGACCATTTTCCCTCAATCATTAACTAATCTACAGTACAAATACCTCCTAGAACCACGTCTGCTCCTTACCATACCCGCCGACGCTCACTGAAGGCCCCGGAACCAGGCGACAGCACTCAGGCCCTCTCTGCACGGCCCTCTCTTTCCCACTCCCCCTACTCACACCTCGCCACCCACCAGGGCCTCTGACATCCTGTCCAGCTCTTCCCTGCTGCCACCTGCAAAGGCCAGGTGGACTGAGTGAGTTTCTGGGCACCACACTGGGGCATGGCCGACACTGTTCAACAACCACACTGCAAGGAAAGGAGATGTGGGCCAAGGAGACAGAGATGGAGAGAAGCAAAGAGAGGCCACTGTGCTCCCCAGCATCTAAGGGATTTGGGGACAAAGGCAAAGGGGAAGAGTTAGAACCAGTCAGGCTGGAGGACCTGTATTTGCTCATCCATCCATCCATCATCTACCAATCCATCCATCTATCCATCCATCATCTACCCATCAATCAATCCATCCATCATCTACCTATCCATCCATCTATCCATCCATCATCTACCCATCAATCTATCCATCATCTACCTATCCATCCATCTATCCATCCACCCATCATCTATCAATCCATCATCTACCCATCCATCAGTCCATCCATCATCCATCCATCCACCCACCCATCTATCCATCCAGTAGTTACTGAGTGGCCATGATGAGCCAGACCCTGTCCAAGACACTGAGAATAAAGTAGAAAGCAAGACAGTCCCTGTGCCCAGGAAGGCTGCTGGATCCTGGAGCAGGAAGCAGCCAGTGACTGGGGAGAACTCCTGCCAGTTCATCAGCGTCTGGCAATAGGCCCAGACTCTGAACCCAATTCTCACTCAAGTCTTTGATTTGATGGAGATGAGAGAAAAGCACAGGGGAGCAGCAGCCAGCCGAGGAGCTGAAGGAGGTGTCACAGCGGAGGATCACCACCTGCCCCTTCTGTCCTGTCCCTTTCGTGGTCCTGAGTGCTGACCCACGAGGCTTCCATGGTTCCCCCACTCCCGTTCTCAGAAATCAGTGTGACGAGCTGGGCGTGGTGGCAGCGCCTATAGTCCCAGCTACTCAGGAGAGTCGCTTGAGCCCGGGCGCTGAAGGCTGCAGTGAGCTTTGATTGTCCCTGTGAAAAGTCACTGCACTCCAGCCTGGGAGGCAGAACAAGACCCCATCTCTAAAACAAAACAAAACAAAAATAAAATAGAACTAAGTGCTCACAAGCCGGGGGCGGGGGGGGGAGGGCAGCCGGCCCCCTTCCCAGCCCGGCCCCCCACACCCTGCTCTTCTCCGTGTGGGGCGGCAGCGGCGTCACCTCCCTCACCCTGTCTTGTGCTCCTGGGCCCGGAAGGCACGGCATTCTCTGCTGGTGACAACAGTGACGAGAGCAGCAACACCTCCCGGAGGCAGCCGGGGCTGGCTCTGCGCTCACACCATCCGGGTTCACAGCTGGCTCTGCCATACCTGTGCCAACCCGCGTCACCTCTGGCACACTGCTCACCTGTCCGCACCTCGGGGCTCGCACCGGCAGGGTGGGGTCACAGCGGAGCCCAGCTCTCGAGGGGTGAGAGACTACATGCGTCAATACTCCTAAAGCTCCCGGAACAGCTCAGAGCGTCATCAGCAAGACTGACGACTGCGACAGTACTGCCTCCCACGGTGACACTAATGGTGCAAGAACGTGCGTGCGCATGTCACAGACAGAGGAAACTGAGACAGGCAGAGGTCAAAATACCACGACCTATTCTCCAAGGGCCACTCCCTGAAGGAACGGTCCCGGGGAAGTTTGAGGACAGCTCTGCTCTCCCCCTGTGGGCCTGTTCTCTCCCTGCCAGCCTAGCTGGCCCACGATCACGCCTCCTGTCCTCTCGTCCCCACCTTGAGTTCTGCCCTTCTCCTCCTCCCTGTGCCTGCTGCCCATTCACTTCATTAAACTTTGTGCCTCAGGGACTAAGTTCGGGAGGGACAGGGAGGCAGGGAGAGGAGGGGAGGGGTGGCCCAGCACAGGGCTTCAAAAGGCAAGCTGGCTGGGGCACCCGGAGCGCACGTTCCCCCTTCCCACGTCTGCCTGGAGCAGCCCTGGTCACTGTCACCACCATGCGAGCAGGTAAAAGCCACCGGCAGGGGCACTTCAGTCCAGTGGGACCACGCGTAAGTCCTGATCGGCAGAAACACGGCTTCACGACACTGCTCTCTGCCCGAACCCCGGAGGGCAGGGGCGGAACTCGTGATCCCGTCTCCGCCAGTAGCGAGAACCAGGTCACCCAGTGACCATCGCAGCTGCGCATCACATTTCGCTCTCCAAATCGCCTTGGCAACTCTTAAACTCTTAATGTGGTTCCTTTTGCATCATCACCAAAATCCCAGACATCACAGACCTCTGGTTCCAGTTGCTTCTGTGAACAAAGGGACCTGCAGCCACCGCCTCCTCCTCAGCGCTGAGTGTGTCACAGGCCGCGTCCCCTCCATCAGCCACCTGAACTCAGGTGACGGGGCTCAGGGTGTCTCGAAACTGCCTGAAACTCTACGAAAAAGTGCGCGTGGGACGTGCGCACAGAACTTTTCTGGTGAAAGATCCTAAAAAGCTGAAGAGCTTCTGTGTCGTCCAGACAACCTGAAGAGACACAAGTCCTCGTGGAAAACCACTGATCGAGAGGCCTGGGGTGGGGCAGCGAATGGGACACACAGGAGAGAGGAAAGGGATGAGAGGGACCGGCGCTCGTTCAGCGCACACAAACGAACAAGCGCCAGAGGCAGCCGGACGGGCCGAGCCCCTCCAGACCCGGCTGCGATCCTGGCCCAGGTGACACTGGGGCAGGACTGGAGGGTCACAGTGAAGGCGCCTTCTCCTCCTACCCAGGGTCCTCCCAGCCAGCCCTGCGGAGGCCTGACGCCTGTTCTCTGTCCTTCCCTCCCCAGGGACAGTCCTGCACCCACCTGGTCTTGCAGACACCACTTACATCTAGAGCCCCTGTCACATCACAGTCATGATCTTCAGGCATGGGAAAGAGCTTGGGAAATTTTTATTGGGCGCAATGTCGCCGGACTTTTCATCGGCAACGTCCTAGTGACTGACGTGTTGGCTCTTCCTGCCACAAACGTGCCCTTCCTGGCTTCCTTTGCCAGGAAGCCCTCACCTGGACATCTCGCTCACACTCGCCATCCCCTCCTACCTGGGGGGCGAGCTGCTTTGGGAAGAGGCAGTGGCCCTCTGCGGGAACCCAGCCAGGACAGGCTGACGCCCAGAGCTTCCTCCTCGGGCGCACCAGACCCTCAGGCACACGCGTCACCCCAGACCCATGCTTGCTGCTGCACAGGGGGCAGAGGCCCCGTCCTTCCCCCCTCAGCCCCTTTCCCAGGTCACACTGTCTCCCACACTCTCATCCCGAAAGGCCACCAGCCGCAGAGCCACCCCCGGGAAGCCAGTTCTGGCTCGGCACACAGTTCTTTGCCAAGAAAAAACAACATCATGTAACTCCACGAAGCACTCTGTTCACATGGGCACCCCTCAAACCAGGGGCAA
Source organism: Cheirogaleus medius (assembly GCA_008086735.1). Taxonomy (NCBI): domain Eukaryota; kingdom Metazoa; phylum Chordata; class Mammalia; order Primates; family Cheirogaleidae; genus Cheirogaleus; species Cheirogaleus medius. Next base: position 6,283,154 of record VBSM01003148.1, on the reverse strand, counting down.
TGATCTGGTGACTACACAAGCGATACATTTGAGTAAGTTTTAGGAAACTCAACCGTGTGCCCCTATCAAGATTACAAAAAAAAAAAAAAAAGTTAGGAATCCAGGGATCTACCTTTTCATTCATTACTTGGGGGAGGAATCCTTCTCAAAACGAAGAAATTATGTACAAAACAGATGTGCAATATGCCTACTTGAAATTTAAGATTTAAAAAAAATTATTTATAAGGAGAAAGGCATGAAAATTTAATTTAATGTTCACCTTAGGTAATTTTGTGTCTTATTGTTCATAGCAATTACCATAAATCTGCATATCAATAAGCAAGAACAGATGTCAGTTGTTACAAGTGCTTGCCAATCAGGTCTGTTAAAAAGTGACAGATGGGTGGTTATAGAACATTCTCCTAAGGCCTATTAGCACATTCGCAGGAAGCGTCTGCAGCTCGGACTGCCGGAGACTCAGCTTGGGGAAGAACGTGGGTCTTTGGGGATCTAAGATGAACACTCCACAACTCTGGGAGCGTCTCCAATTCCAGCGCTCAGATCTCCAACATAGTGGTTTTGCAAATGTCTTCCCACTTCTCCACTTGTGACGGAGCACGTTTCCCAAGCTTGGAGGACACACACAGCTCAGGTTTGGGATCAGGTTGAGCTGGACTTGAAATCTACATCTGCCACTTACTAGCTCAGTGGGTCTGGACAACTATGAAACCTCTCCAAACCTCGGTTGCCTACCTGTGAAATGGGGCAGTCACAGTTCCTATTCGTAAAGTCGTCGTGACATTTGGGAATCTGTACCGTAATCCACACTATGCCACTTGCTACGCGGTGGTCTCATATCACTTATTTTACCTTTTGATACTTCCACGTTTCCACACGTACTGTGGTAGGAGAGCGGGGGTCTTATCTTGGCATGCTGTGAGGACCGATACGCGATTACTACAAGGAGCTTGGTGACAGACAAAATTTTGACACTCTTCCCTTGTTTTCCTATCATCATGTTCCTTTGAGAGAGTTGTTTTAAAGAAACAACTTTCTTCCTTTCACTCCTTTAAATAAAAATGCAGACTTTTAACCCAAACTCAACAAGTTTCTGAGATTTTAGAAATTCAATGAATACCACAGTTGAGTGAGAAATGGACAAGTTTTTATTAGAAGTTTTATGAGGGAAAATAAAATCAGTCAACTTCCAGGAGGCACCAAAAGTATATATAAAAGCATTCTGCTTATAAAGATGTGATCCTAATCCGTTTTCTGCTTTCAAATTCCATATTTAGTTAAGATTCCTATAAAAACCATAAAACACATTTGAAGTTATTTTTGGTTTGAAGGGAAAATGGTATGATTTTTTTAGGAAAAAACATACAGCTATATCTCATCTTATTGATGCAACTACTTAGGAAGTTGTCATCTAACATTTCTTTTTGTATTTCTTTTCTTGGTTTTATTTTATTTTCTCCTCAAACAGAAAATGTTTCACTCATATAAATGTGGCATTTTAGACTCTAGCTACAAACCTCAGTCTCCTGAAGGATAGACCATTATGTTTTGAGAGTTGTTTGCAGCAAAATATTATTGGCTTATGAAAAGATACTTCACTCTCTTTGGTGACAGTGTTGAAGGCTGGACTACTTGAATTTTGGATGTGTAGGTTGTACTATATGTCACTGTAATACATAAAAATTATAACTGAACTGTTTATAAGCCTGCTCCTATGCCATGACATCACTCACTCGGCAAGCATTTTAGTATCCGGTGGGAGCTGGGATGAATGACCTCTTGGGTCCTCCCCCACTACGCCACCATCGCATGGCTCCTACTTCATTTGTTACGTTTCATATTATACAAACTATCTCCAAATCCCAGCAACTCATTTGCAAAGATTCTGCCATTAGTTTATGTACTGTTCTTTTCATTTATACATAAAGGCTAAAACCAAATTTCTTAATTCAAAAACCAGGCACTTAACCTAAGGCCCATTGGGAAAGTATCCAAAATATAAATTTATGCATGTCCATTTATAACCCTGCTCACTCATCCACCCAAGAGCAGTCACGAGTGGCTCTCAGAGTGAGGGCGGAGTCCATGGGCCGCCAGGCCACGCCCTCTGGGAGCACCACGGGGTAGGGAGTATCGGAGAAGCGAGGGTGGGAGAAAAGTCGGGAGCTTTGAGGGTACACAGGAGAGAGGTCCCCTCACATTGCGGGAGATGGGACAGCTGCTTCCAGAGGTCCTCTCTGCCACCAGAATCACTTTATACTACTGGTGCAGATGAACCACAAGGACAAAAGTTGAGCCCTACTACTGGGACAAAAGAGTAGAAGAGGCCACGTAACTTTATTTGGGGAAAAATGCACCAGACTATAACGCTTTGAATACCCAGGAAGGTGAGACCTGATCCTCCATGTGAATGAAGGGGATCCTTTGCAGAAATCGGCAGGCGTGCACAGCCTCGACAACTGCATCTTGAACACTCTAAGACGTTGGAAATGATGACAGATAATGGAATGGTCAGCATCTGATGCCGCCCGCAGCCCGCGCAGACTTAAGGTGCTGAATTGAATATGTTGAAGGCTCACGAAATGGGTATTTTGGAAAGCACAGCGCACTTACAGAATGCCTTTAAATTAGCCCTGTGCCCCATAGCTCCTCATAAGGGGACTCCCAGACACCCTCAGTTTTCAGATGAGGCGCGGGGCACGTGAGTGCTCACACCCTGACCTGCGGCTGGCGTGGCGGAGGCGTGCACTTCCTAATGAAAACGGACAGGGCGCCCTGTCCGCCCAGGATGACACGCTCGGCAGTAGCCTCCGGACCCGGTGACCTTCTCTGCATAACTCAGCTGTGAAGTGGGAGAGCCTGAGGCTTCCTCTAAGGAAAGCCCCTAATTTTGGATCTGGGCCGGTCCACACTATTAGAAGAAAACCAGCTCTCCCGTGGCTGAGGGTGCCACCAATCTTTGCATTTATTCTAATGCTTGCAATCGGGAGCTTTTCTCTTCTAAAACAGAAAACCCCCTGAATATTTTACTTATGTCTCTCCAGTTCTCTTTATCGAATTAAAAATAAATTAAACATTCCATGCGATTCCTAGCTCCAAGGCTAACTTCCCAAACTGTATCCGTAAAGATACCGCTGAATGATTTAACTATTTGTCATTTTCAAGATATTTTTTTTTCCTGATAATCCAAAAGCTGTGTTACAACACAATAAGCTGTCAGCACAACAGATTTCAAGCCCAACGACAAATCCAGCAGTGTTTTTATGGCGGGCCGGTGTGTACCTTCACACAACTGAGCTGCCATTAGCCTTAGGCCACAGCGGAGGGCTGGGCTGGCTGTCACACGACACACATGGGCAGAAACATCATGGAAAATCTTTCCAGATTCATTCACAGTGAAATAAGAAAAAAAACAAGGTCATGTATTTGGAAAGAAAGAAAAGAAAGAAAGAAAGAGAAAGAGAGAGAGAAAGAGAGAGATCTCTAGAGAGAGAGAGAGAGAGAAAGGAAGGAAGGAAGGAAGGAAGGAAGGAAGGAAGGAAGGAAAGGAGGGAAAACAAAAGAAAAGAAAAGAAAAGAAAAGAAAAGAAAAGAAAAGAAAAAAGAAAGGAGTTTTCATAGTGATAAAGAAATCCAGTTTTTATTCTACACATTCAGGTTTCATTTCATTGATTCAGGGTGCCCTTGATTAAAACAAACTGTGCTTGGTTCGAATATGCCAAAAATCTGTTCTTCTCCTTGCCCTCCCCCCCCCCCTTTGGAATCAAACAAGGAGAAAGCTTTCCGACTGTTGCTCCCGGCAGGTTAATGGGCACCTGTGTTCTGATTTATCGCACGCGCCGCCTTCCCTGGCCCTGCGTTTGGTAAGGAAACCAGCATGGAGGGGGCACAGTAGGAGTGACCTTTCACTAATCACTGCACCTCGGTGACTACTGGCACAGCTCATTATAAAAAGGAATCCTTCCATGAGCCGGCTTTCAAATATAGTCACACTTTGATTTTCTCAAGAACAAAGATTAGACTTTCACAGAAAGGCTTCTGATGCGCAATTCTGTCAACTGGGGCACGAAAGTAAAAAAGGCACCCTGTTAATTGTCTGTCGTTATTAAGGGGCTGCAAACTGCATCAAAGATAGGCCTGCAATCCCGGCTTTCATTATGGAGGTCAGAACATTTTTATTGACTGCCTATTATTAAAATTTTAGGGGGATGTCAATCATCGTGGCTGCCCTGGATATAGGAATCTTGCTGGAAATCTCCCAGTAATCAATCCTGTTTTAAAAAACAATAAATGACTGGAGAATATATATACACACACACTCTGCAGGAATTCTCGGTTTTCATTCGATAGCTGTTAGGCGTAGACAAGAGTGGGCAGGAAATGCGAGAGGCAGGAGGGCCCTTTCAGGGCAGCTGATGCCAATTTTATCACCTACACTGGAAAGGTAACAGGTCTGGTCAGTTACTCTTCCTCCTCCTTTTCCCCTTCTTATCTTTACCCTCAGAACCGACCCAACACTCAGACAACGGCGCAGTGGAAAGGAAAGGTGGCTCTGTGACTTACCAGCCATTTGCTGAATGCCACTGAACGCGCCCAGGTTGCTGGAGGAGGTCGCCTGCTGCAGGAGCTGCCAACGAAAGCACAAGTGCAAGGTCAGAACCAGGTGCAGGCGAGGATAGAGCGACTTCCTGTTTGAATGGGGCACAAATGCAGTTTACCCGACATTCACGGAGGTGGCTGCTACTGCCGAGTGAGTCCCAGAGCTGGGGCTGTGAATGCGTGCGAATGTCTGATCTCTGTTAAGAAACACAGACACTGGGGAAACACACTCACCCTGCCGCCTTAAAACAATTAATCAATTTACTCCTTTTAACAGCCAGGTGTTAAATCTATTGAAACCAACACAGTGTGACTAATGGTCTCTCTCTGTAGTCTCGTGGTTACCATAACTCATCCCTGTCAATCAAAGTGCATTCCCCCATCTCCTCTACTCTCCTGCTCGCTTCGGTTTCCTTTATCCTTCATGAGAAGCACGTGAATTGACTGACTCTGGGACCAACATGAAAATCATCACGACAGCCACAGACATACGGCCACACATAACTGCACGACCAAGCGGATGGCCAGCCACTTCTAAGACGGTCTTCCCTGGCAGACAGAAACACGGCTTGTCAAAACTTGGAATTACCTGGTGCAATGTGCTTTGAAGCTGTTCGTTATACATATGTCAGTCTTTTAAAAAAGATTTTCATATACCTGTGAAAAAGTCTGCATTTTCCCCTAGAGCATTCAAAAGCACGTTTCTCCTGCCACGCAGAATCAGTGGGTGCCACAAAATAAAGGCACGTGGCTCCTGTCCCCAGATGCTCCTAGACTGGTCCCGTTCAGCTGCCCTGGAGGTTTGCTTAGGTACTCTACGGACCGTTGGGCTGGATGTATGGATATTCACTTTAGTGAGGCAGATACAGTTCGTGGTGGGGGCGAGCATACAGTTACCTCCTGTGTTCAAATGTGCATGGATACCAAAGGGCACAGATTTACTAAATTTATTACTGAAACACTGTGACAACACTACATGCTTAGGAAGAACAAGATGAATTCACTCCTTAAAAACAGCTTTTGGAATATATTTGGAGCTCTGCAAAACACAATGCAGAACACTGATCCTCTGGGAAAGGACAGGTCTCTTCAGTGTAATATGAAAAACTCTACAATTGGATAGGACTCAAAAAAGGGCACCTGTCAATTGAAGTAAAAGTGCCCAGCAGTGTGGAGTATTCATGGCTGATCACACCCAAGTCCCACGTGCGATGATATCGTGGGACGCAGCGTTAACAGGCACTAACGCTGAGAAAGAGTCTGCAGCGTTCACTCACGCTTGACTCCTTGGAGTGTGTCAGCTGGGTATTCCGTGTGCACAGGCGTGTGTCACACACGCTCTCACACTCACACACAGAGATCGAAAGGAAGGCAGGAGGAGGGCGTGGGGGAAGCTGGGGGTGACCCTCTGTGATCGAAATACTTCAGTTAGGTTTGATGTGTTGTGGGCTTTCCATTCTCTTGTGTTTACAAGCCCCAAGCCCTTCCTCGCATTAGTTTTAAAAAAATAAAGTAAAATTAAATTAGCTTTGGAGATAGTCTGAGGAATTACCACCACCTACTGGGGTAAGTGGAGATCCCTGGATGTCATTAAACCACCACTAAGCATTATCCCATGGATAACCGATCTCTGGTAAGCTGGGGTCAGGATCTGTAGCTCAGTACAACCAAGGGCTCTTCCAAAGAAAAGGATTTTCAAGTGAAACATACAGAACAAAGGGACTAACAAAGACTCGAAGCCACGACAGGAGAAAGCATAGCAAGAGCTTATAAAAGCATGTTTTCATACATGAGGCTGAGACTAATTCCCCTAATGTGGTCACAGAAACATGTGCCAGAGATTTCTATGAGCCTTGGGGCATAGGAGATGTCCCCGAAGACTGAGGGTGGACATCGATCGTCCTGGTAAGCCCAACTCAACCAATGGTGTATGAGCACTCCAACTGCACAAGTTTGTGAAAACAAATTACTGTTAAGCTAGAATCACTTTTTAAATACAATTTTTAGATTGATGGAAAAAGACAGCAGAGCGTACACAGACTTTAGTAAGATACCCGACAAAATCTCTCACGGTATCTTTGTGGCTAAGGCAGAGAAACAGCCAGAAAGTAACATAATAGTTAGCGGAGTTAATGCTTTTGTGAGCGACTCCAAGGAAGACAGGAGAAGCCAGCCTGTCACTCATTACCAAACCTGCACTGAGCAGCCCGTCCATCCAGACCCCAGAGGGCACTGCGGAGTAAGGGTGGGGGAAAGGACAGAGGTGATCCCTTCATCCCCACCTGCACCCAGTCCTCTGAGAGGCGACGGGGCAGGTGGCTGGCACACGCAGAGCTGAAATCCGTGCCCCACCAGCAGCTGTGTGGCCCTGGGTAAAATTACTTAACCTCTTTCTGGGCCTCCCTTTTCCTCATCCGGACCACGAGCAGGAGAATCGTAACCTTTTAAAGTACCAGGGAGGACATTTCACAGAACAGTACGGCTTCTGCTACAAAGCAAAGCTGATGGAGAATACGGTTCTGAGAGGGACAGTCAAAATGTAACGTGACAGAATCAGGACACCCCATGTACATGCACGCTCTGTCTCAGAGGCTGGAATAAAGGCCCAAACGCACAATATGGAATTACAAATGTGCAGTCCAGCATTTACGCTCCAAAGCAAATGAGGTGGAGGAGCAGGGTCTGCGGTAGTTTGTAGTTTCAACTCAGGAGTACACTCTGCCTTCCAGCCCCATCTGGCAGAGGCAACTGCAATGCGGCTCTGAAGCCACCACAGGATGTTGTCAAGGCCACGCTAGGGCTCACGACTCTCTCCCATTTAGACCTTACTGAGGGACCTGTCTTACATTCTGGACACTGTACCTCAATAACGACACTGGCAAAGTGAAACGTGTAGCACAAAGGAACACGCCAGTGAAAGTTGCGAAACTATGAAATGCAAAGGATGGTTGAAAGAACTGGGTCCGTTTGGCCTGAAACAGGATCTAGTTCTGTTGGTCTCAAACAGATGAAGTAAGGAACATTTGATGTTATCGACACAGTTCCCCTGGGAAGACCCAGGATCACGGAAGGAAAGTTCCAGGAGATTCTGGCTGTGGTCCTGGTGGGCCAGGCACTAACCCGCCAGGCAGCTAGCGCTAGAGCACCTGACTCCCACACCGGGTGGCAGTTTAGCCTGTGGGACTCCGCCCTGCCTACATCAGGCAAGAATCAAATAGTCCCATTCTTATGCTGATCAGTTTCATCTGGAAAAGTATTCTGCATAAACGCTCATTTCAAAATTTTCCTGAGACTCAACAATGTACCGAAAAGGAAATTTCCGGTGCACTTAGGGGGATGTTGGTCGCGAGTTCCAGCGGGTACAGGACCACACCCCGCTCCTGCATTCCCCCGGCACTTACCGCCAGGTACTGCGGGGTCAGTCCGCCCAGACCCGTCAGGTTCCCCCAGGTGGCAGTGTTGAGCTGCTGCATCTGCTGCGCCAGCTGCTGCTGGAGGCGCCTTTGCTCTTTGTCCTTCTGAGTGTCAGCAAACTTCACCACGATGGGTGAAGAGCAGCCCTGTGGTCAGACACATCGGAAAGCGGAGAGGGGGTTACAGCCTGCTTGGATGCCCTTGGGGCGCTCAGTCTGCTCGGGGTCTGCCTCCCTTAGCTACCTCGGCACACATGGGATGGGCTGGAATGGTTTCAAAACGGTTTGATATTCCTCCTTCTTCTCTGAATAGTACCCTCGACAGAGACTTCCAGAGACTGTCACTGGTTTCTTTGGGGGGATCGGGTGGTGGGTGAGGCCATTTGCTTTCTCGCTCTGATTATTAAACTGCCTGTCCTCCCCTGTTCGCGGGTCTTGCTCCGATCTCCCAGGACGACCTCAGTGACAACGGACCACATCCGCGTCCTTTAAGCTGCGTGGTTCGCTTGTCTTAAGGACAGACTTGTCTTTGCGTGGCTGCCTGTTTGCACAGGTGAGCACAGGACAAAGCGGGAGAGATTGTAATGGGAATGCAAATGTCTCTCATTCATTCGTTCATTTTTTTACTCTTTCCAATTTTCAGTTATGTATTTTTGGACTGTGGAACTGTGGGAATCATCTCGATCCAGCAACAAAAGGGAGAAGTTGGCTTCATTCTAGTAACGTGGAGGAAGGAAGGAGATCGTCAGAGAACACAGGCATGGACCGAAGTCACCGTTCGCGTGTTTTCGGAAAGGTCTCTCTTCTTCCTTCCACATCACGTCTACTCTGCCTGCGATTCCTAGAACTACTGCAAACCCCAGAAAACCGGAAGCACATTCTAGTCATAGGAGATAGATCCTAAATGGAAGGAGGAGGATCTACTTGGCTTCTTCCCCTAATGAACCTCACCATTCCAGAACCTTCTTTCTGTTTTCCTTTAAAAGGCAAGGAATAGGGGTAGTGCGAAGGAAATGGCCAAAGGCCACGTAACAGGGTGACTTCATTTCTGTGGAAGATAAAATCATCAGGGAGAGTAACTGCCTACACCCCAAGCATGAAGACCTCCTTCCAGAGAACCTTCCACACGGGTGCCACTTGGCTGGTACTCAGCAGATTGAGCCCCTCCATCCCCCGCTTTCTCCTCAGGGTGGCTCCCCTAGACACTACATCGCAATTAAAGCTGCTACATTTTGCTGAGGTAAAAAAGAAGTAATTCTACCCAAGTGATTAAATAAAAACTTTGACTGGAACTCAGCATGGTAACAGACCTCTCTCCCCCCTCTCTCAGGAATGTTATATTCCTATTTAAATGAGCTTTTCCCTTCCACTGCCTTTGGGTCATTTTTCTTTCCTCTAAAACACAAACTTGCGTTTTCTTTTTCCCTTATCACTGTGGGTAGTTATTGGGGATGTAGCTATGGATGCATGAGGTTATCAAGTCTGTTAATTAAAAAAAAAAAATAAAAAAGAGAAGACTGTTTCAGGGCTCAACCTCCAGCCTACGGGGCTTCAGCCACGGCAGGCAGAGTTGTAGGGTGTTACACGTCAGTCAGTTGCATAAACGTTTAATATTTCCGTCATTTAAAAAAAAAATCTATAATTCATTTTTCTTTATCTGCTCCACGTTTCAGCACTTCAACACTTTGAAGAGAGCAAAACACTCTGAAGATGAAAATTATTTAGAGAAGAAGGGGTTCTGTGTGGAAAAGCATTATTGTTGCATCAAATTTGTTCCAGAACAAATTATAGCATCTCCTCCTCATAGTACATTTATTGTTTTTCTTTTTCTTCCTTAAACACTAAAAAATGATATAAAAGCAGAAAATTAGGCCAATGATGATGGCTTTAAAAAAGGCTCGTGTAAACCATGAAAGAGGAAACAAGCTGGGGAGAGTTTGTAAAGGGGACTGAGAAATAGAAGCACAATACAAAACTGTTTTCAAGACCTTGTTCTTTTGATATTCACATCCATTTGAATCAGATAATACATCTTGGTTAAAGATGTATGCCAGAGTCCTGAAAATAATGTAATTAGTTAAAAAAACCAAACTTCAGTTGTACAACTATGTACCTGCATAATATATAACCTATTTAAATGTCAATTTTCTTGAAGAAATTTCTTCTTCTGAGAGCCCCCTGTTTAAGCATGGATGTCCGGTTTTAAAAACAAGCACACCAAATTTGATTTTCTCATAATAGGGATATGAATAAAGGGTCAAGGGCGTCTTAAATACACCCCATTGCTCTAACAAATTCTTCCCGTTGTGAGAGCCTAGTTTTTCCCTGGTTTTGGGTCATACCTAGTTCTGCTTTAGGGTCTTGAACGCTTCTACAGTGACAAAGGAGAGCAGGGGCTCCGTCAGCTTTCTCTGTGGCTCTGTGAGTTACTTGGGGGGCTCCAAGGGGCATGGCAATGTTTCTGACATAGTTGAAACAATTTAGGTTAAAAAAATTATCTAAAGAGAGACCACTATGGGGGCAAATCACTAAATTACGGAAATAAAAATAATTAAGAATGAAACACGTAAATGGAGGATAAATACAGGTAAAGACTTTTTTGTTTTCCCTAACAGAACTTTCATTTTTATCTCTAAGCTGAGGTGTGGCTGGAAATCCATAATGAGGCAGCCAAAGTGAAGAGAAAGGGGGACCCAAACACTATCACATAAGTAACTGTGTGTTTTACAAGACCAGATTTCCTAGGTATTGCAAATCCTGCTAATTATTTCCTATCATGGCCGACTTTCACCTGAGCTTGCCTTCGGGGGGTGGGGGGTGTGAGTGTTTTAAAAATGCATTGCACTGAAAGGAAAACACATTGATTATATAAGATATGTTAGGAATATCAAAGTCAAAATGAATGTTCAAAAAAGACAATAGGCTTTGCAATGCTGATATCACAACTCAGAAAAGTACAGTAAACACTTAATGACAATGCCATGCACACTCCTTCCCCCCTTGGCACCCACCTTTTTTGATTCACTATAAAAAAAAGTTGCCCACAAAACATGACGCAGAAGGATCACTTAGCTCCCAGCATGCTTTGGGAGAGGCAGCATTGCAAAAAAAACAAACAAAAACAAATGAACAAAATAAATAAATAAATAAAACCCCAACGAAATGGGGCCAAAAGAGAAGCTCAATCCATAAAAAGTTTTTTGTACATTAAATAAAATTGAAAAAAAAATTTTTTTTTTTTTTTAAATAGGAAAACATAGCTTCAATAACACCACAAGGCCACCTCCGGAAAAGTTCACCCATACACAAAGATACAGTGTACACGATACAGCAGAACATGCACTCCCAAATGATTCTATCGGACAATACAGAAGAAGTAACGGCATATCACTCTCGGAAAGCTTTTGTGCAAAATTCTGAAAGGCCATGACCCAAATCACAGACTAAAAGTAGAGAGCCATCTATCTATGTCTGTGGGTGGATGCCCACGCCAGTGTGTTTATCTTCTCCTAAAGCTACTATCTCTCATTAGGAGACCGAATTTGAGCCTTTATGTTTCTTTGTCATTGCTCATTTTTTTTTTTTAAGCAAGGAAGACAAATCTCATTTTTCAGGGGACTCTCAGAAATCAGCATTTTCACTGTTAAATAAAGTGGGAGAAGTATTAACTTTCTCCAGCATTCTTGATGCAGAAACACAATTCTGTTTGACTATAAATAACTTGGCCCCACGTAACAAGAAGAAACTTGTGACTCAGTGCAGAGCAAGCTGCAGTTTGGGGTGGGGGCTGTTACTGTTTCATCCGTACCAACGCTGGGCTGGGGGGGAATGTATTCGATCCTTTAGGTCCAGAATGACACTTTGCTTAAAGTGCATCATGACTTTAACATCGCAGGACCTGTGCTGCTGCAATAAAAGGCTCCAAAAATAACTGCAGAGCAAGTGGAAGGTTTTGCTAAATGCATTTCAAGTCATTAGAGGAAAAATGCAGAGAGAGAGAGAGAGAGAGAGAGAGAATGAATGAGAATGAATATGAATGAATGAAAATCGAGATGGTGAAAGTTTAAATCTGTGATTGTCATGTGAACAATCCACACAGGAGAGAATTGCTTTACCATTCCCCATCATTTGCACAAAGAAAACAAAGAAAGGGCAGATGATACAGTACCTCCATGGTCTGAGACTGATGCATGGCTTTGATTGCATTCTGTGCCATTGCCCTTGTAGAAAATGTGACAAACGCACAGCCTGTGGGAAACAAGGGGACAGGGAGCAGGAAAGACAAAAAACAACAAGACAAAAGGGTTGGACGCTTGTTAAACCAACACAGTCTACGAGAACTGCCACAAGACGACACTGTTCTCAGTAGTACATAAAAATAACTTCTCTCTTTGGTTTTATCTTATTTTGCTTTTTATTCACAGTGCTGACTTGCTAATCTGACCAAAGCAGAAAGATTTATTTATTGATTAGTTTATTTTTATTTTTTTAAATGGTAACTAGGGGAGGAAGTTGGGTACTGTTTTTAGCCACAGGGTTTGAAATTAGCAAGATCTAGTTTGCATGTTCTAAAATAAAAACGTTGCTATTTTTCCATTTTCTCCTTGGCTGGTGATCTTTACTGAGGGCATCCACACATCAGGGCTTTGTACTTCACATTTTATCTCTGATTTTTTTTTTAAGAAGCAAATAAGAAAATTCCCACACCAAGGGCAAATTAGCAAATAAATTTCAAGAGCTCAAAATGTCAGCAAATAAATATATCTGCTCCCTGCTGGGTAGTTAAAATATATACATATATATATATGTAGAAATATAAACCGATGCTATTCAAATGCAAACAAATATACCAAATCTGTTACAAGCTGTTTAGTAATTATTATTAACAAAACAAATGCCTTATGACTCTGAGAATATTCAACAGTACATAAACAGCAAATTTTAAAATTTTGCATTGGAATTTTTATTTGCATAAAAACCTTCATGACTTTTGAAAGCTGTGAATTTCTGAAATGTATCAGAGATTTGACCTGAAGCCTAACATACACAAGACAATGTACATTTCTCTGAACGTCCACTGTGAGACCTGTAGAACTTTTCATGCCTATTTTTCCTTGTGCTGCAAAATAACTAGACGCTGCACTGCTTGTTCCTGGTTCTCGTACCAGCGTTGGCCACCATGCAGGTCATTGCTCCAACTACATGGCTCATTGAGCTTTTCACTAATAAAAACACTGCCTTCTCAGATTTACATTTTATTCATCATGCACCCTTGGGCTTCTTAGAGAAAAAGACTGTGAAATTAATGCAGATTCAGGCTGATTTTATAATAATACCATGGCACACTAAAAGCTTAGCTAAAGCAACATAGACTTATTTCACTTATGATCTCTAATGACTTTAAAAGTGCATTGATTTTTCGGCTTCTTTAGCCTTGCACAGTATGAACTTAGGTATCAGAGAATAATTTAGCGTTCCACTCAATTTCCTCAAAACATTATTATTATTACTACTTAAAAGATTTCCAAATGAAGCAGATCTAAACACTGAGAGGCTGCAGCCTATTGTCATTTCACAGTGAATGCAGGAAAGCAGGTTTCTGGCATCAACAATGTAAGATTGTTGCCCCTGTGGCCAATAAGCAAAATAGAACGTTCTACGTTCAAACAACCAGCAGATTGTTTGGTTTATGTAAATCAATTTGTGAACCATGAAATATATTTTCTTCTTCTGCTCTGCGTGTGCACCTGGTGAGATTATCAAGTCAATCCTGTAGTGGCACCTTTTACTCAAACAGCAATAAGAGAAGGCAAGGCCTGCCCATCCCCCCCAAAGCACAACGACATCCAGTCATGAGAATAAGTCAATGCATTTTTTTTTTTTTGCATCATGCTGTAGTTTTTAATACACAGAAACTCTCAGTACATGGGAAATTCATCTCACATTCACCTCTTGGTTAAGCTGGCCTTAAGAAGCCTGAACAAAGTCCAGCTCGCTAGGAACACAGAGCTGTTTTGTATGGTTCTCCGACAGCATGGCAGCCGACCGAGCTTGCTATTTAAACACGCTACCTGTACCTAGACTGACTGCAGCCTCTGTCATCAATAAAAGCAATTCTGCGGCCTTCTCTAAGGCATCCAGACGATGTGTGTAACAGAGTGTGAGACAGATGACAGTACCTCTACTGGCTTCCATATTGATGCTGAGCTCTAAGAGAATAAGAGTCCAAATTTACCATCTGCTTCAAAGTAACATCTCTTCAGAAGCATCATGATCATCACTGACATTATTAACAGAGGAAATAATGCTATGAGGTTTTAATTTTTCTACTTCTTGAAACTCCAATGGAGAAGGAAAGCAAATCTGGAGATATATTTGAAACCATGCGAAGCCTGGACTAATTTCTGCTTGCAAACTATTGAGAAGATTTTGTTGCATTCGTTCCATTTGCTCTTACTAATTCAGGAACGTGTGCCAAATTGACAGTTTCCAAATGGAGGTTAAGAATGCATAAAAAAAAAACATGTAAAAATGTCACCACGAATCAATAAGGCACAGTTTATGCATTTACCACAATTTCATACAAGCAGAACTTTTGTCAGTAACTTACTGAGAAAGATGCAGCAATTAACAGGTCTCAGAAGTATTAGCAATAGAACAATAAAACTACATTTCTATAAACTCGAACCATTGCCCTTTCCTCCATGAAACCTGCAATTAAAAACTCAACTGATGCTTCTAATTATACGATTCTTACCCCATCCAAAAAACTGATCTGACAAATCTGATGACTTCTTTAACCTTTTAATTCTATTGGCAGTGGTGCAGTAAGAGGGGAGCTGTCTCCTTAGAGGATTCTGTCGAGCTCTGTACTGTGTTCGATTACTTAAGAGAAAAAAAAATTACTGTGTCATTCGTCAAGTGGGGGAGTGCAAGTTGAAAAATGTCACTTTCTGTGCCACTCTGGATGAAGTTAAGCAACTTCAGAACCAAATGTTTCTTGGAATGGTAGCTTGTTAACCTTTGTGATTTCTCTAAAACAGGAGGTCATGGTAAGTCCTATGGAGAGATTTTAATTTTCTTTTTATCACTACAGAAAACATACCGGTGGCTTTAGTAATCGATTAGGCCTCCGAATCTGTGACTTTTTACTAACACAGGATTGCATATGCCCCTGCTAAGACTGGCTGCTGGCTTCTTCTCTCAAGCCAGCTAGAAGGTTGTCCATTGGACAAAAATAATTTAGGTCGTAGCTGTCCCTCTCTCCTATTAAAAATGAGCCCTTGGGTGCGGTAGAGTTCATTGGGTCTGGAAAGGACAATGGCTCTGATCTTATAGGGTCAGCCCTTAGCTATTCTATACTGACTCAGCCATCAGTTTTCTGGCTACTGACCAAAAAGCTGGAGAAACGAGGCTGGGGGAAAAAAAAGGATACAGGTGTGTCCAAAAAATAAAGCTGCGTATTTCTCTTTTGCTGGGGAGGGGTTTTGGGTAACATAGCATGTATATTACTGTCTTAAAACTTCCAAATATATAAAATAGGAAAAAAAAATCCATCTGTAAATGTGGCCAACCTGTAATTTACCTTTGCAATTATTTATTATCGCCACGTTCAGGATGTCAGATTGCTAATAGAAATGAAAAGAGTTGGATTCCTCTTATTTCAGTGAGGTTGCCTTCTTGCTGCTAAAACAGATAAATGATTGACTGGGGAAAGGTTTCTCAAAGTAATTTCCTCCTACAGACAAGATCTAAGGAAAGCACGTAGCCCTGCCACAGAGAAGATTTTTGGAACACTTCTATTATGCTTGTCATTTCAACTTAAAGGATATCTTAACTCACGTGTTATACCTTTTTTCTCAGCTGCAAGAAAATTTTGAGAGAACTAGATGAATCCTTGCTCTGCACACCCCCCTTCCTCCCCGCCCCCCCAAAGAAAAAGTGCAGGCGTTTTTAAAAGCGCGAACAATGCCAGGGCCTTTTGCTTTTCTGTTACTTTTTTTTTTTTTGAAAGAAGTGCAGAAGCCTGCTATGTTTCAACCGAAAGCAGCATAACTTAAAATAACTTGTGCAGCATGAAGGAGAACTCGATCTATGGAAAACTTGTTTAGAAATTCCTAGTTAGCCAAAGAAAGATCTTAATGCAGCCAATTTTCTTTGCTGTATCTTTTTAGCAGTGGCAGGATTTGATTTATTAAACATATGCTACCGGTCTACTATTGGGGCATAAAAATTATTATAATACTCTGATGCACCATCCCTGATGTTGGGCCAATGTATTTAAAACTGGCAGGAAAACATCATTCGTGCATGGCATCTGTGCCTGGGTACAGATTAGGATCTACTTAATAGGTGGCAAAATCTTGTCGCTGCGATGAGACTGGAAGACTGTACTGAGAACAGGAGGGCAAAATACAGTCAGTTGTCCAGGGGGCATGTGATAAGAGTTTCCACGTGTCTGCATGTTTAGGTACTGTGTAGAAGGAGCTAAAACGTGATCAAAACTGAGTCCTCCCTGCATACATGTTTTAACAGTCAAAAGCCTTATCCCCATCTCCTGATCAGATATGACAAAAACAAATGAGGATTTAATGGCTAAATCCAGTCTGTGCTCTCCCAAATCCCTGAAAATATTGCCAATTCATTTGTCAAGGGTTTTGGCAGGGGAATGTTGGAACACCGTAAACACAGCTGGAATATTCTTAAACAAGCAGAAAGTTACCTTAAATGGCAGTGAAGATCTGACTCCAGTTTGTAGGGAAAGAAAAATGACATAAACTCCTTCATTGTCTCCAGGTCACAGACACTCAACTGCCCTGGTACAGAAAACCCCATCAGCTGCACCTAAACAGCCCATTCTGACTGTGGGATTACGGGCAAGAATGTATTTTAGGAAATCGACATGCTAAGGTGACATAGTCAAGTAAGCACATTTGGCTTAGAAGCCGCCAGCTCTGCTTTTGAGAGCAAACATCTCATGTGAATGGCCATGTATGGGCTCGCGGTGCCCTGAATACAGCAGGCGCCGGGGGCTGAGCCGCTGCTGCATGACACTCTGAGTATCATCAAGTTGCTTGAAAGCATCTCAGACCATGTCTTCCAAATTAGATGGCAGAATGAGGTACTGGCCCCAAAGAGATGGAGATGCATACTTAGATGTGAGCGTGCTGCCTCCAGTGAGGAAGAACACTGGTATGTGCTGAGTAGCTTGGCAGGTGCTAGGTGCTTTCCATGCAGAGAGTCATGACAACCTCCCGAGGGTGTCTGTCCTGGAACACGGGCTGGTGTTGTGAGTAACGATGGGACTTTAAAAATATTTTTTCTTGCCAATAGGTAGATCATGACTTTTGAAAGACAGGCCGTGATTCTAACTGAAAGTGTAGCGAGGTCTGATCGGCACAGCCGTGGGTCCCGCCAGCCCTGGTGGCGCACCTCTAATGCAATCGGGGGACTGGGCCAAGGAGCCTTCCAGGGAGGAACTAAAACTACTGAGGTGGCAGAGAGGAAGTGACACTAGAAACCTGTGGGGAGCCAGCTCCACTAACCACCTCCTTTGTCTTCATTCTGGTAGGTGAACTGGGCAAAGGCAGGAAGAGAAAAGTGAACCACTTAACTGCACCCCTCCCTCATCATCAAACAGTTTGATTTAAAAACTTTCTTACTGAACAGTTTATACCCTGATTTTTATATTAGAAGGAACTTTGCAGAGCAGCCGAGCCTTCCTTTCCCTTAATTTTTATTTATTTTTCAAATGGTTGAGCCAGCAATAGCCACTGAGAACAGAAACGCTTTATCCTCAGTGCCACTAATGGGAGACGTTCATTCATATTTGATTGAAAACTGTAATTCTTTAATAAAAGCAAAATAGTAGCATGAAAGAATTGTTCTTTTAACAAATGCACGGATTCAGGCAGAGGCCCCGGCAGCCAGGAGTCCCTGGGTTCTGCTAATTCAAGAACGTATCACTGTCTTTATCTTTCAGAACAAATGGTTATAAATGAGTATCCTTTTTTTTTTTTTGCAATAGGGAATTCTCATCAGTTCACCAGAAATTACTTTTTGGATGGGGAAAAAAAGGTGGGGAGGGAGCAGTATTCTCCCTTTCACACTGAGCCAGCATTTTCATGAAATATTGAGGAGGGGGCTCCCATAACGTGTTTCGGGAGCAGGCTGCGTGTGGTGTCGAGTGTGGTTAATCAACTAAATGGCAGATCGAATGAGCCAAGTTCTCGTGTGAAGCACTGTGTGTCCTGCTCTTTCCCATGGAAGTCCTAGCTGCTGCACCACTCGATCTGCAGACATAACCAGCGTGTGCTCAAGGAGCCCTGGACGCTGCAGGCTGCACCAGTCCGTCCACCAGCGGACAGGTGGACGAAGAGAGATGGACAGCCACTGCGTAAGCCGGCCAGGCCACTCAGAGACCAAGCCAGCATTCATACCTCGCGCCCCAGGTCTCTGCACCGGCCCATGCAGACGGTATGCTCAGACAAAAACGCTACCACGTCGCTAACTAGTGACTCCCTACAAGACAAGCAGGGCAGGTATCTTTCCTGCTGTCGTTTACAAACGGGGAAACTGAGGGATAGAGGTAGGAAAAGGAAATGACAAAGGTTCCTAAGGTTACGTTTCATTTCAGTGGGAGTTCTGGGTTCACTGACCTCCTAAGCCACTGTAAATTACACTGTGATTAATTTAAGGGCTTTCCTTTAGTCTATTCTCCGTGCTACACCTTGGGGAATGAAAAATGCAATGACAACACTGCGGTGTGACCGAGAATAACAACAGGAGATAATAGGGACTCTAATTACTCAATTGGCAGCAGAAAAGGAATTACAAAAACATCATCATGTCTTTGGACATGTTGTGCTCTTCATTTAGCCACACGGCCTTTCTCCACGCTCTTCTCTCTCCCGGTTCGTCTGCCTGCGTGGGCACCCATGCGTCCCGGCTGCAGGACAACCAGATGACCAGGAGTGACCACACACTCTCCTGGCCTGAACTGCCGGGCCGGCACTCCTAGGATCCTCCTGCTAGGGGGGCTGTCCGGGAGCCAGAGGTCGCGCAGTCTGAGGCTGGACTGTCGGGCTCGCCGCCGATGGTGGCCCAGGTGAAAAGCGGCAGATGCCCCCAGACCCCGCATTTCCTATTCAGGAATCACACTCAAATCCCATCTCCTCCAGCGTTTAGAGCATCGCGTCTTTTAAGTGAGTGTTACATAACAGGAATTTTGGAATTGTTAGAAGATGCATAAAGTGTGATTTCCATACCGCCCTCCTTTTTTTTTTCTTTTTTTTTAAGCACCTTCAGAAGAAAATGCAGGAATCAAAGCTTGGCATTGTTCCACCGCCTCCTGGTTTTCCTAGACTACCTCCACTTTGGGATGCTGGGGGCGGCTGTAGGTGGAACTTTTGTTCTTTGGGCCTTCAATGCTAACAGCTGACATTATGAAGCTCCACGTCTAAAAATCAAAAAAACAAATGTTCTTCCTCACATGGTGCTGCGATGAGGTAACACGAGTGAGATGGGTGAGAATTAGTGCTTTGATATGTAGGACCCGATCCTGCAACATGTGGTTTAGGGTGGCAGTGTTGGCCCAGAACCAGAGATGGAGAATGGAACTAAGTTTCTAATTAGCCCCATATAAACTGCACTGCTAACTGCACTAATAACAGAATGAAAACCTCTTCATGTTGCAAAAATATGTATTTCTTACAAGAACTGAAAAGTCTGTTTTACGTGTACACTTGCACCTTGGATGGGTTCGGGGAACCGCAGTCAGACGCTGGTGACACTCAGCATCAACCTTTATGAGCGGTTTAAGGAAAGGGGCGTGCGGCACTGTCAAAGGGGGAGGCAAACGTGGAAAGAGAACAGTTATTTCCAAACTCTCTTGTGTCGCTGCTTGCAAAACTACCGGTTTTCATCAAGGCTCTGAGCTGCACCTTTTGCATCTATCATGGTGGCAAAGAAGAACCTACAATCTTCTTCAGGATGAAGTCACTTTCTGTCACTTAAAGAACTCCCTGGGCTGGGGACACCAGGAGTTTCGCTTTGTGCAATGAAACTCGAACACCCCAAGGCAGGCCCGGTTGCCGTGAGGCCGTGTCTGCTCTGCGCTGCATGTGAACGTGGACACTCCCTTCTCGGTCTCTGTCACTGAGAAGATGACATACTCTCAACGCTTCCTTCAGGCGTGGGCAGAAAGCCAGAAGATTAAGATGGAAACAATAGATATCCTTTCTCATCCTCCACGTCTCCGCCTTGTCCCCCCCAACCCCCAAAATCAGTTTCCATCTGAGATGAAAAGGGATGTGTCCGGTAAGGCAGCCTGTCTGCTTTCCATGTGACAGTGACAACCTGAGCTAATATGCTGGCACTAAGACCTTCTCAACTTGAGAAATAGAAGGTGATCATTTCGGCTACGGTGAAAAGTTCAAGTTTATCACAGGGGACGAATTACAGGGTGACCTCTCGCTGGACACAGTGCCTACGTCTACCTGGACTATGACACAGAGTTCCGATCAGCACGTAAGGAGAGAGACTTTCGCGACGGCACACTCACCTCGACTCAGCCCGTCGGGCCCCCGGAGGATCCGGCATTCTTCTATCTGGCCGAACGGAGAGAACATCACCCTGATATCATTCTCGTTACACTTCTTCGAAACCATTCCTATGAACAATTTTCTGTCTTCCACGGCTAGGAGATAAAAATAATGAATGAGCAGAGGCCATTTTATCTTTTTTCTTGTAATCGATGCTTCATTACCCCATCAAAATAGGTCCCGGCCACGGGAAACCGAGGCCGACTCCCAGCCCACCCCGCTGCTGCCGCACGCCCGGCCTGGCCACCCCCCCCCCCAACGTTTCGTCTCTCTGTGCTCGTCGCTTGTTATTACTAATAAAACAACTTAATAGGACACAGGGACTAACAGCAGTTTCCCGCTCAGAAACCCATAGCGATGTGTTTACTACAATTTTAAAGCACCCGTGCAATTGCTAACCCACTGCTGCCGCACAGAGCTATTTTTGGATACAAATTTTAATTCTGGTGTTTTGTAGGTGGTTCTTTTAACTCAAGTGACAGGCAAAGAGAAAGGCCAAGGGAGGAAGCACAACAGGAGTAGAGGGGGTGCAATAGGAACAAACTTCACGAGACTTTCCAGGAAAGAAGACACTTTCTCCCCTACTCCAGATAGCCGTATCTCCACCGATCTAGACAAGAACGAGAGAGCAGCGAGAGCTCATTTCTCTGGGGAGCAAGGAAAGCACTTCCTTCCCACGGCCTGGGCTCTGCAGCGCTGACCCGTCCCCGCGCCTGGTTGTGACCAGCCAGGTCCGTCACAGTGAGGAGCAGCCAGTCCCAGAGAGCAGAGCCGGGCCGCTGCCACTCGAGAAGCGCCTCCAACTACCCCACCCGCATTGGGGGTATCGTGACAACAACGTGCAAATTCACACCGTGGACCCTGACAGCAGGGAAAGACAAGGCAGGTCCTCAGCTGACCTGGGAGATTTTCCTCGAAATCTGCACACTTCTGCTCCAGATACACGACCTACATTTGGCCCGAAAGGCAAGGTTAAAACCGACTTCGGGACAGTGTTTAAAGCCTTTTGTAGGAGAGATGCCTTTTGTCAGGACATCACAGATGCCCACGGGGATAAGTCCTGCTTATTTTCCACTGTTTCATTTCAACCCAGTTCTGAAAATTAAAACAAAACAAACAACAACAACAAAAATAGCCCGACGCACCAGGAAGACAGAGCATCCTGCCTCGGGGAAAGGACTCTTCCTTAAGTCACTTGTGTATGAACCTGTGTCTTACATCTGTATTGTAATCTTGTCATTGCTATTTAATTGGCTTTTATTTCTGTTTCCTTTATATCCCTTCCCTGGACAGGGATATAAATGACAGTAAGAGTCTCACTGTCATCTAACCAGCAAGCCCTTCCTTATTCTGCACTTACTGGGGCCAGTTGCTTTCTGGAAGCGAAGTTAAAATGCGTAGTCTGTGCCCTCCAGGGGCCGGGCAGGTGTGCCCAGGAAGTGGCGACGTCACGAGGCGGCCTCCTCTGCAGCAGTGCCACCCACGCCTGCGCTGTCGCATGCACAGGCTAAAGCCACGTGTGGCTACTGAGCACGTAAAAGGGGCTGGTGTGATCGAGGAAGTGATTTTTAAATGTGATTTTAAAAAGCCACACGTGACTGCTATATGGGACAGCGCAGCTTTGAAGGGCCTAAAAGCAACCCCCGAAAGGTCCTTCTCCTAGAATCTCTGACTGGAAGAGACGTGAGGGATGTTCTGTCTCTAAAACAGGTCCCCAAGCCCGCAGGGGAGGGACCTGCCTGGGTGCCTTTGGTCTGCACCTCCTCATGCGCTTCTCCAAGTTCAGAGTAGGAGATGAGGCTGGGGGGAGAGCGGCGGCCGTGACAAGTTGCCATTCATCTAATGTGTGACCTTGCAGAATTATCCAGCTAGCTGACCTCTGAGGACCTCAGTTTTGTCTTCTGTGGAGCGAAGGTTTAAACGCTACCCTTTTTCCCGGCAATGAAGGGCAGCCTGGCTTACCCAGGGCAGGGGTGCAGGAGAAGGGTGCTGAGTCCCCTGCACCCAGCCTCTCTCCACGCTTGGAAGATAAGGCGGAGAAACTTGAGGGCTCCCAAGAGGAACGCAGGTTGGAGACCCCAATGCGACAATATTCGGAAACTACGGATCGTGCACCAGAGCGCTTGAGAGAGGCTCAATGGAGGCTGCGGAATCCAAGCCGGACTAAGCCGCACAGGCAGGGTGTGGACGGGCTGGGTGGGGAAGGGTCCTCCACAGGCGGGTGCAGAGTCAGGGACACGTGGGGACTGTGTTTGGGGGATGGGGGAGCAGCCTGACTTCAGGGCACCACGTCCCGTTTTCTGCTGCCTCTGCATGGAAGGGGCTCACACACAGGGACAGCAGAGGACAGGGCCCGTGCTGGGACGCAAAGCACACGTGGCCACAGGCATCGTGGGCTCTGAGTCCAGGGACAGAGGGTGTTGAGGACCTGACCTCCTGTCCGCGATGAAGAACTTCCAACTGAAGTTCTTCTTCCTCCCTTCAGAGTATGTCAAGTGACCTGTGACCTGGCAAAGCCTGGCAAGTCACGGGTAGCGCTGGCGCAACAACTAAGCTGCAGAAACACGGGTCCCCTCTACGGCTCCCACACCAGAACGCCCGCAGGCTCTCCAAGGTGCCCGAGCTCCTCAGCACAGGAAGGTTCTGGGAGGACACGCACCAGGAAGACATGGCATTATTCCCCGGGAGAGAAAGGGATGGAACTGAGATGGGGCAGAGTGGGGAGGGGAAACTTCTAGATTCCTTCGTTCCCTCTCTCTCTGCGACTCCTACCCCCAGCAAACTCCGGCTGGCATCTCTATGAGAGTAAAAACCCTGTTGTATTTCTTCTCACCCTGAAGACTCTGGTTTTAGTGCTTTTAAACAAAAGCACGTGAAAAACTCCCACTCTGTCCTTGGTTTCACTGGTAAACTCGTAATTACGGTGTTTAGCTAAAACAGTTTGCAGGTTTGGGGCTTCAGGGAGATGCCACAGTAAGTTAAACATGCAGCTCCTGAGTAAGCTTAAAAATGGTTTTTTTCCTAAGATGAATATTAAGAAAATGGAAACCACTCATTAAGAAATCCTGACTTCTTAGCCATCGCTAAGGCAAACTCAGCCAGGCAACCGTAATTCTCACTTTTTAAAATAACAAGTATTAGCTAATAAAAAAATGGGAATCTCTGCGTGCCCGTGTGTGGGCTGATGGCGCTCGCGAGCACCGGACACCAGCGTCTCACCGGCCGGAGCCGCTCTGCGCTTTCCACAGTTGGGTTCTGTCTGCTTTAGAGGCAAATGCAGATGATCAAACATATCCAGCTTTCCTCTCGAGTTTTCTTGATTTTCCAGTGGAAATTTATTCATAAAATTTATTCCCGGGATTCCTGTTCTAAGGATCCTTAACGGCTTTGTAAACATTCTAAATAAATATAGTTATCTTGAATTCATTTAACTTTTTCATCAATTTTTGATGGCTTTTTCCTAAGTATTTATAGGCACTTAGCATCTTACTTTTTCTTTCTTTCTCTTTGTCTCTCTCTTTTCTTTCTTTTTAAAAAAAATATAGACAGGGTCTCGCTCCGTCATCCGGGCTGAAGTGCAGTGGTGCAATCACAGCTCACTACAGCCTTGAACTCCTGGCTCAAATCATCCTCCTGCCTCAGCCTCCCAAGTAGCTAGGACTAGTTTGCCACCATAACCCACTAATTTTTAAAAATTTTTTTGTAGAGATGGGGTCTTGCTATATTGCCCAGGTGGGTCTCAAGTGATCCTCTCACCTCAGCCTCCCAAAGTGCTGGGATTATGGTTATGAGTCACCACGCCTGGCCCTCACTTTTTTTTTAATCTACAAGAATGTCAATTACTTAAATGAATCTGTTTACTGTACTCTATCAGTGCTTTAGGGGAATTAAAAAAATTAATTAAAAGGTAAGGTCCCTCCCCCCAGGGGAAAAGTCTTTTTCCTCTGGGAGAGCCCGTGAACGAATGTGGGGAAATACTTTTATGTACCAAGCACTGCATAGACGGGGTCCCCTCCATCGATAATGACAGCAACAGAACTGAAAGGGGTTCCATGCCAGCGGCCATTTGAAGTTCTCCTTCCACGGGATAATGAGAAAGGGTTAATCCTTTAAGTACGAGGGGTGACTTTTTTAAGTTAGGGGAACGGAAACTTCATTTTTAAAAAAATCCCTAATTGTGAGTCTGTGCTAACACCCGGGTGTACAATCTGTCAAAGTCACACCTGGATTCGGGGCTGCCTGAATTAATTAACAACTTTTCAATGTGTTAGTGCTAACATATGGCATTTAATTACTGCCTCCAAATCTGTGAGTCTCTCCACTTTGAATTTCAAAATTATTTCTTCATCTTCCAGTAAATCAGAAAGCGAATGGCTGGGAACACCCTGCGATTCCCATTCCTACGGCGGCTTCGCAGGCCTTCGCCCTCCCCTGATGATGCTTAGTGATCTTGACTCCTGCTAGCTCTGAACTTGACACACTGGAGGTTTTGGAGGCCTTGAGAAAGAGAGACGGTGGCTGAAGCGGCATTTCTGGGTTCTAGGCTTTAAGGGCCCCCAGCAAACTGTGAGGTTGGAGGGTTAAGGCAGGATGGATTAATGCTCTCTGCAGAGTAAAAACAATCCTCCTCGCAACAAGAAGCGTGAGGTACAACGCTGGCTCCACCACTGGGACCTCAACGAAGAGCCACCACAACCTCCGTGCTGTTCTGATCACTCACTGCTAGACTAACTTCAAGCAACTGCTTTTAATTTTCAGTCTTGCTCAGCTGGTACCTTTTTCTGCATAGCAACAGAGAAGCAAAAGCCGAATGGCAGATACGGAATGAAAGAGAAAGATTGTGTTCGGGCTGGTGTACACTGGTGCCCAAATCCATACTTCCTCAAATGCCCCTCTCATATACCACCATTCAACCTTCTGCCACGGAGAAGTAACAAAAAATTTGGATTCTGCTGAAAGCAGGACATTTATCCGGCCCACCGGGTGTTTTTGCCCGTTTTATTTTTTTACTTCAAAATAAGATATGTGCAGTGTGCATAGGAATTTGTTCATAGTTTTTTTTTTTTTTTAAACTATAATCCGGCCCTCCAACGGTCTGAGGGACAATGAACTGGCCCCCTGTTTAAAAAGTCTGAGGACCCCTGTGCTATAGGCTACAGCTTAATCAGAGCCAACTGACCCTGGAGGTTTGGGAAGTCTGTTCGGGAAAATCCCACGGTGCGCAGAGCTGATCTGAGAGCATCCTAGCATTTCTGGGCTCAGCACAGAGGTTCGATTTGTCAGAATCTCTACATGGGCGAAGACGTCCAACGGTGATTGCTTTTCTGGAATTCATTTGTCCATCACTAATTAATCTGCGATTAGCAGCCCTTTCTTGCTCAGCAAATACAAAGTTTCAGAAATCTGAACACGCTGATAACGAAGACGGTGACTGTCTAACTGTGACGCGTCCTTTGTGCTATCCATAAATGTCAGCAAACTCAATAAGAGTGCAATTAGAGCTCGTTATAGTTCTTTCACAACCACGGGAGCTATTTAGAGCACCCGAGTCACAGAAATCTTTGTGCTCTCTGAGCTTCTGGAACTATGCTTACCTGTCAAAAATGCCATGTGAAACCAGAAAAGGCTCGTGGCTTTCATCATTTGCTTTGGAAAATTATACATTTCTCCTGATTTCTCAATCAGGTCCAAAGAGAACCTTGGAAACCTGTTCATGTCTATGCCCGCTGAGGGTCCATTTGAGCCTCCTCCAGAAAGAAGAGCCCATTAAAAAGCAGCTTTCAGTACATTTAAAGTTTTTGATTTTTCTTATGGGAAATTTAGACACAGGACAATCTACAAAGCAAAGGGAGAACTGGCCCAACTAGAAGGTTCAGGGATTTTCATTTGTATGTACAGATCTATGCTTTGGTATGAGCAGCCCAAACCTGGCCACGCCAGCCTCCGCTGCTCAGAACACTCCGGAACGGCTGCCTCAGCCGGTGGAATGACGCTGCTGACTTAGCATAATTTAGCATCGTGCGTATTTACTCTGAGCCAGGTATCACGATCAGCTCCTTACAGATGTGAACTTACGTAATCCACTAACAACCCT
Source organism: Cheirogaleus medius (assembly GCA_008086735.1). NCBI lineage: Eukaryota > Metazoa > Chordata > Mammalia > Primates > Cheirogaleidae > Cheirogaleus > Cheirogaleus medius. The sequence continues at coordinate 6,256,449 of VBSM01003148.1, read as the reverse complement.
GTAAGGGAGGCATTACAGAAAGAGACCAGACTACTCCATGGGAGCCCCCCTGACCGCTGGAGACACTGAGGCTGAGAGAGGGTCAGTAACTTGCCCAAAGACACAAGTGTCAGGAGCCACATCCAGGCTTCTCAACAGAGTTTTTTTTTTTTTGAGACAGTGTCTCACTTTGTTGCCCAGGCTAGAGTGAGTGCCGTGGCGTTGGCCTAGCTCACAGCAACCTCAATCTCCTGGGCTCAAGCGATCCTACTGCCTCAGCCTCCCGAGTAGCTGGGACTACAGGCATGCGCCACCATGCCCGGCTCATTTTTTCTTTATATTTTTAGTTGGCCTATTAATTCTTTTCTATTTTTAGTAGAGAGGGGGTCTTGCTCTTGCTCAGGCTGGTTTTGAACTCTGCTCAGGCTGGTTTCGAACTCCTGACCTTGAGCGATCCGCCCGCCTCAGCCTCCCAGAGTGCTAGGATTACAGGCGTGAGCCACCACGCCCGGCCGCAACATAGTTCTTAACCACTACCCCAGACTGCTTCTCAAAAACTGGTATTTTTAGATACTCTCTCATCCTAGTAATAATGCTGCCCAGTGCCGCTTGGCTTCTGAGATCACGCAAAACCGGGTGCGTCCATAGAATTTTATTCTGTTGCTGTGGTTCTAGACCCAAAGCCAACATTATCCTCAGTGTCCAGGGCAGACACTGGATGGAAAGAACAACAAGGCGCCCAGCAGCCTGCCCGTGGGGAGGACTCTCTAAGTCGGGGTACACACCGTAGTGCGGAACACGCGACAGGAAAAAAAGTGGGGCATCTCGGGTCACGTGTTTTCAACTCAGTTCTCTAACTTGTCATGTTTTTACAACCACAACCTCAGGTTCAGAAACGAGACAGAGCCTTTTCCAGAGACTTGTATTCCACGGTCCTTGCCCTGGCACAGTTTGGAGGATTATGGGGCCAAAGGACAAGGAGAGTATCTTTTGGTGGCCAAGAGCTCTGAGGTGACCTGTACTGACGGGATTCATCCCACAAATACAAAATCATCTCTCCTCTCTCTCAGTGAGGACCTGAACCGATTACAAGCAGGCACCTCCGCAGCGAAAGGCCTGAGGAAGTCAGCACAGGTAGAATGGCCGTCTACACAGGTAAGCACGCTCAATGAAGAACCCCAAAAAGCCAGGGCACCACCTCTGGGTGAGGACAGGAATCAACACTTCTATGGTTACACACACTGTTAACACACACCTCATTTGAGTCTTGGGGGAAAAGGTCAACCTATGTGAGGCCGTTACCATTAATCCCATTTTAAGAAGAAGGAGATTGAAGTCCAGTGTGGAAGTGACTTCTAGAAACTTAAGTCAGGAGACTGAATGTAAGTTCCAGGAGGTCAGAGACACAGTCTCTTGCAATTTTTTCTTCTTCCTTCTTTCATTCATCGCTGCAGCCCCAGCACCTAGTAACGTGCCTCGCACACAGCAAGTAATCAACAAATCACTGAATACAGGCGTGACGTGACTTGGTCAGTCCTACAACAAAGGAGCAGCACATTTCAGAACTTCTGACGCTAAATGCTACGTCTGTGATCAAGCAGTATAGAAAAAAGAGAATTAACGCCAAGAAAAAAGTATAAGGCCGAGGAGAAGACAGGGGTTAAAGCACCAAAGTCTACTCCCAGACACAGTAAGGCTTTTTTTTTTTTTTTTT
>VBSM01003148.1:6013980-6254656 GCA_008086735.1 Cheirogaleus medius | reverse complement strand
AAAAAAAAAAAAAAGAAAGAAAGAAAAGGTGGGAGCCTAATCCTCTACAGGCAATTCCTTTCCTGTTTGTGTCCTCCCCCCAACCCCCATCAGGTGTCCCCACGTTGCTCTGCTGGAGGAGACAAGAGCCACAGGGCCACTACTCAGGGCAAACCATAAACAGGGACATGGGACACATTGCTTGTCGCGGTCTCACAGATCTTTATACCAGGGATCAGCGAGGCAGGAGAGGGCAGTGGGCGCTTCTCCAGACCTGCGGGCACAGCGGAAGGCTCCCCGAGCTCTCTGCCCTCCCAAGAGCAAAAGCAGCTGGGCCGGCCCTTCCCTCCCCCGCCTGACTCTTCCATTTAAAGCAGCAAACATTATTAAAGGAGACAGTTGGTTACCACCTACCGTTTGACTTTTCACTATCTGCAGGTTTCATCTGAATGGGATGATGCATCTAAAAACACAAAAGTGAGACAGTAAAGGCAGATTGAACAACTGGAAACACAGTCTCAGAAATCTGAAGCAACGTGCGTACCGATATTGTTTCAGGGGCACATAAATAATCATAAAACTTCTCCCGGGTAAAATTAACTACATCAAAAAGCAAACCTGTGTTTTATATGTTCAGAAATATAACCCTTTTAAGCCACGGGGCCCTGGAACCCAGTATGTATTTAAAAGCTTGGGCTTTGGAGTTGAGATGAGTTTGAAACCTGGTTCTGCCACTCAAAATACAGACTCTGCCTCTCTCTTTTAGGTAATTCTGGTTCTGCCATTCATTACACAGCTGTGTGATCCTGGGCGAGTGTCTTAACTTCTCTGAGCTTCAGCCTCCTCATCTGTGAGATGGGGAATAACACCTGCATAGTAGGGTTGTGAGCATTAAATGAGAAAATGTGTGTGCTTCACAAGCAGAGCCTAAAACGTGCTGGAAACAAAAAAATTCAGGTATGGTTATTGTAGCATTACAAATTTAAATGCAGATGGTCTTTGTTCCTCTTCTGGCCATTCTATGTTTGTTAACGTGGGTTTTTCAGGTCTCACGGGTATTTCGAAGGTCTAGCAGTTGACTGACTCGCGTGCTGGTATACAGTTTTCATTAAGTGCTAATGAAAGTCTAGAGTGCAGAGCCACTGAGGAACGGAGGGACACACAGAGACCAGGCAGACAACAGGGAGGAAGGCACCGACCTCGAGATCATGTTCCGAACATACGCGGGAGTAGAAAGAACTTCAAATGGCGGAGCCGAGGTCCCGAACCGCGGCGGACCCGGACGCTCTCCACTCCACTGGCACGATCCACCGTGCTGGCCCCAAGCGCAGAACGCCACCATTTCCAATTAATATAAATCCCTCAAGCTACTTTCAAAGGTCCTCTTGCTTCCTATTTCATCATACCCCAAGGAGCACGGAAGCCACGGGGCGGATGGAACCGCTGGCTGTGCAAATGCTTTTATTATAACGGGGCCCGCTCTCTCTGAACCTTTAATTTCCCCAGTGGACTCCCAGCACTCGCGAGCCACAGCGCTGCGTTTCGTCTAATTTAAATGAAAGGGGACTGGTACTGGCTCCGGCTCTGGTATGATGAGAAATGAGCGCCAGGCAGGTGGGACCACGTGTACCCAACGCCTGTCGGCGTCTTGGAGACGGAAGAGGAAGAGACGAGAGGGAGGACCATCGAGGGACAGGAGGCTGAGTACCTGAGCTGCCGCATTTCTCCTAAAAGGCAAGACACTTCATGCACAGAGTGCAGGCCTGGAAACAGGGGTCTCAGTCCTCGCACGTCATTCACAAACACGCTCAGTGTGTGCGAGTGGGAGGGTGCTTAGGGGTGAGTGGACCGTCTTTTCAGAAAAGAGTGGAATATATATACCTTACAAAGCAGGCAGAAGGAAACTCTGGAAACCCCTGATTTGGGTGGGGAATGTGACCACCTTTCTATAGTAAGGAGACAGGGATAACAAATCCAGTCTGGGGAAGATGCACAGAGGCGTTGAGCAAGCTCCATTCCAGCACCATCTTCCTGCTCTACAACCAAGGAAGACACGGCCACAGCGTGTCGGGCTCCAGGCCAATGACAATGAACAAAGGCCCACTGAGGAAGTTCCGTCCCTTCAGGTCTCACCGTGTGGCGGGGGACATGCTGCTGCCAAGAGCCAGCTGAGCAACCCGGGAAGTGCTTGGACAAGGCAAGGCAAGAGGCAGGACGAGGCGTGCGGGAGTCCAGGGGCCCTGAACTCTACCTGGCGAGGAAAGCCGGGGCTCCCAACAAGGGCGACCTCTCATTCAAGCCCCTGGACCTGCCAACCCAGGAAGGTAGACTGGCCCGTGAAACCCATGGGACGTCCCATGCAAAGATGCGGCGGGGGAAAGGGCAAGGAGTCCCAGACGTGAGCGGGGAAGGCGGAGCTCAGAGGGGGGCGGCCTCCGGGTCTCAGAGGGCCTCGCGAGCTGATGAAATGAAGATCTGTCTCAAGTCCATGGTCGGGTATGGGAGATTTAAGTAGCAAAGGCAACAAGGTGGACACCCGTATTCTAGAGAAGTCATTTTTGGCTACAGTGTGGAGGGTGGCTTACAGAACAGACACAGGAGGAGGGGACAGTTGACGGGCTACTGCAAAAGGTCCGCGTGACATGGATGAAGGTCTGAACTCAGTGACGCTGGCTGGTCGCGGGGCTGAGGGAGGACTGCAGCCCTGGACAATGTGGCGGCTGTGATGGGGCCACTGCCCAGAGCGGGCAGCTGCAGGGACTGTGGGTTGCAGGGAGAAGCAGGAAATGTGGGGCTCGGGCTCGAGAGGGACCAGGGCCCCAGGGAGGTACAGCCGTCAGGGAGGGAAGGCAGCGTGGGAAGGGCCGAGTACGGAACCTAGGAAAGATCAGGACAGAGGAGTCCAAGGAGGACCGAGCACAGCCAGGGTGCGGGGGAGCCACGAGAGGGGAGTTTCCGAGCAGGTGCCACCCGAGGCCACGATGAGCACGCCACGGTACCTGCATGGCTTTGGCAGTAGGAAACTCTACAGGGAACGTATAGAAAGCAGCATCTGCGGAGTGGCACGGCAAGGACACCCGACTGCGGGGAGTCCACCCGACGGCGGTGGACGTGGTGAGTGAAGACGCTTATTGACCGCCATGGGGGAGACGGGGGGACGGGGGCAGCAACATTCCTTAAGACAGGAGAGACTCAGACACGTGCATCTGCTGGCGACAGTGAGACGAGGGTCACAGGCTGCAGAGGAGAGGGGGCAGGTGCACCCGCGTTATGCGGGGACACGGAGATGGAATGAACGTGGCTCCTGCCCTCGGGGAGTTCGCGGCCCATCAGGGTGGTAACACACACAGACGTAAAAATGGTGACAGACACCGGAAGTGAGGCACAAAGAGAAGCAAAGAGAGTGCCTTCAGGGCACCCCACCTGCGGGGTGACCGGGGGACCGTGGCGGGAGATGTGGGAGCCGCAGGGACAAATCATTGTCTGGCTCTCAAGGGCCCTAGCAGCCACAGGGCGCCACGTCCTCAGTCTCCAGGTCTGAAGGCAACAGGCGACGTGGCAAAGGACACAGCTGGCTAATGACGGAGTTGGGATCAGAAATCTAATCCCCCCACCTTTACCCCAGCGATGACTCCTCCAGGCCACACCGCTTCGCCCCAAAACGTCCGCCGTGGGACCCGGACGTCGACGTCTGAGCCTTCGGTTAAGAAGCGCAGGCTGCGCTCACTTGAAGGAGCCTGCCATACCTCCCCACCCCAGGCGAAAGGACTCTTCCCTCCCTCCAAATTCTCAACTGCTTTATCTCCGTGGCTTTATGGCTAGTGTCACACTAAGACTTGACTCTTGGTTTTCTTGCAGCTGCCAAGAGAATGAGCTCAGTTTCTCTCCTAGGACTATGCAGAAGGTTCAGGAAAGTACTAGCGGCAGTCAGAATGCAGCTAAGGCCACCACAGACTTGGACTTTGTCTTGGTCTTTCCCAGGCCCAGTGAGGGTAAAAAAAAATCAACTTCAGAGAGATCTGAATTGTCAGACCACGGTGACTTCTGAATGGGTGGTCGCCCTACGCCAGGTACGTCCTGAAGACAGCTTAGATAATGTATGCAGAGCACTGTGACCTTCTTAGACAAAGGTGTTCAATCAGCACTGTATTAAGAATGGCTCATTATCATGAACAGTTCATTTGAGTTACAAATTTCCGATCACATACAAGATGTAAATGTCAAGGAAGACAAAAAACGGTTTGGAGGAGTTGTTCTCGCAATGTTGTTTCACTTCCTCAAAAATCTCATGGTTCTGAGAACTCTGGGAGATTTCTTGAGTGAAGCAGGGAAGATCTTATAAAAAGAGTGGGCTTTCCAGCTTAAAGTTTCAAGTTATAAAAAGGGCAGTCTTTCCCGTAACAGAAATGGTTTCAAAGGTCTGATCTAGAATGACTTTAGGACTGCTCATTCCTTCACTTGTTTCTGCTTTTACCAGACGCTATGTTTGATGCTGGGAACGGCAGGATGAGGAAGAGTTATCATCATGCTTGTAGTGTGGCAGAATAGGGGCAGACACGGCACCCGTGTCCCACGGTGTCACAGGACACATGCTGAGACCTGCAGGGTGGGAATAGAGAAGGGACACCCGACACAGATCGAGAGGAAGGACACACCAGAGAAGGTGTCTCAGATGACGCAGTGTTTTGAGTTCATTCCTGACTGAATCCTAACATTGACCCAAAGACGCACGAAGGGCATTCAGGGAAGGGAACAGCGTATTTGAAGGCACACGATAAGAGGAAAGAGGCCACGGTGTTACTAAAGGACGACGACGTGACATTCTAACCAACGGAGAAAGCGACAGAAGTTGTCAAAGATCACTCGCCCAAAACAAAACACCTTAAAAGCATAACAAGACTAACGGTGAGGGATATATTCAGGGATGGGAGAATTTCAAGAAAGAAGGAAACAATGCCAGTCTACTCAACCCTGAATTAAAACTGCCCTGAGCACCAGGACTGGTAGCCAGAGGTCACACCCTGAGCACCTTCCCCAAGAACTAAAGACAAAATCGGCATGTCAGTTGCTTCTCCCCACTACTGCCACCATGACCAGGGGACCTGGTCTATCTCTGGCAGAGCTGGACGTGGCTAGGGCTGCACCTCCATGCTGTGCTCTGTGCACACCTGGAAGGCCCAGGTGACAGCAGCAGACCAGGGCAAGGCCCAGAGAACGTGGAAGTCACTATTCGTCTGGCCACTTGCAAGGAAATCTCAGGGTCAGGGTTGAGGCCAGTTCCCAGGGGCTACTTCCTCCTCCTGCCTATGGCAAGTAAGCACATGAGCTTCAAGAACCTTTGCAAGGAGTCTCCTAAGAGACATGTGCTAATTTAATTGAGCCGCAGCTCCATAACCATACAGAATTGGCTATGTCTGAAAAAATATTCACACACTAAAAGCCCTGACTTCACCACTAGGCAATATATCCGTGTAACAAAATTATACCTGTACTCCATAAATTTATACAATTAAAAAAAATACTCAGTAGTCTGTACTGTCATGATCTGTCTATATTGTTTGATGAGTCTAAGAAGCTTATAAACACCAGCCTCTGACATTTACAGCGTTTCCTGATGAAACACAGCGATGAGCCTATCGCTGGCGTTCAATCCAGCTGTACTTGCATAAAACTGAAAAGACAAGAGGAGATCTACGTTCTCTCCTACCAGGCTCTAGCTGCAGTGTGCTTGCACCAGGGAAATGGCAGGAGCCATAGTTCTGGAAATAAATCCTGTTGAATGATGGGAATAAACATGACTCAACGTATTTCTTCAAGTTTACATGTCTATGAAGAAAGGCTTCTCAATTCATTTCTTTGAAGATTTCTTTGACTGTACATGAATTTTAAAAATTTTATTGCAGAACATTTTGCCTAACGTTAACACATTGAGAAACTAGTTAACTTCTTGGTCTCTAGCCCAATTTGCTTAAAAACAAACGAAACATAAAAAAAGGGAAAATTGTAAGCACTTCCTCCCTTCCTGGTGGGGAGGGGATCGGAGCTAAGCACGTTCCTTAGAAGGCATGTGCTAAGCATGTTCCCTAGAAGGCATGTGCTAAGCATGTTCCTTAGAAGGCGTATGTTCAGTCTCCGTTGCAACTGTATGTCAGCCACCGGCATCAGGCGCACAGTCGAGGCGGACCACTCAGAGAAGAGCATCGCAGCACACCGAGGTACAGTCCCTTTGGGGTCTGCTCGGGCTTTCAGCAAGTTGGCGCTTGGTGAGGACAGGCCCCTGCCTCGCTGGCCTCGTGCACCTAAGCTAAGCTCACGCACCCACAGCAGGCCGCGGCAGGGCTCCAACGCAGCCGGGCCTCCATCCTTGCTGCCCTGGTAGGAAGGTGTCTGTTGTCGCTGGAGCACAAGCCCCCTTCATCCCACCCCTACTGAGTGAGCAGCACGTGGTCCTCCCTCTCCTCCTCCTCCCCTACACACGCACGGCCCTGGGACCGAGTCGTCCACCCCGGTCTTCAGAGTGGCTGACCTCTGCCTGGACCCCACACCCTCGCTCCTGACTCTGCTGATCTCAAAGATAAGCCCAGCTGTGACTCATTAAAATGAAAACGAGGGTACACCTCCAGGGCAAAGCCATCGCCCCAAGTCCGTGGGGCAACGGCAGGCAGAGCGCGCTGCGTGTGGCTCTCGCTGCCTCACGCCGCGGTGACAGCGGTGAGGCTGGTCCCAGAGCACCAGCACCCGGTAACGCGCTCTCTGGACTCCCGCGGCAGGCGACGTCTAGTGTGGCTTCTCTCCAGAGCTCGCTGCCTTCGTCCTCCAATGCGGAACACGGGCCTCGTCTGGAAGACGGAGCCCCGGGGGAAGGGAACGGCCGGGGGCAGGAGGCACGGCTGGTTTCCCCCACTCGGGAAAGCTCACGTTGAAACTTGTTTAACCCCAACCATCACCAATTGATGAGTTAACCCCCTTTAATGTGAGATTCAATAAAACATGCCATTTTTAACCTGGAACGGGTTCTTACAGAGTCACTCTCACGCATCTCATTATTAAACCTATCCTGACCCCTTGAGAGAGCAGCCGTGCTAACACATATTATAAGCTTACTGTCCATAAAATATTTAAACGCAGAAAAAGAGGGGAGGGAAAGAAGTGGATTCACAAAAGAGCCATGTGCCAAAGGAGGAAATTAAACGATTCCACCCTGTAAAGACCGACTGGTTATTCTTCTTTCGTTCTACGACAATGCAAAAATGGTTCATGGAGAATACTTCCTATTTTGCCTATATGGTAACTATGAAATACCAAAAGCACCTACATTTTTTCGATTTTTCTCAAAAAAATGTTGTTAATAGTAACAATGTTCCAAGAGTTGCCACCAACTGGAGGCATGTCACCCTCCAAGATGCAGCACTGTGTGTACTGTCATGGGATTGTCTATTGTGCAGCGAGGTACCCTCAGAGCCAGGTAGATTTGCCCATCTCTCTAGGTGAGTGATTTTGTCATTTCAGTCCCTGCTATGTTATGCTCTGTGTACTGGGAAAAAACAAAGGTAGCTCTAGGAATGTCAATTTAGGAATGTTAATCAGTACTGAAGAAGAACCTTTAAATTTTCTTTGTTTTTTATGGTTAACAGCATGGTAAACTTGCTAAGATAGCTTTAATAGACTGATACCTCTGCAGGAATGTAGATGACAAAAATAATTTGTCAGATCAGTCAGACCAGCTTTTATCATGGGGACAGAGCCCCATTTCGTGGTCATGCCTATACCTGGTAAGTGAAATGGAGAATTCAGGCAATTTCTGTGCAAACTGAGGAAATCTTCCCTTCACCTTCAATTTTCTAGGCGTTATTATAGGTGCTTTATGCCACGTTAACTAATGTAATTCTGACAACAGCCCTATGAGATTGGTACTTAAGAGGAAGCAAGGGAGAGAGGTTAAGTAACGTAGCCACATCACATAGCAAACACATGGTGATGCTGGGGTTCAAAGGCAGTTCTGTCCCTGGGCTGGGGCACAGCCCAAAGCCTAAGGCCTGGGTTCCTTCACGCCTCTAGTGCATATCCACACCGCTGTGCTGCAAGTAAGTTTGGGGTTTCTAAGAACCTATAAAGTTGCCATAATTTTCCTCTTCTACACTATACCTAAAGACTGCATCAATCCACAGGGTTCCTGCCAATTCGCAACTCACATATCAATGTGTGTGCTATACACATGTATGTGTACATATGTATGTATGTGAGGGCTGTCCGGAAAGTATGCAGCCACTGTTAATATAATGAGAAAGGTTACATGGCTGGACACTTACTGGACAGTCCTTGTATATTTCACACACACACACACAATTTTTTAAAAAAGTAATCCGAGAACACAATTATCGTGTGGGTTTTCTTCATCAAAAAGGCAGGGAAGTTTCAAAGCCTGGAATGAATCAAAGAAAAAATAATCATAGCTTTATCATCATGCCAGGGAAGTTCAACCCCAACCCATGTGCCACTTGGCTCTAAAGGAACTACATACGTGCTCTTTCATGGGGCGACTACCTGAGCTGTTCGATACCTATGTCGATGAGAAGCAAATGGATGAAAAGCAAGATCAGCTATCAGTTATTCTGTGAGAGGAAAACAATGGTTCTGATGCATCCACATTAAAGGATCCTACATTTTGTGGTTTATTCACAAACAAATAGGGCAAAAACGTGCATTGGAATTTACAAATTGAATTAAAGTGTGGACAACTTATTGTCAAGTAAGTCACGGGTCACACCAGGAGGCCCTGGTACCTGGCTCTGCATGAACTGCCTGTGTTACACAAGGCCTGTTTATGGGGACGCTGCTTTGGAAATTCTGGGGGAAACTGTTACCTTCTGAAGACACGAACTCCACAGCGGAAGCAGAGCCTAGGTAGGGATTCATCTATACCTGGAGTCACAGTGCCATTCCAAATTGCTTGTTTATGCCACACCAGTAAGTGAAGTTAGCGCGGTAGGTACACAGAAAACTTTCAATCGATACTTGCTGACATATTTTTATAAAAGTGATCTAAGCCAAGGGGAAAAAAAAAAAGGGACCTGAGTGTGGTAACAAGAAACGTAAGTTACCCTTCTCTCTTGTATCCTTGCAGCCAGGGACAAAAGCCACAGTGGATGTAAGTGAGGATTTCTTCCTAATAGCCACCGACATGTGTGAAGCGCCTAAAACAATGACCACATAGTAAGTGCTCAATAAAACCATCATCATCATTACTGTCCATAGCATAGGAGTTTCTCTGAGGGAGAGAGAAGGGACCCGTTCGAAAGAGAACATACTGGAAAGAACGGCCTTCCTTGGTTACCTGGGACGGGTACAGGCAGCTATTACTGCTCAACTCCCAGCCCTTTTCATACATACTAATAACCTAGTGATGGAGAAAAACCTATAGGATCCAGAATTATAAATCTGCTTTCGGCTTATCAGGCTCCAAGTCAGCCTTTTTATTACAGCTATAACGACACCACCTATTTACATTTGTGTTAAAGGCATGCGGTATACGAGAGGGGAAAAAACAAGCAATGTAACCATTTAGTCCTGGCAAAAAATAAAATGAAATATTGTAGGAAAACTAGATTACTCTGGGTGGAATTCTATGAGGGAATTTGGCGTCTGTTACGGTGATTAAGTCATCATTTCTGACAGATTACTCTAATCGGCTGTCAAACAGCATTCCACAGCCCCATCTGTAACTTGGCATCCCAGTTACTCAGCCCATGCTACCTTCTGTATATAAAACACACACCAAACAAGAGGAGGTACAGCCCGGCATTTATTATACTCATTAGCTATGATTAGGCTCTGTGTTTTCATACTAAATAACAACACACGCTTCCATTTTGCCTTATTTAATCTTAAAATTAGAAGAAAAATGAATAGGCTTCAAACAGGAGGCACAGATCACGAATGAAAAATAACTGTTCTGATCAAAGTGCAAGTATAACGCTTTCGGAAGCACTGCTACTCAAAAAGAACAGCAATCTTTTCTTAGTTCAATTTCCTTACAAATATTGTATTAGTTATAAAGGTAAATAAATCTATGCCACTTTTTAACCCTCTGGTCAGATGCAGTGCCTAATTAGCTATTATTTCAGTAGAAATAATATTATTGTGTTTGGCAATATTACTGTGAACAGAAAATAATTTCTTTGGTAGTATTTCAGTTCTTCCCTCCATGTTACTGTAACTTTGTGATGTATCAAACAACTGGATTCAGTCAGCTGTGCTCCCTAATAAAAGCCAAGCGAAACTAGTTAATTAAAAGATTTTACCTACGTCTGTCTAGAACCTTCTGTTTAGATCTATATGCTTTAATAACAACAAAAAAGTTGAGGGTATAAAACAATTTTGAAAATGGAGGTAAATGGAAAGATTCAATGTTCAGAAAAACTTTGTGAGGCTGTGCTATGCTAGGACAGCTATACTACAGCAAACGGCCATGAGGATTTTGTATGATAGTTGGAAGATCACAATCATACTGATTCATGGGCTAAAACTAAGAGAAACGTAATAATTTGCCCTTACCACTGAGTGGGAAATATACTGAATCCTTTCTAACCATGATTTCTTTTTGATTTGTGGAATTGTCTTCCAAAGTCAACGATGGATGCTCCAATACTCATTCTTCCAGATGTTATCCAGATGCTAAATTAGACAGGCTGCCTAATTTGGCGATACAAAATACACACTGAAATGGTAATGCCTGACCTGGCCATTAAGGAGTGTTTTAATGACCTGGTAGGTCATTTACATTTCCAATACTAGATTCCACATGCCAACAAACTTAGTACCATCTCATATTTTATGAGAAATGAGTCTGGTTTAAAAGTAAATTACCCTTTTGACATTAGTCTCTGCCCACGATGACACCTCTGGCCTCGGTTCTCACACAGCCTCTGGCTCCTTCTGTCTTTCAGGTAGTTCACGGTTACTCGTTTCTCAGCATCCGGCATGCTGGGCTATACAAAAGCCCCACCTGCAGCCCCCTCGGCACCCTTCACTCTGGGTGGCGACGTTTAACTGGGTCCCAGTGCAGAGTAGCCGGTTGTGCCAGCCCCAAACTGCAAACTGTCTCCTCCCCTGGCTTTTCCCAGCTTCCTTCCAGGGCTCGATGCTGTTCATGACGATCTTACACCACTTCCTGGATTATCTTTACTTAGACTCTTTCAGCCACACCCCCGCGCCTCCCCTCCATAGGAAATACCTTTGGGACAATGAAACCTGCCCAGACTGGACTTGAATTTGGGCCACCCACTGCAAACCTGTGATGCTGGACAGAGATCTGGGGTGAGCACACCTCCTCCGTCTCCCAGACCTCTCACATGAAGCTCTCGCTTGGCCCTAAAACAGGCTTAATTCTCTTTCCTCTGGAATTCTCAGTTTAGATCTCCACTAGTTCCTTCTCCTTCTCGTACTCCTGTCTGACTCCACTGCCGCAGCTAGGTCTGCTCTCCTGCTCACTCGGATTCCTGAATGGCTTCCTCACCAGTTCTGTCACTGCCTTCCCAATCATCGTCTGCACCGCCACCTCTCTAATCTGTCTAAAACTTGCGTCTAGAAACTTCTCTGCTCAAAAACTTTCAATTATTTGCCAAATTAAATCCCAGCTCCTCGGCCTGTATTACGGGGAACTCAACTCCTCTCTTGGACAGGAGAGTTTCCAGGCTTAATTCTAATCATCGCACCACATTCTCTTCTAATCTCGGCAAATCGGACAACTCCCTGTTCCCGGACCTTCCGTCATATGCTCATCCACAAAAAGGTGAACGGCCTCCTCACGTACACGTGATCTCTCTTTTGCCAGTAGAACTGTTGTGTTTGTTACACAGAAACATCTATACTTCAAGTTAGGTTGAATCAAGTGAAATTACCATTTTTGCAGATCCAAGAATGGTTTAACAGTGACAATTTCATATGGAACCTCATACTGCACAGCAATGGAACTTGCTATGATCTTCTCTTCAGATGGCTCATAAAAAGTGCAGAAAGTCCAATTTCTGCAGGGCTCTTTCATTTCTAAGGTTTGGAGAGCTTTCCAGTAATTCATCTGTAACATTTACTGGTTTTAATTCAAGTTACATTAAACACCGACTTGATGACTTAAAACAAGATTACACTCTGAACCAACTATGGGATGGATGAGTGTTTCCTGGACAACGCAAGGCAGCCTTCGTCCACTCCACACAGCTTTAGTGCTCTGTTAATATTACTGATGCTTTCTCCTGTAATCGCTAGCTACACCTTTAAGGCAATCTAAAGCCACCACAACAAATACCCCTCTAAACAAGCAGATCTTTCAAATCTCTAGTTCAAAACTAACTTAGAATATTTAAGTCAACTGTATTTTATCCTGAACCTTTTCACCGGGTAAAGGTGTTTCATCAACTCAACAAAAAAGCGCCAATGAATTTTGTATTCGAGTATGATCCCTCCACGGCTTAGACTGAGAGTCCTGAGTTGTTCAAGCTGCTTTGCCAGCCACGTTTATTAATTAGTGTCTAACATTTCCTCCTCTCCGCAAGTTGCAACCTCTCATAAAAAATGCATGATTTGATTGGTTTAGGAATGACAACTTCATTTACGGCAGACAAATACCACACCTCACTCAGCATTCTTTTTCCATTCATTTATTTAACTACCTCCATGGCCTTTGGGATTTGTATTAACTAAGTGAATGAATGTAGATAACTGGGGTAATTTTCCTTTCTTAATCATGCTTAAGCAAAAATGATTACATCTCTATTTCTTTTTTTTTTTTTTAAACAAATGAGGCTGGCCAAAAAAAAAAAAAAATTCCCTACTAGAAATAAATGGCAAGTTTTGAAAAATGCCTTAAGGGCTATTTTATATTACTCATGTTTAAAATGCAAATCCATTAAACAGCTGAGTAAGACATCAGATATTGTTTTTAGCAGCTATATTTATTCATCTCATCTTCTACAGTGGTTGTAGCTTTGGTTGATATTTCACCAAATGAAGATCTCTCCCCTAGTGCTGCTAATTCTTTATGAGTTTGAGTCTAATTTCACCATCTCACTTTGATTTCTACCTTCTACCCTAACACGCGAGACCGTTTACCAAATTTGGAAATTACTTGTTGGTAGCGCTTAGAGGAATTATGATGACAGTTCAGTTGTTCTACAAATATCCTTATCCTGAAGCGCAGTCTTCTAAAGATCAAATTCAAGGCTTGGGCTTTCAAATATCTAGCATATAACCAACATGTAAATGGCAAAGGTAAATGGAGACAACGAGTGTGAGAGACAATAATCCGGGGGTGATTTTATATTAAGGAGTAAAGCAAGAATCCCATACTGACAGCGCTTGATCTGCAACAGCCAGTCTACTTTCATGCTTTCTTACAGCTCTGGATGTACAGCACTTAATGAGCATTTGAAAGACTTGGGCTCTTTATGTTTGCTTGGTGGTGCAAAGAAGACCACGGTTAGAATCCTACGGTCTGGGTTTGAATCTTTGCTTTGCCAATTATGAGTACTTAAGAATCATAATTGACCCATTTAAGCCATTTAAACTCATGTTTGCAGCAAGGATCATATTGGAAAACTCACGGCATGACCGTGAGGACTGAATCAGATAACATACAGGAAAGTATATGGTAAACTGTAAAGTACTGTATGGTTATAAACTGTCTTCATTCACTTAAGGGTTTCGAGTGGAGTAAAAAACGCTTTGTTACTCTGTGTTCATGTCGCACCCTGTGCTTCTAGTCTGCAGCGCGGGGGTCTGTCTGCCTGCCTGACCGAGAGGGCTGCTCTGGGGAAGGACTGAGGCCCCCTTTCCCGCCCCTCACCCTGTCCCACCAGTCTGTAAAGAACTCTTGGATTTTTATGTTGCGACAGTGTCTATGAGCACAAGCTATCCCCGAGAGTTCATTTATTCAACAGACATTTACTGAGCGCCACCTCT
The DNA here is from genome assembly GCA_008086735.1 of Cheirogaleus medius. Lineage (NCBI taxonomy): Eukaryota > Metazoa > Chordata > Mammalia > Primates > Cheirogaleidae > Cheirogaleus > Cheirogaleus medius. Next base: position 6,240,721 of record VBSM01003148.1, on the reverse strand, counting down.
GGCACGAGACGTTCGGCTGGCTCTGAGAACGTCCCTTCTCTTGGGGCAGAATGGAAGAGACAGAGATGTCAGCAACAGAGGGGAGCGAAGTGCAGCAGGTGGCTGGACAAATTCAAGCACGTGGCACAGTGGATTGCAGCAAAGGGACTGCTCACTTCTGCTCTCCCATGAGAACAAAGTGTCTGTGTCACAGGGCTGGGTACAGCCGTGAGCGAGAATGTTCTAGAGGCTGAAGGAAAAGGAAGGGGCATGGCTGGAGCTTGGGTCTCACCCTTGACACTCAGCAGTCACGTCTGTTTTCTCTGCCACAAGACACAACATCCCCACTCCCAAGAATGTGCCGAGGGTAACGTACGGCTCTGCCAGCCCCCGTCCTCTCCCCTTCGAGGAAGACTAATAAGCACAGTTATTACAGGGATGACCTCGAAAATCTCCTAATCCCTTCTGTGCTTTTATTAGCTTCGATGACAACTGATAAGCCCCAAGTGATAAAGAGGGAGGAATTCTGGAGCCACTGCTAGGATGGAGTATAGGATTTCCTCACCAACTAGAAGGGGAGGTCGGGCCGGTGTCTGGCTTTCTGCCGTGGTGGGCAGACCCGTTCCCGTGGACAGGTGACAGAGGGACAGGACGGGTATGGGGTGGGAAAGTAATGACTTTAGCACTGGAATTCACGTCTGATTTCAAGGTATCTGGCAGTCAGAAGCCTATGGAGGTAGTGGAAGCCATGAGAACAAATGACAGGGACCTGAGCAAACCACACGGTGAGGGAAGAAAGGGTGAAAACAGAACCTAGGGCACACTGACTTTTAAGGGGCAATATGTGTTCTCTCTCTCTGCTCGCAATCCCTATAAAAAATACCAAAATTCCTTTATACTGGGAGGACGTGTTGCTGATTTCCCTTCCTTGTGTGAGAAAGGCACCAAGAAGGCACATGGCCTAAGGCGTCCTTGCTCTGCTCCAGCCCACCTTCCTCGATGTTCTGAGCTGCAGGCCAGGTGTGACCTTCCCTTTCAGAAACCAGCACTGAGCCCGGCCAGCTGGTGTATTTATCCTTTCATTATTTAGAGTTTTACTAAGTTAATTTTCTTTCCCAACGAAGCTTTTTAAAGTTACCACTGGAAATACTTAACATCCATACCACAATAAAACTTGAAGAATGTATCATGCTTAGGAAAGAGGGTCAAGATAAAAAGCCTAGCCCGGTGCAGTGGCTCACGCCTGTAATCCCAGCACTCTGGGAGGCCAGTGCGGGAGGATCACTTGAGGTCAGGACTTTGAGACCAGCCTGAGCAAGAGAAAGAGGGAGACCCCGTCTCTACTAAAAATAGAAAAAAGTAGTCAGCCAACTAAAAATAGAAACGAAAAATTAGCTGGGCGTGGTGGCGCATGCCTGTAGTCCCAGCTACTCGGGAGGCTGAGGCAGGAGGATCGCTTGAGCCCAGGAGTTGGAGGTTGCTGTGAGCTAGGCTGACGCCACAGCACTCTAGCTCGGGCAATAGAGCAAGTCTTTTTTTTTTTTTTTTTTTTTTTTGAGACCAAGCCTATGAACACATCCACAGAATCCTATAGCATCTATCCAACCAAATGCTGCCATGAGAGACTCTGGGGTACTATTTGGGAACTGTGCCTTGGCACAGGTGACCGACAGATCTGCCTCAAACGAGCGCCCTGACGTGTGCAATGTGTTCTCCCTCTTCCTTTTCCCATCCACGGATGTGAGTAGTTGTCTCCTATGAAGCAAACTGCATAAAACACGGGCGTGTCCTTAAAATCAGTACAGCGCACGTCTGCCTAGCCACCCTCATCAGGCACATCTCAGGAGGAGCCCCCAGAGGAGGGCACGAGAGCCCAGAGCTCATTTTCACTAACAAGCTGATGTACTGACGGTGACCACTTGATCCTGTGGCTGCACGCGTTACTCACTTCTGATCTGTTTGTCCCCAAGACCAAGGGGGAGTTAGACTGAGAGGCACAGTTGCCGCTGATGAGAAAACAGTGAGGCTTAGGAATCTCTACAAATATACCATGAAGAAGCAGAAGCTATACTGTGGCCCCCAATTTGTTCATTCAGCTCTAATCAGATATTGAAATATGGAAACGAGCAGAGGAACGTGAGGATGGAAGATACCAGCCGTATACAAACTTTCCCCAAGAGTCAGTCCCTGGGTTATGATGAGCAAACACACACAGCGTGCCTATTTCGGCAAGAGCCACAGGAACCCTGGTCATTGTCATCTTCCACTCTACGCACCCCTTCCGGATGCTCTTTCCTGTTCAGGTCTGACCCACCTCGGGCAGGTGTCAGACCCCGAGTTGGCTTTCTTCTCTGGGCAGGGGCTCTCGCCTGTCCTGCGCCACTTTGCTTTCTTTTCTACACGGACTCACTCTTCAGTTTTTGCTTATTTGGTCAACTAACCACAGTTCGCTCTCCGGTGCTGGTCTCATGGGCAACAGCTGCTGATTTAGGCAAACACTGGCCAAAGTCAGTCTCAGTTTTACGTGGCAACAAAGGATTTTGTGCTTCCAGGCTACTACCCAGGTTGTCTGCTGTACTTTAAGTGCTTAGGAATAACCATGAAAGTGAAAAACTTCTCCAGACTCACAAGAAGAAAGAATGGAAAACAAGAACTCACTCAAGGGGAAATCTCACACTGCTCAGGGCAGATGACATTCTTTTTAAGCCTCCCAAATTGCAAAAACATACATATAATATACAGCATCCCTTATTATGCGATATTATATTCTACCTTGGCATTCATGTAGGTAGTTCCATTCTCTTTGTCAACAAAGTCTCTCAAGCTGTGGATATTGAGAGAAACAGGGTAATCAATGCTTTGCTTTCCTGGGAAGGAATTCCAAGTCCCTGAAGGATGAAATAGCAGGGACTCCACACTCCCAGGCTTTCTGCAAGGTGGAAGGAAAGGAGCTGCCCAGTTCCACAGATTAACTCTTTAAGGCAGGAAATTGTTCCTTGTGCTTTAGAATTAGCTTATCCTGGCCAGTGAAACTACACTTCAAATAGTACCATTTCCATTCATCTCCTTACAGTTGGAGACACATGAATTCTGTGCAAGGCCCATTCAGAGATTTCCCAGAAGGTTTCTGAGTATGGTTGGGAGGCGAAAATTCAGTTGCCCATTCAAGGACACTGGAAAACACAGGACATTCTCCTGTCTGCATTTACTTTTTTTTTTTTTTTCTTTTTGAGACAGAGTCTTACTCTGTTGCCCCGGCTAAAGTGCCGTAGCATCAGCCTAGCTCACAGCAACCTCAAACTCCTGGACTCAAGCGATCCTCCTGCCTCAGCCTCCCAAGTAGCTGGGACTATAGGCATGCACCACCATGCTCGGCTAATTTTTTCTATATATTTTTAGTTGGCCTATTAATTCTTTTCTATTTTTAGTAGAGAGGGGGTCTTGCTCTTGCTCAGGCTGGTTTTGAACTCTGCTCAGGCTGGTTTCGAACTCCTGACCTTGAGCGATCCTCCCACCTCGGCCTCCCAGAGTGCTAGGATTACAGGCGTGAGCCACCGTGCCCGGCCTGCATTTACTACTTGACCTCCCAATCCTGCGTGGTCAGGTTACCCCACCCTCAGAACGTCTCAAAGGGCTCAGGGAAGGTGGTGGCCTCTTACCCACAGAGGGTCTCTCTGGCCCTCAGGCGAAGGGTACACCCACACGGTGCCTGCACCCACACTCAGCTGCCCCACAGCGGGCGGCATCAGTGAGGCCTGGCTCAGCACAGCGCTGCCCTAACTCGACTACGCACACCTAGCATCCGAGATGTGGCTTTTCTCAATGTTTAAACATTTTTAAATTTTCCTTTTTACAGCACACCATGTGATGCTTTGATATAGACACACTGTGAAATGATTATCACAACCAGGCTCACTGACATCCCCAGCACCTCACACGGTGTGGGAGTGGGAACGGGTCTGGGGTCTACATTTCTGACACATTTGCAGATGACATCGCGGCTGCTCGTCCACTGGCCACACTTTGAGAAGCGAGACCACGCTGCGCTTCTGGAAAGAGAAGCAGCAGGTGGGAGTGTGTCCCTATACATTCAGATGACTAATCTTCTTACAAGTGGTTCTCAAACTTGCCTGAACCATTTGGAATCATTTGGGGAGCTTTGAAAATACTGATGCTGGGCTCTCATCCCAGGAGATTCTTTTTTGCCTGTGCAGTGGCCGGGCACACGTAGTTCTGGAAGCCTCCCAAGTGACGCTGTTGTGCAGCCAAAGTTGCAAATTCCTGCCCTAGTTTTAGACACAAATGGTCTTAAGTGTTCAGGACGACTTCATCGATTCCTTATAAATTCATCTACCTCACGTGTCATTTTAGGTGAGTGTCCAGGAAGATTATTGTCACCTCTCTGGGTCTTTCTCAGAGAATGAAAATGAGAAAAGGAAACACCAAGTTCAACAGCCTCGCGTCACAGAGCGTAATGCTATGGACAAGGTGACTCGGGGTGTGAATTTCAGATTCTTTCAAATGACGTGTTTGGCATTGTCTTGCAGAGAAAGTGGAAGGCCTGGTTTCCTAGAAGAGCAGCTGGCTCAAGCTTAGGAGGAATGATCTGTTGTCCCCCCTCCACCACTCACTGGCATGTGACCTTTGGCACATCACCTGTCACCTGGCCTTGCTGGGCTTTAGTTTCCTCATCTATCAAGTGAGGAGCTTGGACACCACGGCCCCCTACAGCCTGAGCTATGATTTGCTCTGGCCTACTGCCCCACGCACCCTTTCCTCCTCTGCGGATCCATGTAACATTCAAACATGAGCCTACTGAAATTTGCTACAGGATTTCCTGGGCTTTTTTTTTTTTTTTTGACTCTCTTTATTTTCCTTACTGATGACATTTTGTTTCTGTTAATGATCTATGGAGGGTTTTATATCTGGCAACTTTGAGGAGCAATTTAGGTAACTCAGTGATTGATATTCTCTAGTAAATGATAAAATGGTATTTTGTGAGGTTTTTTTTTTTTGAGTTGTGATTATAGTCAGTGCCTCTATGAGCTGCAGAAGGAATCTAAGATAGAACTGATTACGATTGAGGCTAAACCTCCTGCACCTGCTTAAACGACAGCTTACAAACATCGGTAAATCATTCATCAGATATTAGCAATGAATTAGGAAGACGGGATGAGGTTCGCCTGAATTAACTGACAGCGGTTTTTTACATCATACTCGTATCTAGCTGGAGGAGGTAAATTACTAGCAATAAAAGATATTTATCGATTTATCATTAGAGAAATTTTCTCTAATAGGTGCGGCCACTTTAAGTCTCTTGAACTTACAACAACAGATTTCCAGTTGAAAAGGCAACCAGAATAGGAAAACAAATGACTATTTTATTATTTACACAAGTTCAAGTATATATAAAGCTCATGGCACAGTTCCCTGGACACAGTAAACACTCTATAAATGTTAACTATTACTATTACTTTTATTACTTGAACAATTATTTGTTTAAAATTAAATTCTGAAAGCCACTGAAATACAGCAATCATGCAGACCAAATGTTTACAGAACATGTGATCGGTATACCTATTCTCAAGTTCTGCAACTACTGTGCTGACTTTATACCTACCATATTATATGCTATGACAGCAATTAATGTTCTATTTCCTAATTTCTCTGATTTGGGGATAAAACTTTTACTGTACACTGGTTCAAAATATCTAGCAGTTTCCTGGCATATATTTAAATATATGCTCTTCTAAGGAAACCAGGATACTGTATGCCTGCTGGTATGTTTATCGAGTGCTGAATTCCACAGATTAAAACACACCCTGGGACTCACAGTCAGTCAGTTAAGTTTCCAAGAGTGGAGCTGAGTTTCCAGGGAACCTGTCCTCTGCTCTCACATGGTCGTTCCTGTCCCTGATGTGTGACGGTGTTGTAGAAAGTGTCGGCCTGGAGATGGCTGAGAAGGCCCTGGTCCAACCGAGGCCCACAGCCACCACCAGCAGCACCTCTCCCAACGAAGAGGCAGAGATAACCTGAGCCTCCGAAATACACCTGTCATTTAAATTCATACAAGAGCAGAAAGCACAAAGCGATGACCAGAGAGAAGTAGCCACAGAACCTGCCCTATCATCCTGGCCGGCGCTCTGGCCTTCACTCCTAACTGGCCTCTTGATGGGCTGGTGGGGGGAGGACAGCAGGAGGTGGGACAGGGAGCGGGACAGCACTTAGGGCATAGCGCCCTGCTGACCCCGTGACCAAGAGAGTGGCAGTCACTGTCTTATGCAGCTAGTGAGGGGACCTGTTCACCCAGCCACACTGGCTGTGGTGTCTGCTGCCTGGGTCTCTTCCTCAGCACCCTTGTTTGCGGTAGAGTCTGGTTCCTGCTCGGACTTTGGCTTCCTCATCAGTAAAATAACAGGCAGAACCAGCTGCTTTCTGAAGGCCTCCAGGTGTTTTCAGGGCAGCAGGATGTGGGGACAGCAGGTGCCTCGAGACACTTCTGGTTGTTTCCCAACTTCAGCTCTGTGCCCCGCTGTAGGTGGCAGCACTTCTGCTTTCCCTCCTGGGGGGGGGGAGCTCAGTGCCCCCCACAGCCCCTTTTCCTCCCCGGAGCAGGGAAGCAGAGAGATGGGGGCAGCTGGACGGAGACAGGGCATTAGAATGCAGATGGTGGACTGGGACCGAAGCCTGTGGATGCCGATAATGAAACGCACCCTAATAACATGAATGTCAATGAGATGCTGTTGGTAAAGCTACACTCCTCCAAAGAGGGATGCTGCATTTATAATCATTTGCACAAAGTAGTTCCTCTTACAGTAGCGACTGTCTTTGATCTACAGCTTCCTCTTAGAGAGCTCTGTGTGAGTAACCTCATACCCAAGTTTCCAGCCCACACCTTGTCTCGCTCACTGAATGTTCTTTATGACTTGTGCCTGCACGACAGAGCACAATTCCCCATCTCGGGCAGGGTTGCAGCCATGTGTCCCCAGTGCTCCTGTTGCGGCAGCACTGACTCATGTGCATGTGAGTGCACGTGTGTGTGCATGTGCTCGTGTGTGCATGTGTTCGTGTGTGCACGTGCATGTGCTCGTGTGTGCATGTGCTCGTGTGTGCACGTGCATGTGCTCGTGTGTGCACGTGCTCGTGTGTGCACATGTGTGTGTATGTGCTCATGTGCTCACATGTGCACGTGTGTACATGGGCTCATTAGTGTGCATGTGCTCGCGTGTTCATGTGTGCACGTGCTCGTGTGTTAACGTGTGTGCGTGCATGTGCTCGTGTGTGTGCATATGCTCGTGTGTGTTGCCATCTGTCCAGCTGACTTCCAGGTCTGCAGCGCTGCCCCTGGGCGCCATCCCACGCAGCTGGAACTGGCACGACCCTGCCGTGCTGCACCCACTGGCGAGCTGCAGGAGGGGCTGGGGACTCAGATTTATTTCATGACAGCTCCAAAGGGAGCAAACAGAGTCCTCTGAGACCCTGTACCTGCCAGCCAGAGCCGGGACTGGCAAGCCTGCGCCCAGGGCAAGGCAGACGGGACAAGAGCGCCTCGGCTTTTGAGTCCAGACATGTTGGTTTGAACTCAACTGCCTGTAAACTCACAGCTACCAGCTGTGTAATGCCGGACAAGTTACTCATTTTCTTTGAGTTTCAGCTCCCTTGTCAGTAAAAGGGGGCTATCCAACACGTGCCTTGTGGAGTCGTGAAAATCAAGACACAGTTAGAGAGCTCCACGTGGGCAGTCAATAAAGGGACAGCCTGTACCTTTGCAATGACACTTTTTACAGTTGAGCTGTGCTGGCCTCCCGAGTCATGCTCCTTACTCCCTGAAACGGGGAAACGCTAAGCCCACGCCCACCCGACAAGGCCACCCTCCCAGGGAGTCTTAGTAACTTCTAGTTCTGTCACCGCTTTGCTCAGGGAGGTCAGAGAAGTTAATTTAATCTCTCAAACCTCCCTGTCCTCGGTCTAACAAGGTGAACGCTACCAATACATCACCTGAAATATTTTTAGAAAGGATAACAAATAAACAACCCTGTAAAGCCATTTACAAACACAGACAACTCACTTATCCATGTTACCTGGGGACAGGAATTAAACAGATAAAAGAAATCCACCAATAATCCTGAAACCTCATCAGGCTCAACACCCTTTCTTGTCAAACCCAGGCTGCAAACAAGGAATGAAACTGACTTGTTAAGAGTCCATTCCCTTCCCTTTCCTTTCTCTGCTCCCTGCTGGAAACATTATGGGGGCTAAGCTCCCTGTTGGTCCTCGACCAGAGGGGACAGCAAAGCAGACGCCCACAGAATCTCAGAGCAGACAAACTCGAACGATCCACATTGTCTACACAAAGTGCTCTAAAATTACTAACCGATAAGTGAAGCAAGTGAGGTCACACATATGTAGATTTTTTTTTTTTTCATTAACTAGGATGTGGCTACAGACAACACAGGGACAGTGAAGAACAGTTCTGCAAGACTGGAAAGAATCGTTTAGTCCAATCCCTTCATTTCGCAGATAAAGAAAGAAAGGAATTTCAAGGGTTTCTAAGCTTTGGAGGAAGGGATGGCATCGCAAATGTGTGTTCTGAGTGCTGATGGGACATAGTGACAGTCAGGAACAATAAGGAGCATAAAAGAGAACATTTGTCACAGTGTCCCTTTCTGCAATCTCCCACACGCACTGTTTACTGTTTATCCTTTCATCTCGGCGGCTCGTGGGCAGTAAGAGCTGTGATGATACGGTCCTGAAATACTGCTTTATTATCAAAACAACTGTGATCGCTTGTGCCATCATACTGAGACTTCCCGAGCACCTGTGTCCTATGACAGTCTACCGTGCGAACAAGCAGAGGGAGGAGGGAGGCTTCTTGTACCCCGCCCCTCCCTCCCCTGCACTAATCAGACCAGACCTGGCTGAGCTGAGCAGTCCTACGTCTCCCTTTGATGTTGGCCTCGGCTCCCCCGAGTTCAGCCAATCCCTGTTTCTTGGTGGGGAAGAACCTTGGTGCTCCCAGGAGAACCCTCTCCACATGTACCCACGTCATATGCTTTGTTCATGGCCTAAAGCTTGAGGCTACGGACTGGCCCGCCTGGTTCACCTGGGCATCGTCTCTCGGGCCGTGCCCAGCTCACATGAGAAAGATTCAAGCTCTGTCCACCACGATATAGTATGTCCAGGTGATGAATTCTCTAAAAACAGAATCTGGACAATTATCTAGCTTTTTTCCAAACCTTTCCCGCTTTCAACTACTGTAACTCCTTGCTCTGCAATTCCATCTGGACCTTTTAATCAAATTCATGGTTTCTCCCCCCTCAAATCTTCTTTCGAAATCTTACCAACCTTTTGGGAACCGACGTCCATACAAGTGAACTTGATATTCCCAATTGAATCTTGTACGATCGCAAAGAAACGATTTTCTCTGGACTCTACTACTTCCCTTTGCCACGTACCATCCTACCACACCACCCTCACGTGGTAACAATGACACCAACAGCCCTCAAACGACGACACGCAGCACTTCTGCAGATCTGACAGGGCACCAGTGCTGGGGGCTTTTACACACATTCCCTCATTAGTGCTCCCCAAAGTCCTATAACTAGGTATGTACTTAGGACTATGCTGTTTGCAAAACAAAGCAGTAATGCCTTCCGCTGAGTTCTAGGGCCAAAAACTGGTGCAGCTGCTCCCTGTTGCACCTTGTGCTGGCATTTCCAACTTTTCCCCACCAAAGATTCTTGATTAATTTTCTCTCAGACTTCCTTGTACGGAGCAGGCCATGTTTTAAAAGTAAGTAGTTTTTCCTTTTAGTTAATCAAAGCCATACATCAATAACTGCCGATCAAAGTGATCAAACTGATGGATTGCCAGCCCAAAGCAAAACCGCTCGCTCTTCAGGTGGCACGTGCAATTTCATGGTGGGTGAAATGGACAATTTCCAGTGGCCTTTTATGAAGTATTAAAATATACTTTCCCAGATCCCTGGGCCTGCAGACTGGGGCCCATTGGGCCAAGGGGTTCCTTTTATCCTCCAACTTTCTCTCTTGGGTTAAAGAGGTGAGCTGAGAGCAATCCCGCCACACCTGGCTGGACCCCCGTGGGCAGGGTCCACACACCTTGACCCTGCCCCTTTCGCACTAGCCTGGCTCCTGGTGGAAAGGAGCTTCTACGCACACCCCTGCCCCCAGGGGACTTTTCTGGAACCACACCTTGGCGCTCTCTCTATCACACTGCTTAAAAAAGTCATCTTGAAGACAAACAAAATCCTTACTTTTGGTTTAGCTTTCACTTCTATGGGATTTAAGCATTATATGAACACAACATAGACAGCAGGGGAAGGGTTTCTCTTAGGCAGTCCCAAGAGGCCAAATATTTCTGCCCAGGCCAGATTCTGCAAATGTAAACATCTGAAGAATGCACACCAAATGCATGTCCTGATCGATCCATTCCACACCAAACACATTCTGCACAGTTGGGTTGCTACCCAAGAGCAGTTCACACCTACAGAACGGATCTGGCAGGAACAATGCCTCATCAGGCATATGTGGTCAGGGCTGAAGAAGCTTCCCGGCAGTCTCCCGGTCAGCCCGCTCCTGCGGTACGCAGGCGAAGGCAGGGATCGTCATCAACGGCAGTTCTCAAGCACCCTCTCACGCGCCATGAATCAGCCACGAGCCGGATTCAGAGCACAAACAAAGGATTATAATTATACTCAGGAACTGAGACAGTTGATGAAGCCTAAAATAAGAAAGTGGACTACAAAGTAATTAAGACTATGTTGTCAGGCCAAACAGAAAGTGGGACTTTGTTATATATTCATGCGTTTATTTGGACTGATACCCGTATGTGCATGTGTGAGAGTGGATGTCGGTATACACGTGAATACATCTGTCTCTATGAAACAAATTGTATCACTGAACACATATATGTGTAACAAATATATTACACATTCATCCTATATTTTGGAACATTTGGAGTATCTGTGGGCAGAATTATCTTAAAAAAAAAACTTGACTCCCTTGGAAATATGTCATAAACTAACCTGTTTGGCCATTAAATATCCGATCGCTGTTTACTCAACATTTACCATGTATGTGCATGGTGGCAGGCTTTGTTGGTGATTCACTTATAAAGGGCGTATTCCCTAGGTATCTAGAACAGTGCCCAGGAAACAACAGAAACTCAGTATTTGTTGAATGAATGAATGAATGCTCTGTGTGTTCCACGTGATACAAGACTGTGAGCACTCAAACCTGTTCATACAGATGTTCTGGCTGTTACTCCATGACAAAATTTAAATAAAAGGCATCTATGAAAAAAAACTTGGCCCAAACTTGGCCCAGTTTGGCTTCCATTCAAGTGAGATGGTTTGGGGGAGACGTTTCTGTGACGTTTCCATATGAGCAGATGGGGGTCTGAGAGATTTTATGACTAAGAAATAATGACGATGATGATGATTAAAATAATAATGATGGCCCTGAGAACAAAGGCCCTAAGTACAGAATAACCAGGAGAGGGGGCTCAAAGAAAATGAGTACCTGAAAATACGTTGAAATAGGCAAACTGATTTGGCCTCGGCGAGAGACAAGTGGCTCTGCAGAAAAGGACAGTCCCCAGCATTCCGCTGTTCAAGAACACTTCTGTGGAGAGCTGAGTTAAAGCTGCCTGGGAGGTAAGCGCCTACCCACACAGGTAAATTGCTTCTGCCAGGGCAAGCCAGGAAGGGGCCCATTCACTCCGTGTGGGTGAACACGCTTGTCCCACGAGGCCATTTACTTACGGCCTCTTCCTACCGGATCAGGCTCATTTGTTTTTATATCTCAACGCTACGTGTAGGCCTTGCTCACATTGCGTGTGTGATTATAAAACACCTTTCAGTACACCACTGCTAAAATGAGTGCTCTAAACAAATGTTCTCTGAGGGCAGTAACTCCTTAATATAAACTGCATTTAATAAAACCGATAGCGATTCTAAAAAGAAAAGGGTAAGAGGCATATTCAGGGAGAATGTCTGGAAGAAATTTGCAATTAATATTTTACAAGACATTGAGATTCCATAGATTCCTCCTCCTTGCTGCTAAAATTTAAGAGCTTTTTCAAAACTGTATTCCTCTCTGTTATTACATCCTTAATTAAATTAATTTATACAGTGAACGCTCTAATGAGACTGCTGTAGATTTTCAATCAAAAAGCCTCATTGCTAGAGACAATATGTGTTAAGACCTTGAAAAAAGAATGACATATGGCACCGCGCTGACACCGGCATGAGGATATTTGGCCCTGACATTTGATTACTGAAAAGATCTCGGTAGTTTTCCTGTGCCTCGATAAAGGTCTTTATTTTACTTTATTTTTTAATTGAGCTAAATTAGGTCAAAGAAAACAAAACGAATCTTGCAAGTTGCCTTTGCAAGGATTTCTCTCTGGGAAACGCAATGGCAGACAAGGACATTTCTACTGAATCATACTACCAGTTGGGGTGTATGCCTCCCTGAAACCCTAAACAAAGGGGGCCATCTCCAAGCCCAAGCTCATACATTATCAAAGTGGAGGTAACCAAAATTTGTCCAAGAACACAAGTTGGCCCAGTAGCGAATAGCTGGTCTAACCATGCTGCACCAAACTCAGTGACTCAGTGGGTAGCCCAAGCTGTGTAGACACAGCCACGGTATAATCTTCAGGCTATGAAGGCACTCTACGCCTTAGGGATCTCAAGGGGTGTGTTTGTGTGTGTGTGTAACTGATATTCTGTCAGATGCAGAAAAGCACTAAAGCATAAACCACGTAAGTATTAATTACCTGTCTACTGTCCATCCTCCCCACTGGGGTCAGCTAGAGGCTTGTTGTGCTTGATCTCTGCTATTTCCTGCCGATACCTAGCTTAGTGCCGGGCACACAGTAGGCACTCATTAAATTATCACTTGGGATTCACAGATCTCCTGAAACGTCAGTAAATGGTAAGGGGCTATCCCTAAAATTTGATCTGTTGCTTAAGCATTTAGCAACCACTTCTAGAGCAGTGGAGCGTCATCCAACCAAGGGAAGGACACCCAGCCCCTCCCTTCCTTGCTTGCTCTGGGTGTTGAGATCTTGAATCCACTCCCTTTATTTCCACTATTTCATTTCTAGGACTGATGGTGAGCAGCTCAGAGGATTTCAGACACGGTGTCTTTCTTGGTCACATGGGAAGAGGCAGGCTTGAGAAACGTGGCCTCACTTCCTCTGAGGACACACGTGATCAGGGCTCAGGAAGGCCCTTCACCTCGATCCCAGGGCCCTACTCACCATGTCAAGGGTCTCTAGAATCCACATGTGACATGAAAAGGAGGGTGCCTTCAATCAAAATCTAAGAGAAGACACAGTGCCTGAATAGTCAGTCCTATCAGCTTGCTTCTGCCTCCTAACAAACCAAGTTCTTTGTTTCCCTCAAGAGAAGAAGCCGGTGCAGAAAGGCAAAAGCAAACCCCTACACTCTGCTCGAGTTGGGCTGCAGGATAAAAGTTCCTTATGAAACAAAACATGAACTGCAGAAGAAAACCACACAGGAAAAAAAAAAAAACAGCATTATTTGATCTTGCTTTAAATTGAAAGTTTTGGACACTTTAGAAAAAAAAGGCAGCAAGTGACTTTTTAATGGATTTTATCCACAGGAAAATGATTACAACCAGAAAAGCTTTAAAGTGTCAGCTGGTGATGCATTTTTCTTTATCCCTTTTATTTTTATTCATAAAGAAATTGAAGGCATATGGCAAAGTGCATCATTAATTTCTTATTAATTTCATAATATGAAGGCAACCAGTTAAAATGGTAGTGTACAACTTTAAATTACCGAACTTGCTTGGTATTTAATGAGAGATTTAGCACAGCGGGGTTTCTGTTAAATTAAGTTGTGCCTTCACATCACAGTGGGAAAACAGGTGTATATTGGTTTAGAATTATGGAAATGTTGACTAATTCCAAGGCTTGTAATCAAACAGCAAGGTACCCTGTAATATTTTTTTTCCAAGAATATGCATTAATCTTTTTATGTCTGGTCCCATTTCTTCCTGGCCACAAAAGGCACACAGCTGCAAGGCAACCACTTTCATATCTTTCCTGTAGCTGTTAAGGGTGATATTTATCAGATAAAGCTGTACACAGATGCAAGATATGGAACTCTGTCCTCATTTACCATATCTGAAATGGCCAAGGTGGCAAGTGTGTACAGTGTAAAGGCTATTAGCCTTACAGATAAGATCTGACTTTTCAGAGTTTCATTTAACTTGCCTTAAGTAACTGGGCATACGAATGTGAACTAGACACAGAGAAAACCAAAAATAATCCACCAACCATCGTTTCCAACTTCCACATGACTGGTCCTTAATGACGGGTCTCTAAAATCACCACCCCTGGATTCCACATGCAGAATTTTTTGGAAGACGAGAAAGAAAATGTGCAACTTTTTAAAGAAAAACTACAAAACATGCCATGTGTTAGCTAAGAAAAGACTCAGAGACAGATCTCCCAAACCCAAGCATACTCATGAGTCATGTCTATGCATCTCACCATAGGCTTTTCATTATATTAACTCTGAGTTTCTTAAGAGCAGCTTCATGTATCAAGATCACACTAGAGCTGAGCTGCTAGCAGAGGAGCTAAATCTAAACCAACCAGGTTTTGCATTCACTTAAAATATGATGTCATTGCCATCAAACTCTACTATGCCTTAAATGCTAAATAACAATTCATCATCTCAAGTCATTTTTTAAAACGCACATAGAAAGGATTTGTGTGCTATTTACAGTAAAGCGTTTCTTTTTAAGAGAGGGAATACAAAGTGGTCTTTGGGTGTGTTTAGGAGGCTGGGAAATAAGTATTTTCTTCTATTGTTGGCTGAACCAGCAAGTATTTGCTTTGGTTCTTTCATTCCATAATGGGACCTAACACTGCGATCTCCTAGAATTTACACTGGGAAAATTCCATTTTCATGGAGAATGAAGCTGAAATAATACTACTTTCTTTCTCTTTTAAAGTCACTGAGCCTTAATAAAGGCAGGCTTATTAAGAACCACCTTAGTGGTTTCAGAAGACAAGTAGTTAAATTGGGAAGGAGCATTCTGATACCACACACTTGCTTTTTAGAACCTTCTATTCTTTGATTTCCTCACATGAAAAAGGGAAAACCAAAGTGGTATGATGTAAGACCAAGGTTCATAACCTATTGCTTTTGGGTGATTAAGAAGCTAACATTCTGAAAACCTTTTGCTGAGCATCTTGCCACTACAAATTTACAAAATTTTCTTAAACGGATCTAAGGTGAATCACATAAATGCTCTCTCTTTTGTGGGTACCAGGGGCCACCGTGCTTCCATGTGAGTATGTTAGCGTGTACACACACAGGTGTTGGTGCACGTGTTCAGAGATGGATAAATGACACGTTAGAATTACACTGTGAAAACATCAGGGACATTACGTTATCTTTCTTTTATTCTTATCAAACCAGGTTTCAATAAAATCATTATCACTACAGTGGTTACCACAGGTTCTTCATTATAACCGATGTGTGTCATTACGATATTGAATGAACTCATCGCGGATATTTGGGTCAGTAGGGAAAATACTCAAACAACATAGGGAAATGGATCCTAGCATGAAATATATAAAAGTGTCATAAAACCCTTTAGACATAATGTATTCTGATGAAGCTATTACATGCAACGTCAGTTCATTTCTAGCGGATTGTCCTAACCATCAAACATTACCAGGAAGGAAATAGAAAAAAAAAATGGTAAGCATTATATTTTCTGTTCTGTATCAGCATGAAGCCACAAATTGGGCATTAAAACATTGACTTTGTTAACCATCACTAACTGTTTAGAAACCATTTGGAGGCTTAATATTATGGCTGTACAGGGTACATTTTGTCCTTTCAAAAGAAAATCTAAAGACGAAATTTGAAAAGGGGCTCCCGGGGAGTAAAAAGCTTTTTCTTTTCCATTTGCTTCTCTTGTGTGTTGGGTTTTTATTTCTTCCCCTTTTTTAAAATCTTAGCCCACCCAATACTCTTTGGCAGCCGCTGCTGCCCAGTGGGGTCACTCGGATTTTCTAACCAGGGGACATGCTATTTGAGAGCTCTTCCCGTCAGCGTGAAAGCCAGGGCTCCTCGAGGGGCTGGACAGCTGGCTTGGCTGCTGCAGGGAACAGAGGGTCAACACACACTCCTCAAAAGACCAAAGTCATTTTTGGCACTAAGAGCCCATAACTAGAACCTTCAGTTAAAAGGACCATTTTCAAGCAATAAAGTGATTCTGGTACAAAAGTAAACCGACTCACCCCAGGTAAAGTTTTAATATTGTGCAGTGCATTCTGGGCCTCAAGTGCAGCTTTTCTTGTATAAAATGTTACGAAACAACAACCTACAGAGAGAAATGAAAAGGTTTTAGAAATTTCTGTGAATGCTTTGCTTAGATATAATGGAGACTGTGGCGAACAAACAATCTACTTAAAAGGATGCACAATTTAAAAATAATAAAGCGAATGAGAACAGCAATAACATCTCAAGCATTTACCCGGTGCCTTTTCACCCTAAATCATACTTATTAGCTTTACCCACGTTGGAGGCAATTCGTAACTCTGTGCATCAACTCTGTGGAATACAGCTATTCAGGAATGAGGGTGGGAGGTGGCGGTGGGGTAGGCGAGGTGTTAATGGGATTTGTGGGTAGCAACTACATAAAGTATTTAATCACAGTAACAACAGCGTGAGCTTACAGCAATTATGATTTTCTTAAAGGGTAGCTTCTCTAGAACATCAGATTTTTGAAACACTTTCTAAATTCAAAGGTTAGACAGCCGGATTATAAACTTCCTGGGACAGTGTGTTATTTTTTTTTTTTATCTCCGTCATAGTACACAATGCAAAGTTCTGTACAGATGACACTGAATACTTGTTTGCCAAAATGAAAGATTGTATTTTTACCAGTTTAGAAAATAAGTTACAACACAGGTTGGTACACGCCCAAAGAGACTCTGCCCACGCATTAAATATGGCCGTGGCGCACCAACTGGCAACCACTTCATTTCACATTTCCGAGAGCCTAGGGCGCCCGGGCCCCTCCAGGACAGGACAGAATATACGCCCCCTTTCCAACCAACCTCCACCTCCAAAGAAACAGGTGTTGAAACCTTAGACCATTCCTTCTGCATGCATCCTGAACGATGGCTCACACGTACTTGATGACGAAAATACTGGTTCACAGTTTGTTAATGAGCATATACATATGATAATTTCTCAGAACAACTAGGCTTGGGAAAAGGGCGTAGACCGAAGCTTTGGAAATTAAAAGAAGAAAGATACTACCTTTGATCTGGGCAGCCTTTGGGAAGCTGGGTTGAGGAAAGCATAGAGCGATGCCCTCAGCCAGACTGTATATACTGCACCTGAGCTGTCCTAAAACACAGCCAGACAGGGCTGCGAGAGCTCGGAGAGGTGCTCACACAACAAGCACATCAAGCAGCACGAGAAAAATGCCCAGCGCTTAGGCACCCACGTCGCTTCTATTTAGGGGGATGATGCAAGTAAGACAAAGAGCACAACAAAATGACACGGCTGCAGAGCAGGGAGCTGGCACCGCAGGCCTTGAAAGGTTTACAGTCACACATCAGCATTCGGATTTCTCCAAATAAAAACTCATTCAAAGGAACAGGGGGGAAAATAAAGTGCAATCCCATGCGTACAGCATTCCTAAAGGCATCTAAGATGCTTCCCCACCACTTGGAAAAGAAATCTGGAACCTTGTCCTCTTCCATTTGATTATTTGGGGTCTAACGAGATTAAATATGTACAGAATCTTCACCTTTTAGACAGAGTATGACCACAGCTTCTTGGCATTTAAGAAATTCCATGCATTTAAGCATCAGAAACCCTTCCAATGTATCATCTGAATGATGAAGGGAATTAAAAATTATGAAGTTTCTTGAACAATCATAGATGGAGAGACTGGCCATTTTTACGTGCGCTTCTCACGTCAACCGTCTTGGCTTCTTTGACTAGAATTCATTTGGCCGTGCTGCTTGGTGGTAGATTTTTTTTACTGAGGAGATCAACTTAACTAGTGATTTCAGCTTCACTGGCCTAATGTAAGCCCCCAAAAGCTATAGGAACTGCTTCATATCAAAGAATAATTTTAAATAGGAAAGTCAAGTCCCTGCTTCCAGTAATCATCTTTAGAAGAAGAAAAATGCCAACCATGCTTTGCTAGGCTTGGTATAGATATAAAAACAAGACAAGCCTTCTGAACGCTTCTAACAGATTCTCAATACAGTCTCCTTCTTTCCCTCTCCTTGGATTATGGGGTTATTAGCTTCTGGATAAGGAACAATGGGGACGTTCTGAACTTCAACCTCATCTACTAATCAAAGTTTTAAAGAAGAAGCAGAATCTGATAGTTTCAAGCTGGCAACTTTTGGGGGTGAGATGCTTAAAAAAGGATGTAGCGATGGAGCAGTCTGCTTGACTGAAAGGAAGGCATTAACAAGAGTAAGCTGGGAGATGAAAAACAAAGCCCAGTTTGGCCAGGCCAGAGTCAAGAATGAGAAGTATAGGTTGGCCTGACAGAACAGAATGGCAGGGAAATTGAAAAAGGAGAACTAAACACAACAATAAGATAAAAGCCACCAGGAACAAAGAGGATGTAAACCGAGAGAATCGTGTGTCCATGTATGTTGGGCCAACTTTAAGAGCTTTGACCAACACGCAGTGGTCTCAGGAATAAAGGACACTCCCCTGTCTCAGATACCTGAACAAAATCCCTGCCATTTCCCGTTGCCTGAGAGTCCACGGGGAAGGTGCAGCTCATTTGCTATTTAAATATTAAAACACTACCCTTGAAGGAGTAGACATATAATTGTTCCTAGTTATTATATCTTAGTGTGAATCTGGCTGCTTAAAGTGCTTTCCTCTTTTTTTTTTTTTTTGAGACAGAGTCTCACTCTGTTGCCCTGGCTAGAGTGCCGTGGCGTCAGCCTAGCTCACAGCAACCTCAAACTCCTGGGCTCAGGCGATCCTTCTGCCTCAGCCTCCCAAGTAGCTGGGACTACAGACATGCGCCACCATGCCCGGCTAATTTTTTCTATATTTTAGTTGGCCAATTAATTTCTTTCTATTTTTTAGTAGAGATGGGGTCTCGCTCTTGCTCAGGCTGGTCTCGAACTCCGGAGCTCAAATGATCCGCCCACCTCGGCCTCCCAGAGTGCTAGGATTACAGGTGTGAGCCACCACGCCCGGCCAGTGCTTTCCTCTTGAACGAAAGTTCTTAGGGAAGAGAAGGTGGGTGGCTTTTGTTTCCTCTTTTGTTTTTCAGAAAAGGAGATACCCCAAAGCTCGAACTCATTTCACCTAGGATCCACAATGCCTGTGTAGTCAGTATGGTGACATCAGGGATTTGTCACTGCAGATCCCCTGCAAGCTCTGCATAGCTCTTAACTGTTCCACTGTACCCACTTAAACAAACATTCTTTAAGATCACGGCAACAGCAGCTCCAGCTTCAGAGCGACAGGTAGGAGTACCTTGTAGGTGACACTGGTGATATACACCTGTCACTGCTTGTATGCCCGACCCAAGACAGCTCAGCTCCATGGCCGCTGTGCTTGGCAGGGAAGCATTCAAACACAATGTCCCATCTCCAGGTGGGCACCGCTCCTTGCCACAGCCCATGGCTTGGTGACCAGGGCCTAGGCTGGATTTCTGCCCCTACTCAGGCCTCAGCTGGGCACCCCCATGATGTGATCAACTTGCACGAGTGTGAGGGGCCTGGGACAGACAAGACAACTGGGAATATTATCCTAATAGTCTACTTTTGGTTTCATACTTTCAGTTGTTGAATGACATAGAGGAAAACACCTTACTTTTCCTACACCTTACCCTTAGTAAAAACCAGGTCTGCCTAAAATCCTCCCCCAAACCACATGGATATAAGGTCAAAGTGTTCCATCCAGAACAACAACAAAAAAGAGCCAAAATTATTCTTTACTTCTATTGGGTTGAAAAAGTCTTCTGCTTCATTCGGCATGCACAATGATTTGCTTAACAAATACAGCGTCTGGTTAAGTTATCTTCAAATGTGCAGGGTAAATACAGACCTCCAAATTTAAACAGTCACTTTAGATATAGTAATTAGTGTATAGCCCTAATGGGACTTGAGTTTGTACATTTCCAGAAATTGAAATGTGTCTGAAAGATTGCTGTTGTTATGAGTCCTCTTCCAGCCAACAGCCATGGTCTTTTTTTTAAAAAATCCATCTATCACTTAATATGTTCACTTAAAGTCTTAGATTATCTGACCTGCAGAGAATATTTCAACAAAGGAAGAGAAAAAAAAAAAAAAACAACATTATTTGCCCTGCAATGGTAATTTTTATGGCAAAAGGTCAGGGAGCTGCTATAGATCCCAGAAAACCAATGAAGGCTCAACAAGGATGAAATTCTCTCTCTCGCCAGCTCTACCTGACTGTGCAGCTGTTAAGGGAACCACCTGTCTCTTAGATTTCCCCACACCAGCTGCAACTCAGGTCTGAGAGGCACGGGATTCGTTTCCAGGTCAGCTGCAACACCAGATGGCCCGGCAACCTGACTCAGGATCAGGCCTCCCCTCCCTGCCACAGCCTCTGTTTCCAACATCAGAGTGAGGTGGGTGGCTAAACGTCTACAACACCCACAGATGCTCTTCCATGGTCAGCGGCCACAGCACGCATCCAAGCGGGCAGTCCCGCAGCCTCCGGTGCGCATTCCTGGAACCCCCTTTCCAGGCTGTGCGTGGACTGGAGAGAACAGCCCTGCCCGTGTCAAAAGAGGAGAAGTGACCGGCCAAGGGACTCTGGGATCGACAGAGGTGGATGCAGTTTGATGAGTCAGGTGCTTCAGCAAGTCTCAACCCTCCTATTTCTGCTCAATGCTGGTAATTTCTGCTGCTTCACATTTTTCTACCGGACGCTGTCTAATAAGCACGTGCACTTCACGAGTCGTGCCGCAGTCTAACCACTCGCTGAGGGGTTTCTGCCAATGGCAGCAGCCAAGTCAGAAAAGGTAAACATGATGCTCCACACCCAGGTCACTTGATGGTATTTTTCGTTTCAACCAATTCAACAATTCATTGCAATAATCAAAGCTTTAGACCTTGGAGCAAAAAAAAAAAAAAAAAAAAAAAAAAAATCTGCATGTGTTACTTTATCAACCCCCTCCCATTACTACTCCTCTCCAGGACTTTTTTAAAATCACAGGTGAAATAGGTACAGTGGTAAAACTTGAGATGTGATTTCAGAACCAAATATCATAGTCTTAGGCCACAGAGGGTCTGAGATTTCTACTACTGATGACGACACAACTTTGGTTGATCACCAAAGATCATGAGGGTTCTCTATAAGACCTTTAGAGGGGAAATATGTTCAATCTAGCTGGCCATGAACATCTCGCTGTGAATTAATTCTGTGGTTTAACTTTGAACATGCAGCAGAGCCCCTGGGAAGGGAACCTAAGACAGACAAGGTGTAGGAGACCGGCCCTGGGCTACTGAGGGCCTCTGTGGAGGCCTCACGCTGAGCAGTTCTGGGTGGTGAGAATCAGCAAGACCACGCAGTGCACCGAGGGAAGGAGAGAGGTACAGAAAAGCTCACCTATTCCCAATTTCCCATCTGTCACCCCTTCTGTCTACCTCCTCAGAGACCTGTCGTAAAGGACCTGGAGACTTCTGACGCCCACATTTCCAGGAATTGGTAAGTTTAGCAATAGAGTTGCATGTGTTCAGCTTGTAAAGCAATCTGTAATCAGGAGTGTAATTGTGAACTATGATTACAGCATCATGCATCAGAAGTTGGGAGTGGCAGCTCCCAGAGAGGCCGAGCGCCGCACACTCCAAACAGGGTAGCTGGTTGTCTGACTGTATCTTTTCACCAATACTTTCTGCTGCCATGAAAGAGATCCCACAGGTATTTTGCCAGTGTAACTGCTAGATCATCTGAGACACTGTTATGAAGTTTTTGCTGTTTTCAAAGACAAAGCTTCCAGTAAGACAGGCCAATGGTAGCTACACACACACACACCGAGTAGTGTATTTAAAATCATAAAGAAAACACTCAACTTCACTGAAAGACTTTAATTTTAAATGATCAAGTAGATTTATCCTCAAAGAAACCATCTGGATTATCACAAATCTTTTCAAACCACAGCTGCTTCTCTTGAAAATCTTTACTTGGAAACTCTCGGTAATAATACCCACAAGAAAAAAAAAATCTACTGCTTATGTAAAGATAACCAGTTTATATTATGGCTCACCCTGAGTCAAACAGCAATTTATTTACATTCTTCAGTGTGGAGAGTACTATAGACACAGCCCTAGAGAATGATATAAGATCAGATTTTAAAATTAATTCTGCCCTTAAGGAAACTGACATCATACTCACTAAAGACACTTCCTCCAAGATGTCTAAACCTTATCAAGTTGGGTAGGACTGGAACTAAGGTTTGATGCTCTGGAGACACCATTTTAAAAACGCAGTTTCCTTTTCTTTAAAGACTTTGGCTCTAAAACAGGGAGGAGCCAGGTTTTTCCTCTTTAATATTTGTGTATCTTTTAAAAAATTTCCTGGCATTTTGTGATTGATACATAATATTAATATTTGTACATATGTACAGGGTACATGTGATATTTTGGTGCATGCATACCATGTGTAAGAACCAAATCCAAGGCAGGAAAGGTCAGTCACTTGCATGGTTTTCAATTATTGAAACAGTCACATGTCAGCGGCAGGGTGGGAATTCCAGATCACATGCCAACAATGTACACGGTCGATGGCAGAAGCCAACCCCACCGTGGCTGGTATTACTGGTGATCCATTCCTCATCACTGTCCCGTCACCACCAGCCTGGACTGAGGAGAGAACCTCCTGCGATACGTGCTCTTGTACGTGTCAGAAAGGGCCTTTCTGGAATGTTCTAGTTCTAATTGCCGACTTTTTTTCTGATGCTGCTCTTCAGT
This sequence comes from Cheirogaleus medius, assembly GCA_008086735.1. Lineage (NCBI taxonomy): Eukaryota > Metazoa > Chordata > Mammalia > Primates > Cheirogaleidae > Cheirogaleus > Cheirogaleus medius. The sequence continues at coordinate 6,217,729 of VBSM01003148.1, read as the reverse complement.
AATATTTTATTATGGAAAAACGTGGAGCATTTTCTGAAATACAATACTGTAAAACTCGAGGACTGAGATGGTGAAAAATGATTTCCTACAATTCTGTGGCTAAGCTGGTAAAATAAACAGTATTTCAGTTTTGGAGCCTATAGCGGTAAAATTAAAAGTATTTTAGTTTTGGGGCTTACGGTGTTGTGCACAAAAACTCCTGTCTGTCCCACTTGAACTCTGTCCCAGGGTAAAGACAGTGGCTTGTCCATGTTTTCAAGGCCAGTCAACATCTTAAACATACGAAACCTACTTTGTTTTCTAAATCTAAGCAAATAAACACTCGAAAACAGCCGTAGACTGATCATCTGATGACGGAGCCCTGCACTTTCTTTTTTTCGGTTTGTTTTAACAAAGTAATAGTCCTGGTAGACAAATTCAATTCAATATATATTCGAATTCAGGACATAAACAAAGTCATCACATCGTGAATTGAAAATTCCTTTACAGGCTGCCTTTGAATTCTAAGGGGCTGATAGATCAAGGGACTAAGACCCTGGAAGGCTAAATTAGCGAACCCACCATGGTTTTTTCCTTTCTGTGAATGAAGCTCTCTTTTGTGTGCGCATTTGCAAGCAAAGCAGGTGCCTGCTTTACACAAGTGGAATTGCAATCGGGATCTTGGCTTCTTGTCAAGTCAGTAGCATGCAAGCCAGCCGAAGTCAAAAGAGGACATGCTCCTTATACTTGATTCCCCTTGTCATTTATTTTCTCCCTCAATCTTAGCCACTACGTAGAGAATTTAATACTTTTTTTCAGAATCCAAAGGTTGTTGATCTAAGTGGTACGTTTTGTGCTCAAGTGTGTCTCCCACACGCTACGGTTTCAACTATCAATCACTGGCTGCCGTGACCTCCTACTTTCAGTTTCTACAAAGCAGTGAAAGGCTCAAAAACCCCCATCAAAAATCCCCCGGATTAAATTTTTACAGAAAACTTAGCACTGACCTTAGAGAAAGAGAGTCGTTTTTCAGTGGTATAGGAGGTAACTATAACTTCAGTGTCTTAAGGCAAAAGACAACGATAAAATGTCATTCTTAGAAAGTACAAAGAGGCTTTAGGATGAGAGTTGGTACCCTGGAGGGTCACAGGTGTATCCCTTTCCTTAGCCCAAATTCCACCCACGAAGAAGACATGGTCCTGCCGGGTGAAGACCACAGCTAGGCATTATCACTTCACTGTCTTGTGGCTTCCACGGCGCTGTGGCCTCAGTGTTTGTTCCTGCTTCGTCCTCAACGCACTGCTTGCCTTCGAGAAGTGCAAGATACAAGTGAACAAATGATGCCACAAGCTACATCTAAAATTCAGTCCCCTGCCACTGAACCCTTCCATGCATCCTGCTTATGATTTCTCTATTGCCGCTCCTCTGCTCCTGGACGCCAAACCGAGATGGCTGGAATGACATACGGTGAGACCGCAGTGAGAGGCATGAGCAAAGTGACAACCAAAGCAAAAATCAGTCATCTAAAGGAAGAACCTGCAGGGAGATGAGAGGGTTTTGTTTTATGCCCTCCCCCTCAACCTTTTATTGCTTTAAACTCAAAACTAAGAGAAAGAAAATTAGAGGAAGTTGAGGTGTCACTGCTTTCTGGTGGCTTCTATGCCCCTTTTGTAGATTCAAAGAATTTTTACAATTTAACTAACTCTACCAGCCTAACCCTCTACTTCCTCCCATTTCACAGATGAGAAAATAGCTGTCCCCAGGAAGTTACCAGACTGTCCCCCAGCCACACAAGCAGCAAACAGCAAAAGCAAAACCATCCCAATAATTACTGGCTCACGAGCACCCTTCAAAGTCAATGTTGATCTCCAGGAGAATGGCCCTTAACTGCCTCCAATTTGTTCCACCTTTCTCTGACAGATCCTCAGAACTGCTTCAGACTCCTTTCCTGCCACCTTAAATGTCTTCTGATAACCTAAACCTCTCCTACTTGAAACGTCTCCCCAAAAGTCACCGAAGACGAATCTTTTCTTTTTCCTGTCTACAAGTGGGCCTTCCATAGCTCAGAATCGCGGCCACCCAATCCAAAGGCCTCATCTTGTAGAAATCAACTTTTAATGAAACCGTACCCAATTAGCTGAGCTTTATACAGTTTGATATAATTGGCACCCTGTTGTAAAAAGTATTACCATCTGGCCACTACCTAGGAAGCAGAGAAACGATGTTGCCATTCTGCTTTTGGTACTTGAATCATGTGGACACCACTGACTGGATCATCGGATGCCAACCCAAGGAATTCCCCTGGGAAACTTTCCCCGGCCAAGCAGGATCTGCTTCTGGCTGCCTGGGGCAGTCACCCGATGCTCCTCCAACCACCCTGCCTCACCCCCCCACCCCAGCAGGATCGCCCGCAGACAGCAGCTCTGAGCCAACGTTTCAGCCAGGGAGGGAACAATGATCTCACCCTGCTCAGTGGCAACCACACACCTTTCTTCCGACTTCTCCACCTGACCTGCCGTGACCGCATTTCTGTTAGACCTGGCCACAAGATTCAGCCTCCTGCTGCCCCGGGGACTGCCCGCCCCTGAAGGGACCATCTTCTGTTATTTCCATGCCCTGGGAAGACAGGCAAGCTCTCGAAATTTCCTGCTAGGAAAATGGAGTTTCTTTTTTTTTCTTTTTAACCTAGATTAAATCTATTGCATTTTCGAGCCTTTTGGGGAAGCAACTGAGGACTAACGTGCACAGCCGTGTGTGCTCTGTGATACGGCCTCGCCCATTATTATGTAAATTCCAACTAAAGCAGGACACAGAAAAGACATCAAGGGCAGAATTGCCAGAATCTCCTTTTTCTCCTTCCCTGGTTCTCTGAAATAAGCCACTTATATCAAACCGTTTCAATTGTTTAAGAGCTAGGAAAGTATTCGAAGAATTTCAATGTCATTCTTTTTCCCCCTGATGGGACAATCACTGTATTTAGCTGTTTCCTGAACTCTCCCCTCTGCTCTAAGCATCAGGACTGTAAGTTTAGGGGTGACACACACACACTGGTCAAGGCCCCCCGGGGATGGTGTGAAGTAGGGTCCTTTAATGGCAGGAAAGGTCATTGGACCCTTGGAATCAAAGGTAACATTACATTTTACATTTTTCAAATACTCATTGTAGAGTAGTAAGGAGAGCTATGTTTTTCTCTGAAGAAAAAACGTAGTAACTTTAGGTTGAACATAACACACCACAGAAGGCCCACTGGGCAGCTGGCCTCCCCGGAGTCCTCCCCGGGAGGCAGCGACCAGGCCGCCCGGCGGGGACCAGCATCACTTCTCCTACATCAAGGAGGGCATCACAGGGTTAATGTGGCTGCTATAAGGTAGTTCTGTCTCGAATCCAATTAAAAAGGATTTAGTTTCTAACGTACTGAGGGACCTCATTAAAAGGAAGTTTCTAATATAAGGTTATTTCATAGCACAGACTCTCTGGAGGATAGGATGGCATTATAATTAGGAGTCTAGCGGCAATGAGAGCAGGTTAAAATCCTATCCGTTTCCCTATGATTCTCAGTTCAGCGCTCTGGGCTCTTAGATGTTCCCAGGCCAGGCCAATCTCTGAAGTCTCAACTTCTCAGTCCTGAGTCGACGGTGTGTCAGTTTGTATTCGCGGGACCAAGAATACAGGCCTCGTATCGTTGGCCTGAGTAAAATCCAGCTCGGCTCTGCACCCGGGCACCTATCCCTGGTGCGATAACTTTGCACTGATCTGTTCTAGGTGCCTCTCAGAATTCTCAACAGGGGCATTTGTAATCCAGAGAAGAATAGCGGTGTTTTTCCCGAAACTGGAATGAGGGCGTCCTTATCTACCTCCTCACGCAGGTCTTCACAAAGTGAAATGCAAAGGGCAAACCCTTTGTAGAAACCAAACATTAGGCTACAGTAAAGATTTGTACTTATTTTAGACTTTGTGTGTGTGTGTGGTACGTAACTGCCTCCACCCAACTCCAATAACTAAACCACATTTCATAACCATGGAGATCACATGCCAGGAACAGTGGAAATCATGTAAGGAATCCACCTTTGTAGCCAAGTGTAAGTTCGTCCCCAAATTCTCACGGCAGAGACCGTGACAGTTTCCGAAGTGATACTGGATATTTCTCTCCTGCTTCATTCATCGTCTTTGCAGGGAAGCCAATACAGTCACCTCGATCAGCATCTCAGGCTGGTGACTTAACTTCCCTACGCCTCTGGTTCTGACTTACAACATGGGGTTAGTAACAGCAGCTGTATCATTGGTTTAACCTATCAAACAAGGGAACTTATGAAAATATACAACACAGTTCCTGGCATATAAATAAAAGTACGTAATAAATGCTAGGGGCTATTGTCTGCCTTAAATTTATTATGTTTCTCCATAAAGCCCTGAGCTCAAACAGATCCTACGCAAGGTTCCTGTGAGGCAGGTAAGGGACAGGCAACATGACCCCACCTTTGTAACAACTGAAACGGATAGACAAGCGGCAGTGACACGCCTGCCCCATGCAGAGCCGCTCCCGGGGGTCTCCGGGTGCAAGCCAGGGCGACGAGGCCTCTTTTCTAAGTGATGACCACGAGCCTTTTAATAGGGTTTAGAATTGATTTTGTTGTCTTGCTTGCTGAAGTAATTACTTGGAACTAGCCAAGTTTACCCATTTGCATGGCCTTTGAATATGCTGAACATCCATTTACACGGCCCTAAATGGTCAATCCATTTTAATGGAATCATTTGATGACTTTCCTATTCAGGATACAACAAATTTTTCCCTAATTGTACATTCTGTGGTTCGCCCCCATGAGGCCAGAATTCCCTAAAAACAGTTTGTCATCTGAAATAAAACTTGCTGCCTAACGAGCACACCCAGGTTTCACGATGATAAAAGGAGTTTAACCACAGATTTGTCACTTCCCTTTATTTCAGCAACAACAGAAGGAGGAAAAAAAAACAGTGGCCCTGGGCTTCGCGTGCAGATGTGGTATCCTACGCGCACGGGATCAGGAGGGGAAAAGGAGGAGCTGGTGGGTCCCCCAAGAGGGTACCGTAAGGGGCCGGGCACGGAGGTTCCTACTGAATACCGGGGGCCAACTCTCCGCAGGGCATTTTCCCATCGCTTACCCTACAGCAGCATGGTTTTCTGTTAGACTTCGCGATCCAGGAGCCTTTCTGATGCAATCTCCCACACTATCAACAGTCGGTGGAACGCTCTCTAGTCCACCTCCTGAGAAACGACTCTAGTATCGTTCGCCAGTTTCCAACCCAAGACAGGTGTGGTTTAATGAGTGCTTAAAACAGATTTTGGTCAATCCATTTAGTAAGATAATGTCTACACAGCGCCAAGCCCGGAATCTGGCACACAGAAAACACCAAGTAAGGGTTATCTTTCTTTCCTTCTACTATATAATTTTAGGGGTACCATGAAGGCTTTCCCTGTATCTGGGGTGATCAAATGATTCCTCATCCAGGTGAGGAGACTTTCCAAAGTGGAGACAGTAATATGAATAATGACTGTGCGACAAGAGATGGAAATCAGGCTGCAGCAGGCAAACCCCGTGCTGCTCTCCTCTCTCTCGTCTTCTGCCCCAGTGTTTCCTCTTCTCTTCTGAGCTCCATTCTTTTTAGTTTGAAGCTCAAACTCATATTAAAATAAAAATTCCTCAGAAGAAACAACACTGTACCCTGCATCCCAACGATTTAAAATGAATCTGTGACCACTGGCGTGGACAAGACTTTACATTAGTGAGCACGTGGGTGCCGGGGCGTGACGGAGTGTCCTGAAAGATGAAAAATAACCCCAAAAATGAACTGGCCGGGGTAAAGTGACAAACCTTAGCCACACTGTAATTTTGACAAGGGCTGGTCCGGATTTGACTGTGATCGATTTCAAATGCTGGACTGAGGAAAGAAAAGAGATCGCAGCAACCGTCTAGCTGAAGCTATTTCCAGTTAAAGAAAGGGAGGCGCAGAGAGGTGGTATCTGGACAGAGTCAATCCTCTGGTTCCTGACAGAGCCTGGATCCAGGCAGGCAGCTGACTCTTGCCAGAGACGGCCCACCTCTCTGTTGTTTGCAGTCTCTAACCAGACTAATATTGAGCACGCGTTTCCATTTTCCAGGAACTTCACGAAGTATAACTGATCATGGATACAAGAGAAACGAAACACATGGTCCATGTGCTTGATGTGCTTGAAACTAAGCTGCAGAATTCAGTGCTCAGTTGTTACCAGGCAGAAAAAAAGATTCATCTTCTTTGCCATAGAATCTCTCCCTACAAAATCTCAGAAGGAAGAGAGAAAAAGTTCCTTGATTCCAGGATTACAGAGAGCTCCACGCCACACACTGAGTAGCAGCCACTGGGCTCTGTCCTAAGAGGAACATGCCGGCGATCAACCTGCCGCACGCCGCATGCAAACTGCAGTGGTACCTGATCTAAAACCTCTCATCTTTCTCACTCATTGCCAACGACACTTACTCTTCCATCAAACCTTTAGGAGAAAGAAAAGAAACATCCTACAGGCTCCTGTATCTTCCTTAGATGACCGGAGAAAGATGTATTTCTCGGTCTTTTAGCCCTTTGGACTTCAGGGCCGCTACTTGTTTGGTTTCCAACACACACACACACACACACACACACACACAATTATGAAGATGGGGTGGGAAGAAAGGCATGTTGTAAAACACTCTGCGAGGAGCCAAGATGCCCCAGGCAACAGAGATCATTTACAGTAAAGCCTCTGCTATACTCTCCTCCTCCTAATTGTGGGGATAACAAATGATAATTATACTCTCCTACCACTAAGGCTCTCACTGTTAGTTCTAAATTATATTCAGTAACAAGAAGATCAATAGCTCAGGCCTTCCAACACAGTGGACATCCCAAATACCTTTTCAAGCAGGTCCCGGAATGCTTTGATGTCAGCGAGAGGAAGACTCAGCTTCCTGAATATTACTGTCTTAGGCTAATATTAAAGTTGGTTTGAATTCCCTAAGAACATTTCAGTTTGTTGAAAGGGACTTGGCCCATGTGGAGGGCCCAAGGGATCCAAGCCCAAGGGACTTGACCCAGAGGAGGCAGTCTAGGATCCAAATCTGCTCTGAAAAACTCACCAAATAGATACCCCACACATAGTCATTCTCCTAGCTTTCCATTCTTCCTTTTGGTATGATAAATAATTTTTGGTGACTAATAATTTAACCACTGTTCGTCTGATATATTTATGCTTTACATTTCCATGAGGGAAGGTTTCCAAAGGATTCAACATTATGATAGGAGGGGGAACAAAACCCCTAAGATTTCATTACTAGTCAATCTTGTACACTGACCTATGTGTTTAAGACCTGTCATAAGAGGATATATTCCAAGTATTGATATAAACCATAAAATCACCCTATGTCAAAATGACTGGTAAACTTGGTCAGCTGAATGAAACAACCAGATAATCCAAGAAAAAAATTCAGGTTGGAAGAGATGTACTGGTGTTACATGGTAGAGTCATAATCTTGTCTATATGATGAGGCCAGATTCTAAGACTGGGTAGCTACGCAAGGGTGCCAGGAGTTCGGTTTCACCCACTGAGTCTGCCGTCATTCCTTACAACAGAGGACACTTAGCAGAAGACAGCAACAAATGAACCCCATACCTTCCTACACTCTAATTACCTCTTACAAGGGTGTTTCCCAAATGTTCCTGAAGATAATAATCACCTGGGGTGTTTGTAAGCTCATAGATTGTTGGGACCAAGCCAGACCTCTGGGCTCAGGCTTTTCAGGGCAAAGATCTAGGAATCTGCATGACAGTGTCCCCAGGATTCTTAGTCTCTAGGAAGTCCAGGAAACAATATAACAAAGGACACCTGTGGCAGAGACTGCCAGCTGTCCACCAAAACTTATCGTTTCCTTCCACAGTGCCAAGTTTGCAGCAGAGCATGTAGTGAAACCGCGTCTGCTAACCCAGTGCCGTGTGACTATGTACATGCTAAGGGAATGCAAGTGGAAGTGACATTTGCTGCTTCAGGGCCAGGGATTTATTCATTTACTTTTTTGAGACAGAGTGTCGCTCTGTCACCCAGGGTAGATAGAGTGCAGTGGCATCATCATAGCTCACTATAGCCTTAAACTCCTGGGCTCAAGCGATCCTCTTGCCTCAGCCTCCCAAGTAGCTGGGACTACAGGCACCTGACATGACCCCCAGCTAATTTTTCTATTTTTAGTAGAGATGTGGTCTCACTCTTGCTCAGGCTCGTCTGGAACTCCTGATCTCAAGCTATCCTCCTGCCTCAGGCCTCCCAGAGTGTTAGAAGATTACAGGCATGAGCCACTGCGCCTGGCCTGGGGCCAGGGCTTGAGTCCTCCATACTTTCCTTTTCTTCTGAATAGATGCAGACAGGAGAGGAAAAAAAATAAGACAAAAATTTAAAAAGCCCCAGGAGGTGTCAGAGCTACAAGCAGCAGCAGCCTGAATCCCAGTATCATCACATGGAGGAAAGTTAGCCGCCCACCAGCTAAGAATACCCATTGAGGATTCCTGAAACTTGTGTGTTTTAAAAGTCCTAATGCACTTTTTTGTCCAGTTGTACAGTGTAGCCTATACTCATTAATACCTAGTGGTTAAGAAACAAACACGACGACAACATATCTGAGACAATGACAACTCTGAGCGTGTTGGTGCCGTCTCTGCCTACATGCTCACTGTGTTTCCAGGGGACTTCCCAAAAGGACTATATTAAAAACATAACAGAAGGATCAAAGTGAGTATGCTCTAGAATTTCCTTTCAGAAAATGAGAAGTTGGTGAATGGCCACAGAGAAGTCACGCTGATAAAGTGAGCGATAGATTTTAACCTGTATTTAGAGTTTCTTGATGAGATCACCCTTCTTCTTGAACAAACCGCTTGGTAAAATTGACCAGATTGAGAGGAGACTATACTTCCTGATAGGAATATCTAACAGCTCGTTTTTGTTTTTGTTTTTTTTTTTATAAATAATTCTTAAATTCCATTTGCTTGGACAGGGAAAAGAACTTGTATGGTGATATTTAGCTCACGAATGAACATGAAAGTTAATTTGTCTTTTTTTTCCCCTAACCTTTCTCCCTTGCATTTGTTAGCATGTTTCAAAGCGCTGACCCAGTAGTTCAGGCTTATCACCGCCTTTTTCCTTGGCTGCATCTCCAACTTGCTAGCAATCTCTTCACTTGGGGGTGCAGGAGGAAGGCCTGCGCAGAGGGGTACAGAAAGAAGTCTGACCTACAGATGTCTCAGGGCGTCTGGACCCACTTTGTACAAAAAAGCAGCAGATCCTGTACCATTTTCCTTAGGTATGTTATGAGCAAGCAAGCAGTGTGTCTTGTCATCTTGGTACCTAGTTAACGCCTACGGTCGTTTAAAATCCCTCCAAAATATTCATGAAAATAAGTACATGCTCACACACAACAGAGTATAAGAAATATCACAGGGTATGTTACAAAAATCAAGAGAACTGGTACTAAATAAATTTAATAAAATCACTTATTTTCTTTATCCCCCTTGGTTGGGATTTCATGCAAATCTCAACAGCGTAACGGAGACAAAGTATCTTTGCTATAAGAAGATGCCCTCAGCCTTTTGGCATTTTGATACAGGAACCAGGGAAAATGAATATTTGGAATGGACACAAAGCTCAGTGAGGTTGAATATAAGAGATACCACTACATATAAATGTGAATGCCACCCCTGAAAAGTGTGTAGGCAGAAAGAAAATCATACTGGCTAACTGGTTCTTGAAAACTATCTGCAAAACTTCTCTAGTGGCCCCAAGGAGTTAATACACTTCCTCAAATCTCTTACCACTAAGGTGATCTCTGGAAAGTTTGAGTGAATTTTAACATCATTCATTCTCAACCACAACTCAAAGCCCAGAAGGCCTGTCAAAGTCGGTCCCTGAAAGATCTGCCCTAAAATACATTCTCTGGAGAACATCCTCCCACGACCCAGTTTTGCAACACTCATGCCGGGGCCTATCTGGGTGCTGGCTGCTCTGGAAAACTCCCAGGTGAGAAATCCAGGCCATCCAATTAGGACACTTCTAGGTTACCTGAAGCTTAAAGACTCTGATTGGTTTTATCTCACTAGTCTTCATTGCATCCCTTGTTCTATGCTAAGCCTTCCCTCACCACTGCTGCTTTGGAGAAGCAATGAACAGATTTTGCAGAGGGTAAAAAAAAAAAAATTCTAAATTTCCAGCCATCGAGGCTAACTTTTTGCCTGTCAGCAGCTTTTAAAATATTGATGGCTTTTTCTTCCTAACAGACAAGCCGAGTGGAGTCTGGAGGGCCTGCTCTTAACTGTGACTAGAAATAAACTCTGTATAATTAGCCATATTTTTTAAGAGATGGCACATTTCTACAAGGGGAGTGGTGGAGGGCAGCATCTACCCGTCTCCCTTTCTAGCCCAGACCCTTCCAATCCAAGCCCCAGACAGAGGCTGCAAGAGAGGTGGGCCTCCTCTCGCAGGCCAGACACCTGCTTCCGGCTTCCAGTCAGGCAGCAATAGCAACTCAGCCCACTCTCGAGTAACGACAGAAGAAGTGTTTGGCTAGAGGGCTAAGATCGTGTTAGGAAGTTATCAGCCGTATGTTCCAGGGGGAAGAAAGAAGAGGGCAAGAGATGACTAGCAACTGGATCAGAGCGAGGAAGAAAAAATCACAGAGGCAAGTGGAAACATCTCATACTGTCTTCTTAACCAAATGGCTTCTAACAAGTCTCCAAGTGAAGATGATGGGGCCAGAAGTCATATTCTTGAGTTCTAAGAAAAGCTATTTCTTCCTTGATAATCTCTCGCTTGTAAAAAATAGTCATGCAACTGCACGTCATCCTGCTCACAGCTTCTACAAACCCCTGCTCTCAACGTGTCCTGTTACCCGGGAGGTAAACTACTTTTGGTCTACAAGGTGAGACCTGCTCAATGATACAACGGATTTTATTTTTGTCTCTGTTAACTAAAAAAAAAAATCACATTTTACTTTCGGTTCAAAGACAGGCTGTGTAATCTAATGGGCAGACCCTTACATAAAAGATTTCATTTTGAACCTTGGGTCTTCCTCAAAACATCAGTAGCAGTCTACGGACTGCCACTAACATCTCTGTAAACAGGAATCATTATCCCCAGAGACTACATAGTTTATGAAAAAGAACCTATGATACTTTCCTTTGGTTGAGCTTTGTGAAGAACACAGGTCTGAAGTAGACCATGTGAACACTCCCCCTTCCAGTCTTCTACAAAGGCTGGCTGGGAAAGTACAATGTTAAAAATATGGATACTGATTTAGGATTTTTTTTAAGACACTGGGTCTTGCTTTGTCACCCAGGCTAGAGTGCAGTGGTCTGACCATAGCTCACTTTAACCTCAAACTTCTGGGTTCAAGTGATCCTTCTGCCTCATCCCCCTGAGTAGCTAGGACTACAGGTACATGCTACCAGGCCCAGCTATTTTTTTAATTTTTTGTAGAGACAAGGTCTCACTAAGTTTTCCAGGCTGGTCTTGAACTCTTGGGATCAAGCGATCCTCCCACCTCAGCCTCCCAAAGTGCTGGGATAACATGCGTGAGCCATTGTTGTGCCCAGCCTACATTTTTTTAAAATCCACATTCTGCAACTGGTCTATCTTCTGACTGCTTTCAGAACAAAAGAAAACTCTGAGCATCAGCATCCTTATTTCCAGGGGGCCTGTTGTTTTTAGATGAGTGCATGAAATCTAGTCTAATCAAGTTTACCTGGAAACAAAGATCAAAGGTAGAAAAAGACCCTGGCAATAGCGTAATGTTCTGCTTCCTGGGCCTTGCCCTAAGTCTCCAGGCTGCTAGGAAGTCTGCCCATCACAACCCAGGCTTTCCCCCAAGGAAGTTAACAAAACAGAACTATCCAATTCCAGAAAGGGCCTGCTGAATGCAGTTTTTATCAGTTGCTGTGTTCGGCTCCCATGTTAACTCCAGCAGAGTAATTATTTTTGGGATTGTACACTGCCACCCGGAACAGAATAAGCTGGAACACCAGGAGATAATGGACTGATTACACAGCCATCTTTTAAACATTTCATCAGTCTTAGAACAGCAGATAAAACAACTATTTCATGTGTACCAGCAGGTTCCAGATTAACCCTGCAGAGTTAAAAAAACGGTGGAACCACATATCAGCTGATTCCAATTTAAAGCAATAAATCACCGGTGAATGTTGGCATAGTTATATGGGGCCTGGGTACCAGGTGACAGTTACTGTAAGTTTTAATCCAACTTATGTATTGAAAAATATAGTATTTTGCAACTGTCTTGAAGCTGTCACAAAAATACAGTTTAAAAAGAGTAATAAAAAATAAAGAAATAGCTTTAATAAAATTGTCAGCATTGAAAAGATATAGAGTCTCCTCATAAAGAAATGAATTAAAATCAGCAGTAAATATACACCAATGCACGAAGCATGAGGAAATGCAACAGATTTTGTCTACATGCAGCTATATATCAGATCCCATCTGGGAACAAAAGATCTAAGAATTGCTCCCTTCCTGTCCCGACCACTGACTGTCCAAGTCAAACAGCAGCGAGAGTCTATTCACTGCAGCAGCAAAGTGGCCCAAAGGACAGTCTGTGTCACCGCCACTGTGCATTGTCTAGCGGGAGAGTGGCTCATTGAGATGGCCCATAAATGCTGCTGCTTTCATTGGAGGTATTAGGCAACGTGGACACTAAATTGTACTCTGCAGAGTACAGAAAATGATTTTTGTTTTCCTTTTCCCCTGTGACATTTGATAAGGGGCCATTTGCTACCCTGGGATCTGTGTATTTTATGGGAACTGAAACTTGAGATGAGAGTGAATGCAACTTAAGCTATTTAATACAAAACCTTCTTTACCCATGTGAATGGGTGGGAGAGGAGGAGGTGAGCGGCACAGGGGAGGGGGCCTGGGTCCCACGGTGCCCTGGTGTAACAGAGAACGCACAGTCAGAGAGGTGGCTGCAGGCCCAACTCCTCCTGCCCGAGCAAGCCACTGGCCTCCTTTTCTGCACACACGTTGCTTTTCTGCATAAAATGAAGATGCCATCCCAGCCTGCCCACTCACTGGGCCCACACGGGGAAAAGAATGCGAGACAGATGTGAAAACGCCCTATGCATCGAGGAATTCTACACGAATGTAAGTTATTGTCAAACAGGGTTATCCACACTCTCTGGTTTCAAAACCCGATCCGCCGTAGCAGGCACTGAGCGGTTTTCAGCGAGTTATTCCCCACGCCTTCATTTTCTTCCCCTAAAAAGAAGCTGACGCTGCTCACGTGCCTCCCAGGGTTACTATGGGATGATTGGTCTAAATGACTCTAAATTACATATTCATGCATTTATATGATAATACAGCTGCTATCCAATAAAAATAGCCCAATTATGAATTCAAACTATATGCAAATGTAAAAAGGATAAAGTCATTCTCAAGGGGCTCATTTTTTCCCCCATGAGGTGCTCTTTCACCGTGGACGCGGACAAAGGAGGTTTAGATGAAGGCTCTGTTTTGCCATGTTCCAGAAAGAGTATTAATATTTTGTGAGACTGCATCTGTGAATGAAGACATTCAAAAAGTCATTATGTTTTCGACTTAGGTTAATAATAAGGCTGTTTTTCCACCCACTCTCTGGCACAGCTGTAACACGCTTGGCCTCAAGTGGGAGGCAATGTGGAACGAGGACGCAGAAGATAAATGACACACAGCAACCCAGTGTCAGTGCCTCCAAAATATTACCAGGTGGGAGACGGCTGCTCTACTGCCTTAGTGACTGCCACTCCTTCGTCCCCTTTCTCCAGCAGGCTAACTAACAGTGGTGGCATCAAGGTCTGCCAATAGAGCATGGTCTACGGTACCTAGGTCATGGTAAATTAATTTGTGTCCTAATTCCAATCAGATGCCAGTCAAAACTTTAAATAAATAAAATTTATATCCTGTCCTGTTTTCTCCAGTGGCACCATTTTCTACAAGCATTGCTACTGACCTGGATGGACGTGGCAGGGTCGTGTCTGCTGATTAGGGAATAAAAAGCAGTGGAACCTAAAAAGCATGACTACCAGGACCTCGTGACCTCATGTAGCAAAAGCAGGCATCAGGGAATACCGAATTACTCCCTGCCTTTCGGAAGACCTAGTGCACACTAAACCTCCTCTTTTGCTGCCTGCTGTGTTTTCTATTCTCTCTGGCACGGAAAAATGAGCCAAATAGCAGTTAACACTCTCAGAAAGCACTTTGGGGATATTCTTGGAAGAGGACAGTAAAAGTGCCAAGTGTGACATTACTCTGTTGTAACAGAACGAGAATTATCATCGCACCTAGAGGTGTGATGGGAGGTGAGTTTGAGTTCATAGTTGAACACTGACAATAAATATCATAGATGTCTACAGCTTCCAAAAGGGCACTTCAAAAGCTTCTTCTGAACTACTCAGGGAAAGGCATGATTGTCCCCGATATCCTGAGATGGGACTAGTGCCACAGGATGCTTAAAAGTGGCCTGTTGAAAATTATAATTCAGAGCAGAAGCCACTGAGATCGAAGCTCACCTCCATTCCTTCCTGAGATTATGAGTTGTCCAACAAAGGGCCATCGGTATTTTTGTAACCCAGACAGCACCACAAAATACGAGGGATTGCTGCTTTCTGTGAAACAGACAGCAAATAATCATCCAGTTGAACTTCTCCAGGGTAGATAACGCTAGGGGTATCCACAACCAATGTCACTTTCTTCCAGAATCAGAAACTGCTATCTCAACTCAGTTAATTTCTGTTAAAAAATTCACCATTGTATTCATAAGAAAACAGTGTAAGATGTTAACATGTCATTGATCTTCACTAACACAACAAAAGAGGGTCAGGAAGGGTTTATGTAAAAGGACATAGGCAGTTGTCTCTTTATGTGGTTTGCTTGACTTCCCCTCCTACCCTTCAGTGATCAGCATTTGGACCCTGAATGTTCCAGGACACCCTCAACAGAGAAAGGACTTGCTGATTCTAAGAGGTTAGATGAATGCAAAGGTGTAGACATATTTGAGTTACTGGGCAAAGGCCAATGTTTTCATTTCCAAATGAAGACAATTTTAAAATCTTTTGTTTTTACAAGCTTGAAGTAAAAATAGCTATAAAAAATTATAAAACGGGAAAAGCACCAAAATAAAAGTTTTAAGTTCACAAGTCTAGTCCTTTCACTGCCAAGTTCCTAGCCACGTGACCACTATTCAAACTGGAAATCTCAACTGTCTTCATCACAAAATGAGGAAGACTGGACCCTCCTCAACCTCTTTCCCAGGACTGATACTGAGAATGAATACTTTGTAAACCTGTAAATGGGAAGCACCATATAACACATTTTAGAATTTCTCAGAAGAGTTATTCTATTAACAAAATGCCAGGATCATGCAAAACACAGTGACTTAAAAGACCACATTCTTTTGGTTAAAGCTGCATTATCACATTCTCACTGAAAAAACTGTATTGGACCCTCAAAAGGTGTTACCCTTCTGCTAAAAACCTATCTTTAGGGAGGTCTGATTCCCTTTCTGCCCGACCTGGGAGGGATGCTTAGCTGAAGACCGCACCTGCCCCAGGCAGCAGGACACTGATCTTACCCTTAATTCAATTACATCCATCCTAGAGGACCTTCTTCAGTTAACCCAGTTTGTGGTGCAATTGTCTTCTGTAGGCATTTAAGTATAATTACTGCACTTATCTTGTCACTATGAAACTTTTGAGTTATTCACACGAACCTGTGGTTTCGACACTGAAATTAACCACCTTATCCATCCCCAAACCGTCCCCTGCCAACTCCTAGGTGGCACCTAACCTCTCACCAAAACAGCCCCTCAGCCTTTTCCAACCAACCAGGAAGCGATTACAGGCTCTGAGGGGCTAAACCAGGATTCTCACAGTCCAGGAGAAAACCACATTCTCCAAAGGAAAGATTCTCCCGGGAGAATCACCTGAAAATCTTCAGCTGCTGGACGGGCCTCTGCAGAGGAGTGAAATCTACACTCCTGAGGGCGGAGTCGGGGCACTGGTACGTCTGTTACTCAGTTTCTCTAGGGGATCCCGATGTCCAGACAGGGTTAAAACCACCGCGTCTCATTTCAATCTCGTATCGACCCTGCGGAAAGGGCTCTGAGAGGGAGGGCAGCTCACCTCCGGTCACACAGGAGACGTACCCCATCTGGAGCGGATCTCGAAGTCCCTGACTCCTTTCCGAAATGACAAGGCTCACTCGTTATCACTGTGACAGGCTGTGATGGGGGCAGAGAGCAGAACAGCGGACCCCCAGGGAAACCCAGCTCTCGCACAGTCTAGCCCCTGCATCCGCGTCTCCCCTGCAGTGGGCAGTCTCAGGGTGGCAGGGCCAGGCAGGACCGCAGCAGTGGCACGTTGTGCCACAAGTCTGCTCAAGGAAGAAATGGCTTCCTGGGAATCGGAAACAGCTGGCGCCCTCCAAGGCTACCAGGATAGAGGGAGCAGTGTGGCTGGGGCCTCCAGCCTTGCTGGAACAAAAGGGATGCTAATTCAGGAGGTGGCACTTCCTCAGTGCCTCCTACTGGGCTATCATGGGACCATGCTGGAAGAGCCCCTTCTCGACCATGACTAAACGAGAGGGCCCCACTTAGTGGGCGTGTGTTTGACAAGAGCCCGACATGAGAGGCCACACGGCCGTACAGGTGGGACAGCTGGCTCTTTGAAATTGATGGGCACACTCGCTCGGGAAGGCCAGAGATGAACAGGTGACAATCCCTCACTGCTAATTGGCTTCTCTGGGCAAACAGCAATAACCCCTAAAATGACACTGAGTTGTCAAGAAAATTCCCTGGGTTGCCAAGTTCCCAAGAAGTCACATCAACACAGGGGCAGGTGCACGTGTGGGCGGGAAGGGAGAAGAAAGGAGTTGGGGAACAGCATGGCAGTGTGCACACACCCCCTCCCTCCTCTCTGCTGCAGGCTGGTTGCTCTGCATGCGAACTCTGGATGCTCACTCTGTTCAGACATCTAAACACCAATGAAACGACTATGAAGTAACTATTTTTGACTTACAAAAGAAGTCTGAGGATTAGGAGCAAGTGTTATCTTCAGTAATAAGGAAGTGTGTACCCTGGGGAGTTTACACTTAAATACGAGGGCAGGCAGAGGTCACCCCAGGCTCCAACTTCCCCAGTGGCTCGGTGCCATCAAAATTCAAGGGGGTGTCCCCGTTAAGTCCCCTCTGATGAGTCACTTTCCTGAAACCACCAGGTTGGCAGCCGATGTGCCAGGGCACGTCCTGGTCCCAAGGTCTCCTTCCCACAGCCACACCTGGAGCCTCCCTGCCCAGGGCACCTCCCGAGCCTGCAGACTACGGGCTCTTGGGTGACGGAGCCCCTGTAAACAGGAGGACGGTGGCACCAGCTTCCACTGGTCGAGATCAGCTGCACACCGCCCTGCCCCTACCACCACCCTGTGCCTACATCCAGACAGAACTGTCAGAGGAAGACGACTTTCTCTACAAAGCTGAAAGGGAGGACATTTATGAGTGTCCACTATGTTACAGGCCCTGGGCCAGGCACTTTTCAACACATTAGGCTCCATTTACAGATGAGAAAACAGAGTCAAGAGAGGAAAAGCAGCTTACCCAACCTCAGGGAACTAGAATTTAAACCCAGATTTACCCATAAGGTTTCCATAAACACGGCCAGGACTTCAATGACACTGTTGTGTGACCGTCACCACCATCCTTCTCCAAACATCTTCCCAAACTGAACCTCCACGTCCATTAAACCGTAACTCCCCATTCCCTCCTCCTCCCACCCCCGGACAATCACGATTCTATCAGTATTTTCTGTCTTCCTGAATGTGACTGCTCTAGGTACCTCATATAAGTGGAATCATCTCAACCGATTTTTTTTTTTAAAGGAGAAAGAAAACCCAGTAATTGGGAGCCAGAATTTAGTTTTGTGCTTTCTCCTTCTGTGCATGGTTTCAGTGTTTCAGAAAGATTTTGAAAGACAAAAGCTGTCCCCTTAGCACTTCCATGCTATAGCCTACTTTGTGGCTTTTTTTTTTTTTTTTTTAAAGAATGATTCTTTTGAGAATACTTCCCATTGAGAATAACTGCTGTGATTAAACAGCCATTTCTTGAACCAGGTACAGAGCTGGGTTGTGGGAATGTGGAGATAACAAAATGAAAATCTCTGCCTTTAGAGTTTATTCTTACAAAGGTAAAAGAGCAATTCTTGTTTGCAAACTGAGACACAGAGAAGAAAGAGGAGATACATTCAGCTTAGCAGGAAGTAGGAATGAAACACCCTGTAGACAACAGTACTTTCAGTAGGATATTCTTTATCATTGGGTCAAAATTTTACCAATACCTAATTCAGTGTTCATTCCCAAGATTATTGCCAATAAATGTGTGCTGAATGGACATGTATGAACTGCTTACTGTGTATATATTGTGTATTTCTAAAAGCATGTAAATGAGACATGAATCCTGCCCTCAAGGGATTTGCAGATAGTTGGAAGAGATAAGACTGTGCATAAGTAAGTTAATACATGGTCAAAAGTGATGGGGTGAATAAAAGGTGCACATAAATGTTTACAGGAGTTTGGAGAAAGAAGAGATAATTTTCAACTTGTTAACGGGATGAAACTTTGCAGGAAATGGTGAAGCTGAAGAAAGGTAAGCTGTTGACAAGAAAGAGATGGGGCATAGGAATTCCTGCGAACTGGTCTTTAGGAACAGAAGAAGGTTATGAAGGGAATTAGAGAAAAATGCAGAATGACTTATGGAAGATTTGGAAAACATGGCCGAGGAATGTGAGCTGTATTTCCTAGTCAATGTGATGCAAATAAAGGTTTATGTGGTATAACCAGTGTTGTAATTCCTCTGGACAAATACAAAGGCATCGTGAGAAAAGAACCAGGGATAAGAAAGATAATAAGAAGAGCAGATGTTGGCTTCTGGCCTAAATGGAGACCTACCCAGCCTGAATATAGCTCACTGCCCTGGGAGAGTTTCCAGGCCACAGCACAGGGAGATGGGGGCCAGATGGAACCCAGTACACTCCCCGAGCTGACAGTCTGGAAACAGCCAGAATTCGCAGGAAAAAGTACCGTAAGGGAGGAAGATGCCCAGAGAGAACCCCAGAGATCTGTAGGGGTCTTTCTCGGGTATTCAGTAGAGCACTGATCAATGCATATGAGTGAAGAAACTACCAAAGGCCCAGGAAAAGCACCCTCTAAAAGGACTAAAGGTTCAAAATAGTGCCTGTCCCTGCCAGCCACACTAGCAAAACTTGCAACTCATGGCGTAGTGGGTTAGGGGACTCACGAAGGCCTTACTTTATAAGTAAAAAAGTAACAACACAGATGCTAGAACTTTAAGGCAGTTACTAACATTGTATTTGGTGTATTTCAAAAGAGATAAGTAGAGACTTGGAAGACATAAAAAAAGATCCAAAATGGATTCTAGAGATTAAAAATTGTCTGAGATGGAGAAGGAACTGGATGGAACTGATGGCATATTAAACACAGCATAAGAAAAGATTAGTGAACTGGGTTTCGAAATGGGATACAGAGAAACAGAAACTTAAAACAAAAAAGAAGAAGAAGAAAAGCACATTAGTGAGCTGTAGGACAACTTCAAGTGGTCAAATATATGAGTAATTGGAGTCTCCAAGGAGAGGAGAGAGAGAAAAAAGGAGACAGGAAAGATATCTGACCAAAGTAATGGCTGCAAATTTTCCAAATTTGATGAAAACTGTAAACTCACAGATTCCAAGACCGCAATGAACCCCAAGTATAAGAAATATGAGGAAAACCAAACTAAGACACATTACCATCAAACTGCTCAATCCCAGGCATAAAGAGAAAATCTCAAAAGCAGACTGAGGAAGAAGAGACTCATATACATAGCATCTAAGATAAAGAAGACATCAGAAACCCAAGTGAGAAGACAATGCAGGAACATCTTCAAAACACTGACAGGAAAAAACAAAACAAACCCGTCAACCTAGGATTCTACAGCAGTAAAAATAGTATTTCAAAACCAAAGGCAAAATAAATGTTTTTGAATACACGAAAGGTAAAACAACTGGCTGCCAGATGACCAACTAACTGTACAAGACATGTTAAAGGAAGTCTTTCAGGCAGAAGGAAGATGATACCGGAAGGAAACACGGGTCTTACACAAAGTCAGGGACGGCACCAAAAATGGCAACTACAGGGGTAAATACGTAAGATATTTTTCTTATGATTCAAAAGAAATTTGATCGATTAGAATTATAACAATTACTGTGGACTTTATAACATGGAAAAGTGAAATGTATGATGGCAATAACAAAGGCTGGGAGGGAGAAATGAAAGCAGACTTCTGTACGCTTC
Source organism: Cheirogaleus medius (assembly GCA_008086735.1). Taxonomy (NCBI): domain Eukaryota; kingdom Metazoa; phylum Chordata; class Mammalia; order Primates; family Cheirogaleidae; genus Cheirogaleus; species Cheirogaleus medius. The sequence goes on along the minus strand of VBSM01003148.1, from coordinate 6,197,341 downwards.
TCATGCTTTATGTGAAGTGGTATCCTATAGCTTCAAAGTAGACTGCAGTACGGTAAAGATATGTAATACATACCCTAAAGCACCCCCTACAACAACAACAACAGTTGTAACTAATAAGCCAACAAAGGAGAAAAAAATGGAATAAAAAATAACCCAAAAGCAGTCACAAAAAGAGGAAAAAGGGACGAATAGATGGGAGAAATTAAAAACAAACAGTGAGATGATAAACCTAAGCCCAGCTTTATCAACAATTACCTTAAATCTAAACACTCCAATCAAAAGGTAGAGCTTGTCACAGCAGATTTCAAAAAGACCCAACTATGTGCCATCTACAATAAATGCAATATCAGAACTTCAAAATACATACAGCAAAGGCTGATAGAACTGCAAGGAGAAACAGACAAATCCACAATGATAACTGGAGATTTCAACAGTTTTTCTTAATAACTGATAGAACAAGTATATAGAAAATCAGTACAGATATAGAAGATTTGTACAACAACTAAATCAACTAAATTGACTTCTGTAGAACACTCAGTCTAAGAACAGCAGTATACATATTTTTTTCAGATATACATAGACCGTTTACCAAGATAGGTCATGTTACAAAGGCATCAAGTAATTCTCAAGAAATTTAAGAGTTCTCAAACAAGGAATGTTCCCTGACAACAATGAAATTACAAATCAGTAATAGAATAATTTCTAAAAAATCTTCAAATACAGGTTGAGTATTCCTTAACCAAAATGCTTAGTACTGTAAGTGTTTTGGAATATTTTTGCATTTTGGAATATTTGCATTATACTGACCAGTTGAGCATCCTTAACCTGAAAATCTAAAATCTGAAATGCTCTAATGAGCATTTCCTTTGAGCATCATGATGGTGCTCCTAAAGTTTTAGATTTTGGAGTATTTCAAATTTCGGATTTTCAGATCAGGGATGCTCAACCTGTATTTGGAAACTAAGTGACACACTTTGAGTAATCCATGGGTCAAACAAGAAATCAAAAGAGAAATTAGAAAGTATTTTGAACCAAATGAAAATGAAACTACAACATATCAGAATTTGTGGGATGTAGGGAAAGCAGTACTTAGGAGGAAGTATATATACCATTAAATACTTTCATAAGAAAACAAGATTTCAAATCAATAACCTCAGCTTTCACCTTAAAAAACTAGAAAGAGGAAATAAACCCAAAGTAAGCAAAAGAATGGCATAAAAATTAAAGTGAAAACCAATAAAATAGAAGACAAAAAACAATTTAAAAAAATCAATAAAACCAAACTTGAGTAGACAAAATTGAGAATTTCAATTCAGACAAAGGAAAAAAAGAGAGAACACAAATTATCAATATCAGGAATAAGAGAGATAACATCACTACAGATATTAAAAGGATAAGAATATTATATATAGTTTTATGCCAATAAATTTGACAACTTAGATTAAGTGGACATATTCTCTGAAAGAGAGAAACGGAATTTTTAGTTAAAAACCTTCTCACAGAGAAAACTTGAAGTTCAAATGACTTGTGTGATAAATTCTACCAAACAATGAAGGAAATAATAATGCAACTTTATACACATTCTTCCAGGAAATTGAAGAGGAGAGAACAAATCACAATTTACTCTATGATGCCAGGATTACATTATACCAAAACCAGCTGAAGAAATTATAAGCAAACTACAGAACAATATTCTTCCTGAACACACATGCAAAAATTCTAAACAGAATTTGAGCAAATAGAAACCAGTCAAACTATCGTGACCATGTGGGGTTATCCCAGAAACACAAGGCTGGCTTAACATTAAAAAAAAAAAAAAAATCAATGTGATATACCCTATTTACAAACTAAAAAAGAAAACCGTATGATCATCTGAATAGATGCCAAAAAAGCATTTGAAAAAAAAAAATCAAACATCCATTCCTAATAATAATTCTTAGCGAAACAGGAATAGAAGGAAATGTCCTTCACAGAGGGTATCTATGAAAAACTTATGGCTTACATCATACTTTACAGTGAAAGAACAATTTTTCCCTAGGATCAAGAACATGACAATGTCGTCTTCTCTCACTACTTCTATATTCAACTCCATACTGGAAGTTTTAGCCAGTGCAAACAGGCAATAAGGAAAGAAAAAAAAAAGACACCTAAGTGGAAAGGAAGTAAAACTGTCTTTATTTGCAAATGACATAACCATCCATGTAGAAAATGTAATATAATCCTACAAAAAGCTACTAGAACTAATGAGTTTAGCAAAGTTGTAGGATACATAATTAATTTATAAAAATCAACTGTATTTCTCTACGCTAGTAACAAACTGGAAATAGCAAATAAGAGATTATTATTAAGAACATTGGAAATACAAAATACTGACAGATAAATGTGGCAAGGGATGTACAAAGACCTGTATGTTGAAAACTACAAAACACTTGTGAGAGAAATTAAAGAAGACCTAAGTAAATGGAGAAAGACACCACTTCATGGGTTGGAAGACTCAACACTGCTAACATGTCAATTCTCTCCAAATTGCCAGACAGATCTGACACATTCCCAATCAAAATCACAGTAAGTTTTTAGTGTAAAATCTGTCCAAATGATTCTAAAATTCATACAGAAACTCAGAGGACCTAGAATAGCCAAAACAACTTAGGAAAAAGAAGACTGATAGTATCTGACTTCTAGATTGGTTATAAAGCTGCAGTGACCAATGCAATGTAGTACTTGTGATACTGATTCAAGGACAGATAAATATGATCAATAGAACAGATCACACAGTCTAGAAATAAACTGACACAGATGGACAACTGATTTTTAACAAAGGTACAAAGGCAATCACTGGAGAATGGATTCAATGGGGAGAGGACAAATGGTGCTAGAACAACTGGATATTCACATGCAAAAAAAAGTGAATTTCAATAAAGGATTCATGCAGAATACAAAAATTAACTCCAAATACATCACAGACCAAACTGTAAAGCCTAAAACTACAAAAATTCTAAAAAAAAAAATTAGGAGAAAAACTGTGTCACCTTCAGTTAGGTTTTCTTTGATATAAAACCCAAAGCAAAAGCAGTGAAAGAATAAATTAATAAATGAGGCTTCAGCAAAATTAAAAACTGCTTTTCAAAGACATGAACAGAATGAAAAGACAACTCACAGACTGGCAGCAAATATATGCAAAACATGTAGCTGATAAAGCACCTGAATACAGAGCACATTGAGGACTCTCAAAACTCGACAGTAAGGCAACAACCCAATTAAAAACAAGCAAAAGATCTCAATTGATGTTCCCCCCAGGAAGATACACAGGTATCAAATAAATACATGAAAAGATGCTCAGCATCAGTAGGCAAATGAAAATTAAAACCACAATGACACACACCACTATTCACACATTAGAAAGGTTAAAATTAGAAATACTGATCACACCAAGTGTTGGCAAGGATGTGGAGGAAGTGAAACACTCAGACACCACTGGTAGGAATGTTAAATGGCACAATCACTTTAGAAAACAGTTTGGCAGCTTCTTAAAAAGTTAAGTATAAACCTACTATATGATGCAGCCATTCCACTCCTAGATATTGAGCTACAAAAAACAAAACAAAACACACATCTCTACAAATACTTGTACACAGATGTTTACAGTAGCTCTCTTTTTATATATAGTCACAAATTGGCAACAACCCAAATATTGATCATGAGAAGAACTGATAAACCGTGGGATGCCCGTGCTATAGAATGCTACTCAGCAACAGAATGGAATGAACTATCGACACAAGTGAACTACTGATACTGAGTTGTGAAAGAAGGCAGACTATAAAAAGTACATGCTGCCTGACTGTAGTCATGTACAATTCTAGGAACTGGAAACTAACACACAGGGAACAGAAAGCAGATCAGTCATTGGTGAGCGAGGGAGGAAGGCATTTCAAAGGTGCCCGAGGATGTTTTCAGGGGTGATAAGTAAGTTTGTTATTTTGATTGCAGAAATGGAAATGGTTTCCTAGTAGTGTGAGTGTATGTGTGTATGTTAAAATGTATCAAATTTCATACTTTAAGCATGTGAAGTTTACTACATATCAATCATGCCTCAATAAAACTATTAAAAAGACCAGATGCCCCCCATAATATGCTGAAATAAAAAATTAAAAAAAAAAAAAGACCGGATGAAAGGCTACTGCAATATTCTAAGAAGGTGGGTACAAATGTTAGTGCTAGCAGGAATGGACAGATCAGCTGTTAGGACATAAAAGACTCAAATTCCCAAGATCTGGATGTGAAGGCAAGGAAAGGCGGGAGGCAGGGACAGTGCCAAGACTGTGAGATTGGGTGACAGGAAGGAAGGTGGCACCATTAACACCAACAGGGACAACCAAAGGAAGAACTGATGAGTTCAGCTGCAGACATGCTGCACGCTGGCAGAACAGCTACGTCCAGGGGGCAGGTTAGAGCCTGGGAGAGACGTGAGAGGCAAGAGACATCAGCCCTGGAATCGCCACGCTGATTTCCACCTCACCTCATCCTTCTTCCTCCATCCCCTTGAATCTATTTCCTCCCTCTTCCCTAGAAGTAAGTTTTTCTCCATATTATAATCTGAGTCTTCAAAGGAAGACCCAAGCCTGGAAGAGCTCCATTCACCCACATATGACCTTGGGGGAACCTCTAGGATGGTAAGCAGAGGCCAAGTATGTATCATTGTCTTAGCGAGTTCCAAAAATATGCTCAGCTAAGTGGAGTTTTCCCAGCCTCGTAAAAAGGTTGTATGTGTTGGCGCTAAGGGAATAAAGTGATGTACGAAAACTCAGAGGAAAAAGGCAATGTGAATCGCAGGATCTAAGCAACCAGAAAGGGATAAGACCTCTGAAGTCATCTCCCTGCGAGCTGCCCCACTCCCCGTCACATTGGTCCCTGCCAGAACAGAACTGTTCCCGAGAACTGCAGTGTGGCTCTTCACACCAGAGCCAAAGGAAACATCTGTACGTCTGGCGGGGTTTCAGGTGAGCGCACTGCTGAGAGGGCTCAGAGCCTCCGCTTGGCAAGAGACGCCAACTACAGAGTCAACTGTTTTTCTCCTTCCTTGTTTTATCTTAAATGTCAAAGCTTTTCACACTACGGTGACACCCTAAAATGATTCTCTTACTTCCATGGCTTCGGCTGAAACAATATTTTTTCATGCTCCATGGAGTGCCCACCAGCTGATTCAAAACCAGGAGTGCCATGGGGTGCTCTCTTTCAACGTGTCACGAAAAGAAAGAGGAGGAAAGAAAGGTGGAACACAGGTTGGTGGGAAAAAAAAATAACCCTTTCCCTTGAATGCTTTGCAGTCTTCTCCATCAGCATATGTTTAGGACTGTTTTAAGGTGCTGTGTTACATTCTCTAAAGTTCTATAATGTATACCCATGGACTAAAATAGCCCCTGATTATAAGCAGCTTAAAGTGCACTAAGACAAGTACATACACAACTGCAGCACAACACAGAAAGCACTGTGCACAGTGAAAGAGGTACAAAATGTCACGGGGACTTCAGCGCAGTAGGACGTTACTCTCTGCTGGGGTGTCCAGGAGGAAGAGCCGTTATGGATGAAATGGCATCTGCACTAGACCTTGAAAGGCCAGGACAGAAAGAGTCAGAACCGGGAAGCAGCAGCAAGACCTTCAGGTGGCAGAAATGGTAGGACTCAGAAACGTGAGCAAGAAATGCAAGGAGTGTTCATGGAATAATTCAATACAGTTCAACAAACATGAAGCACCTACTGGTTTCCACACACTGTGCTGAGTGGTAGAAACAGAGGTATCAAAGACAACTCATACTGGAGAAGAGTATGCATTCTGAAACGAAATAGGTGACTTCGGTGTGACAATCACAGATGTCAGGCATAGAGACAAGCCCGGGTCCATGTTACAGGAACTCCGGAACCAGAACAATGTATAAGACTTAGGAGCAGGGACTCTCTAGGCAAACTACTTAGGTCTCAATTCCATGTCTTCCACTTGCTTAGATGTGTTAGTTTTGTACATTTCATCTATCTCCTTCGTAAAATGGGCACAATAAATAGTATTTATTTCACAGGACTGCTGTGAGGATATTCATCATAACAAGACAAAGTATATCAAACCCTTAGTATAGGACCTGGCACACAGCAAGTACTCCATCTAGCTATCAGTTGTTGTTGTTATTATTATTGTCAATACTACTGAGAACTGATTTCTCAGTTGGTTGACTGCTTTTACTAGGACGACAATTATTATATTTTTGAATGCAGACTATACCCAGAGATGTCATGGGAGATAATGTCAGGCAGTAATGGCTCACTTAACTTCTACACACTTTAGTGTCCTCATCAGGAGCAGACTGGGTGCAGCAATAGCAGCTTACTGGGTGTGGGACATCGTTCTCAGCGCTCTACCTGTAAGACCTCTCTTAATCTGCATAACAGCCCTGTTCATTTTGCAGACAGGGAAACTGAGGCTTGGAGAAGTCAAGTAACTGGCTTTAGGTCACAAAGAAGAGCTGGTCTAGGAGGGATGACAAGAAGCACTTTACATCTAGGCCCTGTTCTCAACCACAACACCACGCACCGCCTTTCAGTTCTACCACCACGGCTTTCTGGGACGCTGGTGTTTTATTTGGCAGCTAAAAGGTAAACAAAAGGTAACCATGGCATGGAGATTAACCAAAACCAAGAAAATCAAACGACCAAACACCATGCCTCACCTATGTATGGAGTTTTACAATTTATGAAACTCTTTCACTTCCTTCATCTATTTTTTTTTCCTTTCGGCCACAAGTGACTGAAGACTATAAACAGGCTAAAAAATAGAGCGTCATGTAACAAACATCCCAGGCCCTGTAAATTTTGGAGGTGCTGTCAGAGATGACTTGGGGTGAGAGGGCAGAGAGAATGCTTTTTGTTTTGGCACTATTCTGAGAGCTAAGGGTGAGTGTAACCTTTACCCAACACCTAATGAGCTTTACTACTGGAAGATGTGAATTGTAGTATGCACCTGTCAAGACCCTACACAAGCTGGACAACTCTGATGTTCCTTCCTCCTATTTGTACTTTGCAGTTGTTCTTAAACTTTATTGGGTCAGAGAGCTTTCAGGAAAAAAAATACATAAAAAGAAGGATGTTACAGACTCTCTTCCCCTTTTCCCCCCAACACAGACAGACAGACAGACACACACACACACACGCACACACACACACACCCCTTCGTGCTCCACCCCACCTTACCCCCAATATGCTCCAGGTCCCTGAGAACCTGGGCCACACCTTTTGTCCTTTTTATTTATTTATTTATTTTTTAAGAGACAGGGTCTTGCTCTGTCACCCAGGCTGGAGTGCAGTGGCATGATCATAGCTCACCATAATCTCAAACAAATCATCCTGCCTCAGCCTCCCAAGTAGCTAGGACTACAGCTGTGCACCATCATACCCAGCTAATTTTTTTTGGTAGAGACAAGGTTTTGCTATGTTGCCCAGGCTGGTTCCGAACTCCTGGCCTCAAGCGATCTCACACCTTGGCCTCCCAAAGTGCTGGGATTACATGTGTGAGCCATCACACCCAGCCTCACACCCTTTGTCTTTCTATACCCAGGGCAGCACACACTACCTAGCAGGTTAGGCTCTCAAAACATGTTCTAAAAATGAATAAAAGCATCTCTCTGCTCCATAGGGTAGTAACTCTATAAAAATGGGTAAGCTGATATCAGATCAGAGAGAGGAAGGATTTACTTCATTCATTCAACCTTCAGCTAATTCTGAATGGCTAATCCACGCCAGGCACTAAAAGCTAGGCACAGAAATTTCAGAGATAGAAAAAATAGTCTTCTAACAAGCAATATAAGCTAGCTGCATGCAAGATACTTAATAAGTGTCATAAATTCTAGAAGATTTTCAAAGTGTGCCTGAAGCTTTGAATTTTTTTTTTTTTTACAGTACAGTATTATGTGCCTATTTTTATTTGAATGAACGCCAGGAAAGAAAATGGGAGACTAAGTTGTCTTTTGAACTCTATATACAATATTGCGGCTTAGATTTAAGGTCATATGGAACACACATGGCTTAGGTAGAAGCGGTGGGAGCATTAAAAATTACTCCGAAGGATGTGTTAGATTTTAGGACTCGATCAGCAATTTTCCCTGGGATTATCAGCTTTGCTTGAAGTGTCATTTAATCTTTGTCTCAGGTTCCTTTCTCTATAAAATGGGGGCAATTTTCCTGGGGGTGTGGAGGAAGTGGCCGGAGGGGCAAGGGAGGATGCGATAGGGTTTAACGGTTTCCTGACTTTGAAGTGTTCTAAAAATACCGCATTTTCATTGCAAGCATGTGACAGAGTATGTGTCAACACAGCACTCTGTGTTGCTAGGGCAGCCCGACCAATAGTGTCATGTAGACTCACGCAGCTCTTCAGCTCAAGCAGGGGCACAGAAAGCCACACAGCCACGGGCCCGCCCTTATCTCCTAAGCATTCTAGTCTTCTCGAAGACACGTGGCAGGCCCTCTAACGACTGATTAGTCCGGGTTAAACAATCAAACGCTGCCATTTGACGAAGACTCTTCTTTCTGCCTCTTAAGCTGTCACAAGTTTATTTGCCTTAGAGTTTAATCTGTGGCATGAAAGCCTGACATGTCCCACTTACAAACCGCACTCCTAAGTGCAGATTAGAGTACAATTAGGAAGAGAGGAAAGCCTAAAAGATACGATTAAAAAAGTGTGTCTTTAATGTATTCATTACCTTTCCTTAAGATTTTGTCTTTCTTCACAGAGATTAGAGCAGAGCCGTGGCTCTCGGAAGCATTTCCTTTGCGGGGACGTGGGCCTGGTGGAAGGATTCCACGTGTCCCACCTCTAGAGCGGAACGCAACCCATGCTGGACTTGCAAAAGAGCTAAGACCGGGCACCATCTGGCAGCTGTATGGTGGCCTGTGTGAAACGAGCTGGTGGTCACAGTCCAGTTCCCATTAGACAGATGTCCACTTCACAAAGAGAGCATCACACTCAGCAGCCCGCTTGGCAAAGGGGAGAGCGGACCGGGCACGGGAAGTGCCCTTCCTCTTTGCCCAACCAGGGTGCTCACTCGACTGCACCGAGGCAAGTCGGGGCGCTGTGGCAGGTAGCTTGGCAGCAACCCCGAGAGCAATATTTTAACCACACACCTCACCCCTTAAACACCTCAAAGTGCTTTTCGGATGCTGCCTCATTTATCCTACTTAGAAGCCAGGTTTTGCATATCTAGGACATGCCTTACTGAGCCATATAATAGGGGTCTTCAAGACCACCACCAGGACACGCTGGCTTCACTCAGGGCGTGACGGAGACCGCAACTGCCTGTGACACTCTCCGCAGTGACCATCACAGCACTGGGGAGAAGACTGCAGGTAGAGACAAGGCCCTCGTCAGTCCTGCCTGGGTAAGTGGCATCCTCAGCCCAAATGAACGAGTTATTGTGGAATCCTAAAGACAAAGGGCACAATGGTCCTTTATTACAAAACGTAACTATCTATCTGGGCAACTCACGGATGTCTCACAGAAGGTTCCAAAACGAAGGCCCTATTTCCTATTTCACCACTGAGGTGCCTGATTCCATCTAGCACAGATTCAAGCCGGTCTGTTTTCTCCCTGCCTAATGGAACTGCAAAGGAAAGTAGGTTTCTAGCCCAGCAGGGGAATGCACAAATTAAGCAGTGTCTTTTCATTGATTTTTCTTAAGTCATGCAAACATTTTGGTTCACATCCTCTTTTTAATAACCTAATATTCCTTTTTAAAAAGTCACACAAACACAGATCAACAACAAACACACACCCCCACTTAAGCTAACCTTTACTTGAAGGAGAGCATTTAAGCAACAGAGAAAGTAAAAAATAAGGACTTTTCTTGATTCCATTTTGCAGCATTATTATATAATATGGTAAGAAAACCTATTCAAAATTGGTATCAATATTATAATACTTCTCTACTAAACAGAACATAAGTTCTCATGTAAGGATACCTTAGTAATATAAATTTTTAGAGAGGGACATTTTATGGAGAAGGGTGTGTGGGAAAGCTAATGTTAATATGCGTATTGCCTTTCCAAAGCTGTGATTCTTCTAATAATTATCTTAACAATACTTTGTCTAAAACAAGTTACCCTAAATAGGCTTTGGAAACCAGTGGTGATTTTGGGGTAGGTCCCAGAAGTGGGAAAGAACTGGCCTCTTGGTGCAGTGACCTCCATGAGGATGGCTGGCTCAGGACACTTAGAGATCCTGCCATGAAAGTCAGGAAGCTTCCTCCAGTGGTGGTCACGGAACGCTGCTCTAACGCCAACTTACCACCTTTAAAACAGTGCAGCTGGCTATAAAAGAGGCTGTGTCAAAGGGAGTGAAGGAACTGGGATGAACATTGAAAAACAGCTCAAAGTACCACCTTGGTGATGGTAGCTCAGTGGCACCATCAACTGTGAACCACACACAAAGAAAGGTCTGCGTGCCAGAGATAAACCAAAATCCGAAAACTTCTGCACCTGTATTTTCTTCTAAGACATCTACTGCTTACTACTCACTATCCTTTATTCCGTTCCCACCGTACGCCAGGCACTGCACTAGGCAATTTACATTCATCATGCTATAAATAACTTATTCCTCAGCAGTCTACCATGTGGACCGTATCACACCCATTTGAAAAAACAGTATTCAAAGAAATAAACTAACTTCAGATTATCAGAGAGTTTAAAACACACATGTAAGTTCTACATGCACACACACATACACACGCCTCCTACGAGGGTTAAGGCTGTTAGTTACTCTTTGGTGCCAGGTAGACACAGATCATCCTACGTCCCCCTCAGGACTCGACACCGAAAGGGTATCAAGAACTAGCCTGATGCATCAGGGATGCCCGAGTTACGCCACCAGGAGGGCTGCAAACTCCTATCCTTGGATTGATTAGTGAAACATTAGCTTCTTCTCATCCTAAACTTCCTACAGGGAAGGGAAGGAAGAAAGAAAACTAAAAATGAAGGAGAAAGAGGAGATATGGGCACACTGCTGAAAGTCAAAACACCAGGCTCCTCCTGTCACGTGACCTTGGTTCCCCTAATTTCGTCTTCATTACGTGAACAGCACAGGACTCTCCTGCTCTCGAATACATTCTCCAAAAGGGAAAACACACACGTACACGTAAGCACACACGAAATGGACAGTGCTGACCCAAAGCTGTCTCTACATTTCAAAAGAACCACAGCAGTCCTGTCTTTAGTACCTACGAGTCTTTCTCTCCTTTTGGGGCAAAGAACATGGCCTGTTTGTCTTTATATCCTCAGCACTAAGTATGATGCCTGGCATACAGTAGGCGCTGATAAATGCCCACTGCCACATGACTTGTACTTTAGCAAACACTCTGTTAGCTCTGTGGGCCGCATCTTTCATCTATTTCTATTCATATTAAATTTAACGTTAAGTGGGACCCAGCGCTTCCAAGGCTACCCCGAGCTCCCAGTCACTCCTACAAAAGAGCTCTGCGTTAAGCCTTACGCCAGCGCTGGCCAGAGGTCCACTTTTGGGGACTGCTAGGTGAGCTGCCTCCACCATCTCCTTAACTTTCATCATGTGCTCTAAGTTCACCACCTCTTCTGTGTAAAAGTTTGGCTCAAACTCCACACTTCGCCTGCTGTTCCAACATTTTAAATATAAGCAGCCGAATCCCAGGGTTTAGCATTAATTGAAAGAGCTTATCTATATATAGCTCCACTCTGCACTTTAGCATCTTCAAAACTTCAATCATTTTTTTTTTTTTTTGAGAACACAATCCCTCCTTTTAATGTCTTGCTACAGCCTTTCTCCCTTTTCATTCTCGTGACTCAATGCTCTCAGGCCTTTTAAGTTAACCTCCTAGACCTTTCCATATGGGTTCACCTTCCTAGACCTTTGTAATTCATGCTGCGCTCCTTTGGAACTCCTCCATCTCCTTGATATACTTCAATAACGTTTCCTAATATCGAGCACAGTGGCCTAGATAGGAGCTGAAAAGCTCTTTGTGAAAAGTGGTGAATTACCTGTTCCTTAACACTTCGTGTCTGGTATCATCATTTGGGATGTTTAGCATCTGGGAGGCAGTTTTGACCATCCCCTTGTCAAAGGCCTTGTTTCCTGTGCTCCTCGCCCTCCCTGATGTTTTCCTATCGCTTTACATGTCTAGGATGTGGTTTCCATTAAACTGTAGTAGTTTGAGATGTATTTTATTTTTTCATCTAAAACTAAACAGAAGGCAACAAAATAGCAGCAACTCACAAGCTTAGCCGGTACAGAAGACTCTGAAGACTACAACGAAGAAATAGGTCTTGACTCACATGCAGGTTAGAATGCAGAATTTGCCCTCTATAAACTTTAGGCCTAACATACCCTAAAATAATTTTATACAGATCAGATTCTGGGTCAGTTAAAGAATGTGTAAGGGAATATTCTCTTTTAATCCTTTAATTCCTTTCTCTAATTCCAATGTATGATGTTTTAACTGAAATGGAGAAATTATATTCCTTTATTCTTCGACCCAATCATTAATCTGAAGTATATTTTATGGGTTTCTCCAATTTGAATTAACACCAGAATGTGGATACTGGATTAGGGATTTACATAGAGAGTGAAAAAATATTGATCCCAGATACCAATTCCTGCAATGTTTCAACTACCATCCCTGTGCTCTGGCCCGATAGTTTCACATTACGACATTCCCCCATCCAGCTAACTTGCTCCCTTTTCCATTTACAGCAAAACTTGCTTCTTTGCTTGCCACCTGTGTGTGTCTACATGCCTCAGGTCTTGAGAAGTCCACATACATCATAATCCATCAACTTACATGTCCCTTTTTTTCTGTGTTGCTTTCTTCATAACACAGACTCACCAAGGCAAGCGTGAAAACATCTTCACGCAATGGAAGACCCTGATTCTTTAATAATATATCTAACTGGTCTAGTTCACTGCAAGTCTCTCCAGTGTTAATACCTAACATATATCACCAAGATAACCTAATGACTAACTGGCTTCCCACTGAATTTCAGTGTGGGTCAGAACATTTTCAATTCTCTTGACCAATCGTCTTGAAAACCAATGTATAATCATTATCATGTCTCTTACCAGAACATAAAAACCTGTATCCATCTCTTGCTACATCATATTATTTTAGCTTAGTTTCCACTTTTTCCCATTTGGCCAATTATCTTTTTTAGCCTTCTTAGGTTCCAATAGTTTTGAAGATCATGATGATTACTCTGTATTTATGCACAGTGGTGCCTCCTGGCAGGCCTACGCCTAACTAGAGGGAGAGCTGCTCCTGAGAAAGCTCTGGCCCAGCTAATATGAGAACATAAATGATGAGGATGAACTGTCTCAGGATCAGCAAAATCATGAGGAGTTTAGCATCCCAGTCCTTATGTCCAAGAATGGAAAAGTTCAATCTTTTGAGAATCTACTAACATCAGATACATAAAGCAGTACTAATTGTACTAACAGTACTTTATATTGTACCATGGCAGAAATTATTCAAGATAATAAAAAGATAGTAAAAGGTATGTGATATTATTTCTTTAATGCTAGCATTCCGAACACTTCTAAAATATAACCTAACTATGGTTAATTTTACACTTTCTTTAGAAGCAAAGACTGGAGGAGGAAGAAAGTAAACCTTTCTACCTGAATGCCCAATGATCTGGGGGTCTTTGGACAGAAAGTAAGTGAGGGAGGACAGTTCACGCTACCGCAGCTCTTGGGCAATGCATACATGTTTCAGAGTAACTAAGAGCATTACCCCACGGGGAGCACCTCTCTCTTTCTGCTAAGAAACTGGACTTCTCATTTCCAAAGGACTGGTTTCACAATGCCCCGCAGTATAGAAGCCAGAGTGGCACAACTGTGTAACTGATGGTAAGGCACCTCTAACGTGGAGAAATCTCATTCTCCTTGGGTGCGAATAAAAAGGCAAATGAGGCCTCCAGGCAGGCAAACTATAAACGCTCTCAGTGGCAAACGCCGATTGTGAGATCACCCAGACTTGACTTTTTCAATCAACCTGCTGTATGTGTTGGAGCGATTCAAACAGACAGAGCCGTGAAGCCCTGGGTTTTCTTTTCATGTCAAATTTCTAACAAAGAAGTCTGTTCTCCTTTCGTCCGGAGCCTGTTTTCTTTATTCTTTTGCTACTTTAATTCCAGAAATGTAAAGCTACCGGGGATAAGATGGTTGGGGACTAGCTGAAGTTTTAATGTCTCAGACAGAGAAGAAAACAAAATGGTTCAAAGCTGCCTTGAGTAATTTCTTCTCTTCTTTGATATGGGCTCGCCCTGTCTTCTGTGTCTCCTTCCTTCCCTTTCCTCCTCCTCTCCCCTCCAGAGATGTAAGGATCAAAATGTACCCAGGATGGGTATTATCTTCCAGGGTAGACACTGTCCTTTGATATAAGTAACAGAAATCCAGTGCTGTGCTGGACAGGGACAGTCTGGTCACTTATCACCAGAGCATGGGGTATTTCAAGGGATTCCTTTTTCCTGTAACTCAAAGGAGGCTTATTTAACATTTCTCCTTCCTTTATCTCAATCCACTCAATGGGTGGAGTCTGTGTAAGTTAAAATATTTAAAAACAATTTCAAAAAAAATGAACTGTTAAATCTTTTAATAGAACTGTATGCCATAACTAGCAAATCCACTTTCACAAGGGTGTGGTAAGGATCCCCGCCCGCATGACTATGAAAAATCTGACTGCATTTTCTGTCTGGCCTGCAGGTCCTCAGCCAGGCAGCAATGGAAGAACGTCAGAAAAAGTAGCAGAGATTTCTATTAACATAACATTAATTCAGGATGAGACATCCTTCCTGTGGGCCACTGAGGCGGTGCTACCCAAACTGGGGCTGCCCCAGAAAATCTAGGCCAGCAACCCTGGGCTTCAAAAAATGTAGGACAGAAATCCTACCTCCCAGTTGTGTGCATTACAATGTAGCATGGGTTCATCTTCCTGCATTTTGAATTCTTTCTCAATTACTAATTGCAAGATGACATTGCTTAAACAAACGGGCTCTAAGTCCACTTCTGTTACTTAAGCAAAGCTTCTGACAGGTTTTTAGGAAGCAAGGAAAGGCAGGAATGCTTCCAATGAACCTCTTCCACTCCCTACACACTTTTAACATTTGAAAGAGGAAAACAGTAAAGTCGATACGATTATCAACTCTCTTTAGACTGTACTTGCAGCCCTCACATCTGTTAACTCAGTGAGTATGCACAACTCCTTGACGTAGGTATTATTTCCACTGCATGGATAAAGAAATCGAGGCTCATTCTCTACACGAGCTTGTCACAGTGCCAGCGCCAAGTCCCCTGACTCCAGGGCCTACCCTCGATCTACCACCTTATGGGAGAATCTTCTGGATGCAGGGTGTCCCTCCGCCCAATCCTGAAATAAGGAAAGTGAAGCTTTGGGGTCTCTCCACCCTCCCCTTTCCCCTTTTCCCCTCTCCCTGCTCACTCGCCAGCCACCCTGTCTCATTCTCCAGAAACTTCTCCATTTGCACTGAAGTGGAGAGAGATTAGGACAAAGATAGATTGTATTAATGATTTCTTGAAAATGGCAAGAAACGACTTGCTGCCTTATCGTAAGATCAGTGGGGCCAGGCCCCAGCGTCACCCCGACTGCAGCCTGACCAACAGGACATTCAGCAAGAATATTACCACTGCCACAAAAGCTGCTCTTTCGAAACTTAAAGGTAATGACCTTTCCCCAAAGGAGCCATGGATGTCATTTTTGCTCCTCCCAGAAAGCTCTGGGCTCGCAGTGCAGTTGCGCTGTGACCTCCCAGCACATTTCTAGAGAAAAGGAAGTGCCGTCCTCCAGTACGCAGTGACAGACAACACCAGCCACTTCCCATTTCTGTGTCTCTCTTGACTGAGAAGCTGCCGAAAGACAGACACTGAAAAGTGATCACAAGGCAGTGGCTTAGGACCGAGGATCTGTTCCCATCTTCCGATTTAATCTAGTCACTTGGTTTTCAATCCTGTAAAACCAGAATAATAATACCCAACCATTCAAGTTTAGAAACAGATAAAACAGCATTTATTGCAGAATATGCTTTGTCAGGGTGCTCTGATCTTGGATTTTACTTTTGATTTACTAAAATATTGAGAGAGTGATGATCCAAGGCACATATCTACTGTTTCTAGGTTCCAGGTTTGGTCTCCCTCGAGCGCAATCTCCATAGCTGCCACTTCGACGTCATGCCTCCATCTCCAATCCCTTAACTCCTCCGCCCCCCACAACAGGAGCTGCCCCCCTCCAGCTCTGCCAGCTCCCCTACTCTAAGACCTCGGGGAGAACACCGTCACACATTTGCCGCCCTTCTCGGCCTTCTACCACACACGCCTTGGTCACCTCCAACTCTGGGCTCCCTCTGCTCGCCCATGGACGGGCAGCCCCAGAGCCACGCCCGTCAGGGCCCACTACAGCAAACACGGTCTCAGAGCAACTGGCCTCTCCCCGCTCTGCCACAATTCTTCTACCCGTCATCCTATCCAATTTTCCAAAGCAGTCATTTCAACCTCTTCCATTCTTCTTAAGTCTTCAATTCCACCTGGTTGCTCAGAAATTGACCATTTACGGAGGAGACTGGGGGCACCTGTACTGAGCGTCTCCCACTTCCCTTCGCTACACTGAAATTTGCTGTGTTGTGACTTCCTCTGAACTGCCCTGCTATCTCAAATGAAGTCTCCTTATACCTCTTGCACGAGCTCTGCAGCTTTCCCTGTCTCTGCAAGGCCCGCGACTCATGTTTACCTCACCTGGTCACTATTTCCTTCTGCTACACAACTTGTCATTTGCACACATTTGTAAAAACAGCAATAAACAAACTCTATGTCGGCCCCACACAAACACCTATGCAGTTCCTCTCCCCACCCCGACCTCCACCCTCCTTCCCTTCTTCCAAAATGCTCAGGTCCTCCCAACCACCAAACCAATGGCTTTTCTTCTTCACTCCATTGTGGCACTTCAGACTCAACTCCATCAAAACCGAACTTTGCACTCCTCTCCTTCTCCGTTCCCATGGCTGCCGACTGCTCTCCCATTTCCCCAGTTAAGCCAAGACCTCCTGGTCATCACTGCCTCAATTTAGTTGTCAAGTCCCCTTCCTTCCACCATGGTCACATCTGTGTCACTCAGTTCCTCCCTTGCCATTGCTATGACAATGTCCTCATCTCAACCCAAATCAGCACACTGCACCAGCCTCGAGGCCTCTTTCTGGTAACACCCTTCCTACAGCCTGGCCTGCCTAGCAAAGGAATTTTAAATACGTTAGCCTGAGAATGAAGGCCCTCTCAGAACCGGCTCTAGGCTTCGCGATCTCCCGTATTCCACATTTCCTCTGAACTCTGGGAAAAGGCACAGTTTCCAGAACACATATCCTGCACATTTTCTTGCCCAAATGCCAACATCGAGCTGATCTATCCCGTTTTAATGTTCAATATCATCTTTACTTACTGAAATCCTACTGTTTTCAAAAACTGATAAAGATGCCATCTTTTCCTATCTCCTGTAAGCTGCAAGTTATTTGTTCCTTTTCTGAACTTCCACATCTCTTTCTTTTTCAGTCTTATCAAATGTTCTTTTACATTATAGTTACTTTGTGAGCTTGCTTTATAGTTCCTATTAGATTTTAAGTTTTTGAAGACAGTGCTGATGATGATGATAACTGTACTTAATAATCATCACCACCACAATAAACTCCTACCATATTCCAGCTCTGTGGAAAGCACAAAGCCTCATCACCTTAGCAACAGTACGAAGACCGTCTCCGCTTTCAGATGTGATTAAGCAATGTGCCAAGGCCGATGTGTAGAAAGTGGTAGAGCCAGAAACCGAATTAAGGCTTGTCTGACTTTAAAAGCCACGTTCCTAACTACCATGTGGCATTTCTCACCATCCATAGACTCAACAGACAACCACTGAATAAAACATGCTCCTCCCTAAGTCCTAGCAGGCATGACAGTTTACTGAGCCTGATTCTCCAGAGGTGCGGAGCCTGCCTGGTCGCTACATATACTTACAGGGAGAAGAAACAGACAGCTTAGGCTCTGACTTTTTTTTTTTTTTTTTTTTAGAGACGGGGTCTCGCTCTTGGTCAGGCTGGTTTCGAACTCCTGACCTTGAGCTATCCACCCGCCTCGGCCTCCCAGAGTGCTAGGATTACAGGCGTGAGCCACCGCGCCCGGCCTAGGCTCTGACTTTTAAGGGAGGATTTCAAAAATAGAACGAAGTTTATGTGCCTCAAGACTAAACAGAACAAAAACTATAAAATGAGGGGAAAATCTAATTCACCTGGATTAGATAATAGCCTGACTTTGTCTCTTTCCTTGGAACCATCCATGTTGAGAAGGCTCTGAATCAAGGCCACTCCAAAAGCCCTATTTAGATAATTTAAACCACATTTTGACAGAACTTCCAATAATTCTAGTTTCTGAGGCTCTGACATCAGCCCTGCGAAAACATGATAATCGTACCCTGCTGACACAGTCCGAATCAAAGTAAATTTGGGTTCCTATTTTACATACGAACAGGCAAGTATAATATATGGTGCATACAAGTATCAATGTCAAGAAAGTGGGGGCTGTTGTCTCTCTAGGTAAGCGGCTAAGGGCTGTAATCCTCCGAGAGGAATGTCATTATACAGCTCAAATCCCATCACAACAAATACCTTTACAACAGAGATGTCTGTATAACAAAAACCCTTTCAAGCTTTGGCTGACAGCCCATGCACTTCAAGCAATATTTGATGTGAGACTTGGAGTTCACAGTAATGGGAATTGACCTGTATTTCCAAAGGTAAGATCTGAATGAGTTCATCTGTAACTCCTATCCCATGACACCACGAGTTGGAATGATGTACAATCTAAACTCATGAGTATAAAAACGAAACACAAAGACATGAAATCAACCCACTCTTAAAGGGCGAAATTCCTTCCTTTCACTTGGGGAACACTTAGGTCAAGGAGATGGCCTCTGACCCAAGCCCTGAAATACAGCAGACCATGGCAGGTCTGCGGTCTCATCTCATGGAGAGGAAAAATGGTCCCGACCACGGAAACAGAGGGATCGTGTGCAAATCTCCACTCTGTCACTTACTAGCTGCATATACTGGGCAACATTTCTTAACTTTCTCTGAGCCTCAGTTTCCTCATCTGTACAATGTGACCAACACCACCTACCTCCTAGATTTTGGTAAGGAGGAAATGAGAACATATGGAAAGCTCCTAACATGTGGCCTGATGCATAGCATGTGCTCAAAAAAAGTCGGTTCCCTCCTCGGGCTTCCCTTCTCCTTTAAGACCCTGGGCTTCTGCAAACTATTTCCATCAAATTCATTGTAAGACCTGGTGGATGGAAGTTAAAATGAATAGTCTCAAATACAGTCTGGTCAAAACGCTGCTCAGAGGAGTATCTGGGCAAGAGAGAGAAAATGTCCGAATAAGTAGGCCATGCACAAGTACTTTCTTGACTAGGAAAAAGGTCTTTCTGGCCAAGGTAAGACATGTATCCTAAGCTAAAGTGTAAGTAAACAGGCATCATAACATTAAATGAGCACTAATCATTTTGTCAGAGGTCATTTTGAAAAATGCTGACACAGACCAAAATTTGGAGTCACTATTTTGCTACTCGGGGACAAATTGTGGCTTTTGCTCTAAAGTGGAGTTTACTGCCTCTAGCCTAGTTTTCTGCAGGTGCCACTCTGGATGGTGGGAGAGGCCTTATGTGGTGATTTCTCAGCTCTAGTTCTGGACATTATACCCCCCCTTTCCTCAATAGGATACTGTGAAAATTAATTATTAAAACCAACTCTAGTCTTCTCCATTTGGGAAACATGTAAACAGTTCCAGAACATGTTCAATGAAGGTTCTCAATACTGTTCTCCTTTGTGAAGTTTTCAATTCTACTGATTTTCAGATACCAAATTTTCTATTAATACTTCTCAAATTATGAGACAATCAAGTTTGTGGTGACAGAATTCTATGCTTTTTATTTTTTTTTTTTACAACCTTGGTATTCTAGGATGTGTTTGGAAACCAGAGTCTGATGAACACAAGCTGAAGCTAAACCTGCTCAACCTTTATAAATCAAGTATTGGCCAGGGGCTTTCGAATTCCCTACCAGGCTCCCAAAAGAACTATCAGGCCTCAGCAACCGTAAGGAATGAGAGACGGTCCAACATTTCTGAGAGTCACAGAACATCAGAGTCTTAGTCCTATCGTTTCACCTTGCCAGTCAGAAAAAGGCTCAGAGAAGAGTGTCAGTGTTCATGTGCCCAACTAAAGCGTGCAAACAAGGCAAACAAGGCTTTCAGGAGCTCTTATGAGAAGCAACATAGAAACGAAACAACATGCCAGACGGAAATACCAAGGCACAGAGAAAAAAGAAACCTTGAGACTCACAGAAAGAGCCCTGAGCAGAGAGACTGAGATATCAAGAACGGAGAAGGAGCATAATTACTAAAGCGAGAAGGTTAAAACAGTGACAGAGACCAGGTGGTAGCAGCAGAGGAGATATTTTAAATTCAGTCTGCACAGAGCTTACAAAGTAGGACTCCCAGACAGAAGCGCCACCGGTACAAAGGTTTCTGGCCTCTCTTTTAATACCTTGCGCCCACCTCCCCCATCACCATCGTCCTAAAATGGAGGCAGTAACCACCACCAGATCATGCACTTTGGTCTCACCCCTGGTAAGGGCGTAAACCTGGAGCATTTCTGAAGGTGTGCTAAGTATTCAGACCACTAGGGCGCCACTCCCGGCTCCGAAAAAGCACACTTCACTTAATGGTCCCCACCTAGCCCCAAGAAAGGGTGTCCGTCCTCAAGGCAAGCCCTTCCTTTCTTGCACCAGCGGCATCACACTCGCTGTTTATCAGGCATTGCAAGGGTCCCTGCAGGCTACAGAAAAGTGAAATGCAATTGTCACGGCAGGGGCGATCCTGGGCAGGAAGGGGTAGGAAGAGTCAGATGCCAAGATGCAGGGCTGAGAAACACGCTTCCTCGAAGCAGCCACCCGCCCAAGACGAGAGCCTGCGCTGCCTAGAAAGTGACCTCGCGGGAGCGATCACGCGCCTGGACAGAGAGGCTCGGCCACGCCCGCCCTCGTCCCTCCTCCCTCCCGAGTCCAACCTGTCCCAGCGGGCCGGCGGGGGCGCGGGAGGAGACCCCAGCACCACCCGGCCCGCGCTGCCCTCCCGCCCGCCGCAGGCTCGGACAGCCCCCGCCACCACCGGCCACCTGGGCGACCCCCGCGCGCGCGCGCGCACACACACACACACACGCGCCCCGTACCTTTACTCTGGGGAGGGTTCTGACTCCGGTCCCGGAGGACGTTGATCTGGTAGACGGCTCCGTAAGGCTCAAAAAGTTCTTTCAGCTCCTTTTCCGACCACGACCGGGGTATCTGTCCGACGAACATCTTAATGGCATCTGGGTCTGGTTGGTCTGAGTGATCCAAAGCCCCGTTCATCTTGTTGGCTGTGCCGTTACTGTCAAAAACGGAACCGGGAGCCAGAGTTAGGGCTGCAAGGCGAGGGACAGGAAGAAAAAAAATAGTGGGGGCGGGGGTGGGTGGGCAGGCGGAAGCAGGAGGAAGAGGAGCACGGGGAAAGTGCCTAATGAGACGTAGAAATGTGATGAACTAAAACAAAGCAGAGGCACCATCAGGCTGCTCCCCGAGGCAGCGGCGGCTGCGGCGAGGTCTCAGTGCGCGCTGCCGTCCAGCGTCGCCGCCCGAGCCCGGGGCAGCGCCCCGCCGGCTGTCACCCGGGGCGTGCACATCTCCCCGCGGCTGCAAGTTAAGTGCGGGCGTAGCTCCGCCAGGCTGCCATCGCCGCCTCCCGCTTATCAGCCCTGCGCTGGCTCGCGCTGGGGGAGAGAGGCAGGGCTGGGTTTCTGCCGGATTCCTCTCCCTCTCCCCCGGCCCCCGCCCTTTCTGGGAGGTTTTTTTGGAAAGAGAGGAGAGAGAGAGAGAGAGAGAGAGAGAGGTGGTAATAATAAAGTCACATGGAAAGAAAATGAAACACTTGGCAGTCCGTCAGATGACTAATGCAAGATGCTGGTGATGAATTTGCAGAGTGCGCGAGGCATCCATGTGTGCATCAAATTAGTACGTTGTTGCTGCTCGCAATGGAAAGCGGTCCAGCTCTGCAGCTCTGCGCCGCTGATTGGCTGCCCACGCTGGAGAAAAGGGCCAGGGCAGAGAGGGGGCTCCCCTTTTAAAAAGCACATTGTTTATGGGACTCAGGCACAAAGGGTTGGATTCAGAGAAGCAGAGGAGATCTCAGAATTGCCTGCTTTGTGCCGGGAGATGGGTGGGGAGGGAAATGCAACCCTAGAAAGTTGAGTTCCCACTAAAGGACACTGAATATTTCAAATCTTTCACACTCCATAAATTGCTCTCTGTGTATCTGACTTCCAGATGTTGCACTTGAGTTCTAAACAATCACACGTTTGGGAGAGAAAAAAAGAAAGTCTGCCTTTTCTTCTCTTAGCTTCAGTAAATATTTGGGGCTGATACAAACAGTACATCCATAAGCTTTTGCATATCAGCCTTCCTTAACATTGTTTCCAAACCCCCATTTGGAAGAGATGGAAGAGCAGGTTTTCAGAGCCTGCAATTCTAGTCACCATCATGTAATATGATGATGAAGACATTTTTTTTTCACTTGGGTCACCCCCCAACACTTGAGCTCCAGTAAATAGTAAAGCAAAACCACATATCCTCTTTGCCTGCCCCCCTCCAAATGCACCCTACACCCAGCTACTCTGCCAAGTGACAAGGCTGAATGCCTCTGAGCAGCATTCATTTGCAGCACTGAGCTGCTCAGCCTGTGAAAACAGAACGCACCTAAACAAGTGCAGAGCCCTGTCCACGAGCAGCCCCCACCCCACAAAGCAGAAAAGTCACAAAGTCGACACATTGACTAAAGTAAACTGCAAAGGGCAGGTGTGATTTCACCTTCTGCCTTAGCAGCAGAAGAGTAAGAAGACAGTCGAGAGATCTTAAGAAGAGTTCCTTATTTGGTTAAAACAAATAATCAAAAAATACCGGAGCACTTTAAATCTGTTGTGTGTCTAGGCTAGCCTTGAGCCCTTAAAAATTAAAAAAGAAGATGCTGGTGGTTAAAAACCCAAAAACCTATGGAAAGGAGCAATCCTGAATTAGAATTAATCGAGAAAGAAAAACGATGTCAATCTTCCCCTCACTAGGTCCTGGCTTCATCCCCTTCTTTTAACCACTTTATTTTTTCACCCTTGAGATAAACAACCAGACTGTCTAACTTGAAGCACTTTCGGAGCTTGCTCTAATCAACCTTATTGTTATAAAAAATGTTCTGTTGAATAAAATATTGAGTACAAAATCTTCTTTCAACAATTTAGGTGTAATGTAATGCTTGTTTACATTGGAGCTAGATCGTTTATCTTGTTCTTCTGCACCTATCCTCCTTTTTAAATCACTCTTGGAGAATTCAATAAACACTTTAACCCCGAGAAGCTGCGACCATGGCAGGGTGGAGGTGGCAGAGCCCTGTGTGGTAGGGAAGGTAGCACTCACAGCAAGTCAAGAGCTGAGAGTGTGGCAAGACTTATTTCTGGGACAGGAAAGCACTGTGGTTGCTGCTGCTGACAATCAGCTAGAAGAAAAGAGGAAGGTACTGCCGCAGGTCTCAGCTAACAGAAAGCGGAAGTTCAAAAACGGGGGCTGTTGCCTCTTGTCTTTACAGAGCACCATTTAATACAAAATGGAGGAGCTGGGTTGCAGAATACTAGTCCTGATGCTTTCAACTTAGAATTCTGGAGCAAGCATTCTTCAATGTTTCTGCAGACAAGAAGCCACTTTCTCAAAAAATACAAACTCACCAAGATGCATAAAGGAAGGGAAGCTGAGAAGAGGGTTTACGCCTTATACCTTTGGCGTTTATGTCGTTGGGAACACACTTCTAATCCTTTGCCATCAGCCATCCTTACAGATGCCTGGGGACCTTTCGCCATCCTGAGGCAGCGTGGTGAGGCAGGCTCTGAGTCCTGGCACGCCCACTTCCTAACTGTGCTGCTCTGGGCCTTGGACCATCTGCAAAATGGGAACAGACTCCAGCTCACAGAGTCACGTGTGCTTAGTGCAACACACAGCACAGAATTAATGCTCCATGTCAGCTATTTCTACTGCTGATTCCTTCTTCTTATTTGTGATGCACCTGAAATGAGTGACCATCACAAATCCGCTTTTCAATTCAAAGTTTTAACAGTATAGACTCAAACACAATTCATATGCTAAATAATAATAAATCCATATCTTTTAGTGAACACTTATATACTGGATACTGTGCTAGGTGCTTTACATTTTTATTCCTTATAACATTCTTATGAAAAAGTAGTATTTTTAAGATGCCGAATTCTAAGAAATAAGTTCCTTTCCTGAGACTACCAGCTTGTAAATTTTAGTGCTAGAATTCAAACCTCATTTAGGCTACTTTAAAACCCACGGTTACTCAATAATCACATAAGAGCGGCTGTACCGCCACACATTTCCTTCTTCTCTACTCCCACAGTCAACGATGAGTGCCTCTCACCCACACCTATATCCTCGCTGACTACCTGCCATTTTGCAAATAACTGTTCCAACGATTTGCTTCAAGTGCTAAAGGCAGAACGATCTCCTCCTTAATTAAATCCAGCGACACCCGGTTGTCAAGTAAATTAAAAACAGCATCACCACCACACCCTCCCAATCAAAAGCTTCCATGCAAAATAGTTGGTCCTCGCCCCCTAACTGCCCCAGCGTTGCCGAAGGCCACTGAACCCTGCTGGTATTGCGACATCTTGCTTAACTCTACTCTAATCCACCCAAGCTCCTCCTCCCTTTGGACTCCGAATGTTCTCCCTGGCTGATGCTCACTTCTAGTGGAGACTCACTGTCTTCTTCTGTCCTCGTGGGGCCACAGGCGCTGACACATCTAAGCAGGCCAGAAATTATGCGTTCGGCATATAAACCTTTGGGGGCCATGGAGAGCCAACGTGCTCTCTTCATGGAGAAGTAATCCTGGGAAGAGATACCCCAGATCTCAGCAAAACCCTTAGGAAGACCTCCCATTTGTGAAAATCTGATCCCGGGCTTCGAAAATTAGACTGGCTCGCTTCTCTTCACTCCCTAGCCATTGTCAGCACCCAGCACAGTGCTGGAATTTAGATTCAATTCATGTAATATTTATCGAGGGCCTAGTCTTTGCCAGAAACCTCTGCCAAGGACTTGACATACAACACGACAACAGGTCCGGTTGGAATCATCACCTCTGTTTTGGGGATGAAACAATGGAGAGTTACAGCGGTGTAAAGTGACTTTTCCAATGCCTCGCCCCTAAGAAAAGGTGCCTACAGAACATGGATACAGTGACACTTAATGATCAACTGTCACTGCTTTGTATTTCGTGAGCTGGGATCTTCTAGGGTGGTATCTCTGGTGGGCACAGTGACCACTTCTAGGCCCTGGACACAGGCATATACATCTCTGCAGGCAGCTCTCTTACAAACTGCAACAAGATCCTGAGTGCCAATTCTGCCTGTGCCCTTGGCAAGGGGCCACCTAGAAGGCTCCTCTAGGACAGATGCCACACGGAGTAAGACCACAAGTCAGAGAGCACCAGGCCAGCAGGCTCTGGGGGTGCTGGTCTCAGAGCCAAGAAGAAAATGTAATGACGTTAGGAAAAGCAATGAGACTGCTTACTTTTTGCTTTTAGCCCAGGCACTGACCTACTTCCCTACTTTATTTTAGAGTAAAAAGAACTAGATCAACACAGTCTATATAAAATCTTCTGAGGTTCCTCTAAGCAGTAAATTATATTACCAAAAAAAATTATGTAGAATAATAACTGACTCAATAATTATGATTGTCACTACTGTTATTAATTCCAGGACAACCAGCTTTTACAAGGCCCAGTGATTTGCAGGTTTCCATTTGGAGAATGGAAACAAAAGAATTGAGATTTCTACTCTTCCACCTTGTTCCGTGGATAACTTTCTGTGTTACGTCTATACAAAAGGGAGAATGACAAACTGACAAAATGACTATGAGAAAGGCCAGGTGGCTATAAACAATTACATTAATTCTGAAAGAAAGGCATAAAATGCCACCTTCAGAATACAGAAACCAAAACTACACAGAAAGACCACTCGTCTGGGACAAACCTTGTCTAAAGATAGCTAATCTCTCCAGAAGTTATTAATAATCTTATTACTCTGACACATGTTACTGCTCTTACTTCTGTTCCCTGGAATAACCTACACTAGTGCTATCCAACTCCGCGCCGTGATGAAAATGTTCTGTATCTGCTCAATCCAATATGGTAGCCAGTAGCCCCACGCGGCGGCTGAGTACCTGAAATGTGGCTAATGCAATGGAGGAACTGAGTTTTTAATTTTATTTAACTTTATTTAAATAGATATAGATGCAAATATACTTGTCCTTTTTCTGTTTTTTCCCCCCCATTGATTAGAGGTAAGATTTAATTAAATGTATTATTTCGTGGGAAGTTTGTTTCGGAAAAGTAGGAAGATGGGGCCAAGGAAAACAGCATCAGTGCTTGAGGCGCCCAACAGCAGGCCTGTGCTCCTGTCCCGGCTCAGCATCAATTTAACTATGCATCATGTAACTGCTCTGTGCCTCAGTTTCCTCACTTATAAAACAAAGAAAGAAGAGCTCCCATCTGGCTCTTAATTTCTGTAATTCTTTGGCTATGGTTTGGACTCAGACACTGATTTATGCAAAGGATAATTTAGATAATACAGCCGGCTGCCTGAAACCTTGGTGGGATTCCTCTTCGGTGGCCCATTTAGTCCTCCAGGCTCACAGGTGACTCAGGCTGCAGGCCAGAGAGCTGACAAGGTGTCACTGACACCTTGGAGAGCAGCCTATGGGCTCACACTGTTGGTGAGGGGCCCAGGACTTGGGGTGTGACCAGAGCACCCTCTCTCTCGATCTGTGCCAACTTCTCCCCAACATCCCAACCCCGGCTAACAAGCCACTCTTTCAAAGTGCTCACGAATCATTTTTTCATATCACTCGTACTTAAGTAATAGCACACGAAGAAACAGGCTTTGTTCGGTTATCACAAGAGACTGTCCAAGACCAGGCCGCATAGGGCAGAAGCAGAAAGAACCTGGCAACAAGCCTGGACTGTCGCCCTGGCATGGCGACAGGACGGGCATGCAGTTCATGAATATTAACAGTCTTCTGCGTTGTCCACTTCGGTGTTGCTTATTACTTAAGAGGAGAATTCTCAACAGACTGGCCATGTGACACCTGGGGTCCGAGCAGCATCTCAGTCCCACATCGTGCTCTGTGGCACACATCAGAGGCTCAGACCCACCCCACCCTCGGGAGGCTCGCTGTCCACACTCAACTTCCCCCAGCCTCTCGATTTGGGAAGAGGAATCTGTTGCCATCCAACCTCGAGCTCTGAGAGTTGTGATTCTCTTCTAAAATGCACGCTTCACAGGCATCGTGACGAAAGCCTCCGTCTTCCGTGACTGCCTCTCGACAGGGGGCAGTTGGCCACTGGTCTGGCATAGCTAAATCCTAACCGTGCTGGCATCCTGGGTTGCTGAACACTTTCAGTAAATTTAACACAACTCTCAGGGTATTGGTTCCACCACCAATCAGATGTGCCTATACAGAGGCTTCCGTATTCACCTGGAAGGTATTGTTACCATTTATTATGTTTACCATTTATTATGTTACCACATTTATTATGTTACCACATAATAAATGTCACTCAAAAACCTTTTGAGTGACAGCCACAGCAATTATGGAACGAGGCCCCAAATCTGAGGTCAGACTGCCATACATCAGCTAGTGAATCCTCACCGAGGAGCAACTCAACCCAATTAATACCGTAAGTATTAGAAAGAGGCAAAGCCTTTGTCCAAATGGTCAAATTGTAAATCAATTAGTTGGAGCTCTTCTGAAGAAAAGGTTCAAGTTTCCCATGTGTACACATACATGTTAACATCTTCATCCCCGAGCTTTGACAAAATCTAAAAAAATAATTTCTTAAAAATGTATACAGCATCATTTTCATTCACAGCCCACCAGGAAAGAACACATTTAAGACGGGATTTTGCTGGATGACTGCAGTGGAAGCTGAACTGTGTTTAGTTGGAGGTCTAAAAGCTATATGTTTGTTTGCCAGGGTAAAATGCAACCGTGACTTGTAGGGAAATGATCCTGCAGAGAAGGTCACAGAACACAGGCATTTGGACTCACCAAGTAAAAGGGAAACCTTATTACCTTATCTCAATTTGACTGCTAGTAAAAAGCAGAGAGCTGGAAAACCCCCACAAAGAAGTAAATTTGGAGACATCTAGGGGGTACCTGGTGGCTGAACACAAAATCGCCCTCGCTGGGAAGGCAGCGAGGCGTTGCTATACACAGCCCGCACTCGGGGAACTCATTTCCTTCCGTGATTTATCAGAAATAGTTCAGTGGACTTCAGGGCCGAGCAGGAGGCGTCCGCACAGGGAGAGGTAGGTGTTTGAGATGAACTTTTAGAGATGGCAACAGGGAAATAATCATCACAAAGGAGATTTATCTAGGGCTTCCCATTTCCAAAGTGCTTTAGGGGGACGCACTGATGATGACTCCTCTCCTCTGTGGCTGAGGTCAGCATTATCGCCTCCCACTTCGCAGACAAGAAACTCCTCAGGGCACCCCCCAAGTTCAGCAGCTCATCTAGGGTATCCCCCAGTCTGACTGACCTGCCAGTGCATCAACGCTGCCGAATGTGCCTGTTTGCTGCGGGCAGGTAATCAGAAATGGCTCTTTGGATGACTGAGAGGAGACTGGTTTGGCCACCCATTAACTGAAAAGCAAACCATTATAAAAAAAAAAGACAAATGTGGGGCAAACCCCCACAGGAGCCTGCACTTCCCGAATCGAACAGTGATGTTTAACAAAAATGTCCCGCCTATTCGTAGTCTAGCAGCAAGGGACACACATCAGATGGGCAAATGACAGGGACACAACACTTCTGTCCCTGCAGACCAGGTTTTAGCAGCTGTGGTTCTCAAGGCAAATAGCTCCGTTCCCCACTGGGGAACATGCTTTGCCGGGACTTATTCATGCCCGAGAAAGCGGTCAGGGTGGAGTCACGACCCTCTCCATTCACTGTAGACACTCAGGTGGTGGAAGCAGATGATCCCCCTTTGCAGAATTTCAGACACAACTGAGGTTTATTCTCATACAAAGTCCTTTTCTTCCTTCTCATTCTTACATAGTTACTGAAGACTTGATTTATTTCAGGCACAGTGCCAGGTTTAAAAGAGACAGAACTAAAAAATTATGCCCTCATAGCCAATTAGAAGAGATAGACACATAGATAGTATAAAATCACAATCTAATGTGATTTTATAAGCACAATCTAATGTGCTTATCACGGAGCAATAAATACATAAGGGTCATCATAGGCTAGACGCAACGGACTCGTTCAGCCAAGGGGGTAGGGTGTTCAGCATTCTAAACTACACTGCATCCCTGTGGTTAATGTTTAAATGGAATCTGGAAAAAAAAATAAAAATCAAAGCCGAAGGATGACAAGCTGTACCATTTCACTTAGTGGGCCACGTGACTGAAACAAAACAAATGGAGAAAAAGGTGGATCTAACAGCTGCCCTTCCCCCAAGCGTGCAGTTGAGCCTGGAAGCGCTGGCACAGAATCCCAGCGGCGACGGTGGTGGTGGTCACCTGTGCTCCCGGCCTTGCACAGCTGGGGGGGGGTCCCCACAACCTAGTCCTTCTACCTATGCTCAAAATGCCACCACCCCAGGGAGCCTGTCGTGCAAAGTCTCTTCCATCTCCACTTTCCACTCTTGCACACTGTGCTAACTCCCGTGGAGGGGTTTACCCACTCTCTGAGATTCCTGCCATTCGCTACAACTCCTACAAAAACAACCTCCCTGTTCTTGACCATTCAACCCTGGTTCGACAGAACACTTCCAGCACCACCTCAAAGTCAGCACACCTAAAAATAATCGTTTCCTGTTTTCTTTTCTTCCAGTTAGGTTTCATGCTCAACTTCCCTGTTTTTCATACTGGCTCAAACTCTCTCCCTGGCCAACAATCTGAAAAAAAGGAACAGTGTCGTACACAGAGCACACAAGCAGATCAACTGCTTACTTTGACCACCTCGCTTCTCAGACTGCTGAACCTACAGAAACAATAATTAACCAAAGCCCCACATCAGGTACATGGTGAAACCGTGAAATTCTTGACAACAGGGGTGGTCTTATTCAACCATCACTTCCATAAATAGTTATGAAGTGACTCTTATGATTCAGGTATTATTCAAGAAGCTAGGGATACAGCAATTAGTAAAATGGGGGTAAAATAGCCTTTACGGAGCTTTATATTCTAGAAGGAGGCATAAAATAAGTAAATCTTGTAACAGACTGGAAAGAAATCATTTCAATGGAGAAAAACAAAGGCAGGAGAGATACAGAGTGTTGGGTGCGAGGTTGTGATTTTAAATAAGGTGCTCAGGGAAAGGCCTCATTTGGAAGGTGAGCACAGTGCCTTCAACTCAGTTTCAGTACATCCCCAAGACATACCTTCTGAATGGAGAGATTTAACAGAGCAAGAAGTCTCCAAAGTAGTAAAGATTAAATCACATGTCATGTGACCTGCCAACACTATTATAAAAGAACCATGTTTTTTTTAAAATCCATTATGGTTCTATTAAATCTGAGAGTCAATACCCCTATTACCAGTACATTACTGAGTCATGCCTGAATTTTTCTCTCAATGCCCGCTGAGTCCGCTTGTCCCTGTATGGCCACTGTCCTAATTCTGGCTATCATCTTGTTGTGCCTAAATTACTGCGAAACTGTCCAGTGGGCTTTCCTCCTTCGGACTAAAGGACAAAGACTTTGCTGACCTTTGCGCTTGCCTGGCCTTCAGAACTCTATCTGCCTTTCTGTTAAATATGGACTATCTGCCCATTCATTATTCATTTTATCATCTATCAATGGCAAAATTCAATCTCAGGCTGGTCTCCTCTCAACCTGCTTGTGGCCTCCCTTTCTCGGTCACAACGGATGTGTAATCAAGGAATACAAGTGCAAGGAAATGCCAGCCTACGGAATGCAGCCAGCAGCGCGAGGTTTGGTATCAATGCCCTGGAGATTACTCACACCCCTGCTTCCTTCCACTCATCTGGAAAATCAAAAGTTGACAGTAAATGGGACCTAATTACATCATAGTAATGACAGTCGTTTAGCTTAGAAAACAAAAATCCACTTATAAAGAAAGACACATATTTCCGCAGACTAACAATTTATTAGGTTCAAGTGTATTTCTTTTTCCGGGTAATACCTTCCATCTCCTCTGCTCACGAAAGGCCAAAAATAGAGTTGAGGGAAAAAACGATCTCACAGTAGCCAAAAACATATGTCACGAAGTTCTGCCCTGATGTTTATGCCCTTCAAGCCCCTTGGAGAGCTCCTCCATGCATTATTCCTCAAAGATTTATTTTATGTTGGTTCTTCACAGTCTTGATCTGTGTTTTGGGTATTTCAAACCCAAAAGAGATGAGAAGGTACAAGTAAGAGGGAGGATTGGCAGGAGGTGGGCCCATGTAGTGACAGGGACAGATATGAGGTTCTGAAAGAGCCCAGCAGAGGGAAGCCCACGCGTAGCAGGGGCTTATGTATGGCGTCTAGTCCCTCAAGACAGCGGCACAGCCGAGTAATTAAGGTCAATAAATTCTGCTTAAGAAGGCTGGGAAATACACAGCTTATTGTAAGGAGAACTCCTTAAAAACGAGACAGTAAAGAAAATGGGTATCTTAAAGGGGAGGCTTTCAACTCTACTGCAAACTTAGCTAATCAGAGTGACTCATTCCTCAGGGATGAGCTGAGATGTTACTTTCTCATTTTAACATGACAGTGTATCAAATGTCAGGATCTCATGTGTTGCCATAAAATGCAGCAAGTGATTTTGCCTGAACTCTTCAGCTCTGTTGGGTTAAGTTTTACTAAATATTCTGCTCTATTTCTCCCTACCTGTTCACTGTTGTTGTTGTTCTGGCGGAGGGAAATGAGGGCGATGGGTGGAGAACATCGCAGAGATGAGCTGTTCCCCTTTGGGAGTTTGTTTTTCCAAAGTCAATAACGTATCAGTGATCCAGAAGTAAACTTTAAATTCTTTCTCTCCACGACATCACAAAAAGATGATCACTGAGGTTTAAAAAGTGGAAACAAAAGGCCCCAAATAGATGACCATGACACCGCTAAAGGGACTAAAGCATGAATTTTCTAGAATCTTTCCGTCCAGGCATAAGAAAAGGCAATCGGATGCTCTACAGTGACTGCGCTAAATTCCTAGACAGCAGTCCAAAACATGTGCCTTCTCTGATAGTCCACTTAAAGAAATGTGCAAAAGTAACAGAAAGGAACATTGCCAAGTTTGTACAGTTACTGGAGACGACTTCCAGTAACTGCATGTCAGCCTATTGTGCGTGTTTCTCTATGATACAAATATGCTAGTTTGTCATGCAACAAAACCACATACCAAAAGGGAAGGTCTCAATGACATTCTACTTGCTAGTTTTCAAATCCCTAAATTACACTTAAGATGAAATCAATACCAAATACCGCATTTTGATTTGGAAATCTCTGGGTCCTCTCTCTCTCGGCACGTCATAAATTCCATTTAGCATCTTAAATCACCAATTACAATAGGCTTTGACATTTAATTTGCTTATTTTTTAAAACACACACCATCACATATAACCCCCTAAACAAATAAGAATAAAAATAGGATTATGTGCTAAATTATAATGGCTGTTATTCTAAGAAGCTGAATATCATTATATCAAAATTCCCCATAGCTGATTTTTTTTAAAGCCATTTCTTCATTTTTTTGACACTACATCTGGCACAATGAATACAGATGATCATGTGTTTATATATCTGTCTAACTGCCTTTCCCAAACACAGCCAGATGGAGTCTTTCAGAATCAAATTAATTTCAGATTAATTCACTCTGGACCCACTCCAGTTTCATGACTCTTTGCTTTGAGGCACCAACCAAATTGATGTGAAGTCATCAACTTGAAAGAGCACAGGTTCCTCGATATCAAGGGGAGGAAAAAAATAGTACAGCTCTGTGGCAACTCCCCCTGCCCAAAAAGAAATCCATTCAGGTATCACAAGCTGCCAGTTCAAGGACGGATCAACATTTCACAGTGTCAAAATCATCCAGGAAGAATTTCCTTTTGGATCCAAATAAGATCATGGTTAATTTTAACATGCAATATTCACAATGCCTTGAGATGAGATGATTCTAGTAAAAATTAGTGTCCTCATTAGTAACACCAGAACCAAGGATGTGAGGGTAAATCTGCCACATAAGCAGCGTCAGGTTTGACCTGTGACACAAGAGAGTTAATTCTAAATGCACAAAGTGCATATTCTCTGTCTCTAGCTGTAGCTACTTCAGTAAGTATAAACAAACGTAGCCAGGCTTTGCATGCTGTCAATCTTGGTGGATGCCTTTATTATCGTACTTGTTTCAATTGCAATTTGGGTTTCCATGGAGACACAACAGTCAGCTCTAGAAAATTATAAGATAAATGTCAGGCAGTGATAACGGTGTTAATGAAGCTTCGGTGACAAGCAGCTCTGTGCTTCAAATAATAAGCCTATTTTCCATTAGCATATGTATAACCTGTCAAAAAAAAACCTGGAAGAGAATATTAAAAATTAAATATCTATCTATATTTAAGAGAGATAGAGGGGAAAGACCCTTCTAGAATGGCCTAAATTTGGGAGGTCAACCTGAACAAGAAAAAAAAAACAACTGCTAGTTTCTTGGGAAAATTAGGCACCAGTCATGGCTCTAAAAGATGCTTTAGCTGACATTCAGAAATGCCTTACTTCATCCAGTCATAGAATTTTTTCTTATAATGTGGTCCAGGTAATCTGTTTTTGTTTCTGGAAGCTAAGAGCTCAACTGACTAAGTCTGACCAGGGCATATTATGAGCTTCAGAGACATCAATGCCACAACCAACCTCATTCCACCTGGAGTGATGTACCCACAGCCTCCCCTCTGCTCTAGGTTGCTGGATAACTCCAACTGCATTACCAGAATCGAGAACCACCCTTGACTATTCTATGGCCAAACACATGCCACTGAAAATTTAGCAGGTCAGAGAGACTGACAACGGTGACAGTTATGTAAGTCTGATGCATTTGGAAGACACGGGTTGAGACTATGGAACTGTGAACTACAGCACAGCTCAAGGGAAGATTCCACAAAAAGAAACTGAAGGAAAACATGAATTTCCTTTTTTGGGAGGAAAGATGACTAAGGAATGGAATAGAATTTGATGTTTTGTTCAAGAACATCCTTTAGGATCCTTAGTTAAAAGGTTAAAGCATGCCAAGTTAAAAATAAATTAAAAGGGTGATACTTCTGCAAGTCAAAGTCTCTCCAAAATGACAAAAGACAGACCTGTACATATTAGCTGCTTCTGCGCATTAATGCTACTTGACCTCGCCATAGTCTCATTATTTAATTCATTCCTCCTTATTTTTTTCCTTACACTTAAGAACTGTTACGGAGAATCTGCTCTGTACCAGGCACTGTGTTCAGAACACAATGATGAGAACACCACACTGTCACTGTCCTTAACTTTTTTATCGTTCAGTAGTTTGCACAACCTGATGTTCAAGGTCTTAAACAAGGTGTCACGGTGTTCCTTCCTTTCTCTCCAAAATGTGGTTCACTGTGAAGTGACTTACAGGATTATGTCTTTCTGGGGAAAGGCAACTCTTTTGGCTACACTTCTACACTGTGAACAGCTGAAGTCCTCTCCTAACTCACTTATTACTACCCCCCCCTTTTTTTTTTAAAGACAGGGTCTCACTATGTTGCCCAGGCTGGCTTCAAACTCCTGGGCTCAAGCAATCCTCCTCCCTCAATCAGGATTACAGGTACACACCATGCCTAGCTCTCGTTACTACTCTCGACTCCTTTCTCCCAACTCCAATCTTCAAGAGGAAAATGAATGGGAGTCAAACCCAACGTCTCAGCTGTAACTAGGCCGCAGTGCCAGGAGGAGAAATTTCAGTGGAGCTTCTGAAGAAAGTACAAGTTCTAGTTCCCCATAAAGCATTTTTGTTTTCTCTTTAGGATGCTCTCTTATAATTCCATAAGGCTTGTGCAGACTGTCTCAGGGCTGCCTCCTACTTAGAGGGGTGAGTACTTCCCCCATGCTAACAAGATTTGGCATGACCAGAGTGAGATTCAGGGGCAAGTGGGAAAAGAATGAATGGCTTAAATAAGATGCTCTCGTTTTTAGAAGAAATAATATACTACTTTTTCCTAAGGGCCCTTATTTACATTCTTTTTTCTCTGACTCAATTCACCGTGAGATGTAAAGACCCAAGTTACAAGTTAGGGTTTTGGTCCAAAAGACACAGCCTGTTCTCCCTTTAGTTTCAGTCTAAAATGATCTTTTGGGTGTCTTGAGGCCAAGCTGGCTCTCCAGAGCCATAGGTTGTACGCTGTGGCTCCAGCCACAGGTAGGGCTCCTTGTGCATAATTCCTGCTATGTCTGCGGGAGTGGTAAGCTCAGAGAGGTCTAGAGAGTTCAAAATCCTATTCACCTCACTCAACTACAGGAATTAACATAGCCTTGCCATTAGGCAAAATACAACACAAAACAAACCCCAAACTATCAACAACAGTCTGTCACAGCGGCACTTACTCTCACGATCTCTGGTCTCTTTTCCTGCTATCCCACCCACGGAAAAGGTATGGAAGAAAAAACTATTCAAGCACA
Source organism: Cheirogaleus medius (assembly GCA_008086735.1). Taxonomy (NCBI): domain Eukaryota; kingdom Metazoa; phylum Chordata; class Mammalia; order Primates; family Cheirogaleidae; genus Cheirogaleus; species Cheirogaleus medius. The sequence continues at coordinate 6,161,460 of VBSM01003148.1, read as the reverse complement.
CACAAAACCCAGAATGCCGCCAATGAGATTCTTTAATAAGGCCAAAGCAATCTCAATCTAGGGAAGAGTGATGAGGTTTACATTTAATAACTCAATTTGGACTATGGGACCTGCGGTGGAGAACTTTCGGTTGTAAATTAAGGCCTAATACTATGTTACTAAAAACTGAGTGAGGAAACAGCTGTGTTCATGGAAACAAAAAGGTTATATAGGGCTTGGCTTTTCCACAAACAACTCTAATCAATTAGGAACTTTTTTTTTTTCTTCTAATACTCTTTATTTTACTTTTGCTCCTGTAAAACTTTTCACGATCTCACAACATTCTTGAAAGGTGTTGGGGGAGTCGAATAATGAAACTGAAAAGTCACCTGCAATTACTATCGTCGGTATTTTTAAACTATTGCAATAATTGTGGTTATTTTTAATAGCAGCACAAAGCCTATAGTCCTTCAATGTTAAAATGACAGCTCTAAATCGGGGCAACCAAAATTACAAGCATAATTTTCCTGAATGGACGGTATTTGCTAAATAGACTCCTTGAAGAGGAGAAGGGAGCTCTGGGAGTAGGAAATAAACAGATTATCACTGAAGTACGGCGCAGCTTCAAAAGTGAGTTCCAAAGTGAAAGCTGTCAACGAATGGCTGCCTAGGTTTTTTTTGTTTTCTTCTCGTTGCTGAATGTGCAGAGGTGTTATGGGACCGCACAGAGGCAACTCACACTGCTGACCTGAACACAGGAGGAAGTGTGGACCACTACTACTGGCCCAGCAATAACCTCCACTTGGAAAGGCACCATAACCACCCTTTAGATTTTAGGTTTGCACGACTGTTTTTACAGACAATTTTATTGTGAACGATCAAATCGAATAAACTGAAGTGGAATTCCCATAGCAACAAAGTTATTAAAATACTACTATCATATGAAAGAAGTCTTTGCAAAACAATGTGGAACAGATACTAAGTTCCTCTGGGATTTGGGGTGCAAGGTTCGTGTTTACGTTGGAATGGGTGTCACGAAGTATTAATAACTATGCCGAAACGATAAAGATTATAAACCACAAAAAGTGTAATAACGTGTGCTCTCGCCTTCAGCTCCATGTTTTCTTTGAAAAATCACAATGTTCCCCCCCTGCTAGGACTGACTGAGGGAAAACAAAACTACTTGGAAAGATTTATGTCTCACGTTACTAAAAAACAATGAAACAGAAACATTACTGATGCTGAAAACTGAACACTCATCAAGGACAGGATAATACAAAAATATTAAAAACAACTCCAATTGCAACAAAAAGGATTTTAATTCCCCTCACAGGGTCAGACCGTATCAATTTTGGAAACCGCTTTTCCTCTGGGAAATTTCACTGTGTGAGCTTTTCTGTGTCCATAGTATGATGAATGTATTTAACAGCAGAAAGGCACTGGGAGTTTTGGAGATCAGCTGACAAGAGACTACACCTGAATGAACAAATACCTGAAGACAGGGTATTTATGCATTGAGGGAGAATGCAAGATGACTTCCTAATTATGTACCTGTCACCATACACACCCTTTGAAATCAGCTTGCTTTTGAGGCCTCCGTACAGAGTTTCCACTAAAACCCACACGATCACAGACAGCTTAGCAACCTTTCACCTTAGCACGCAGGGCACGTATGGGCCAAAGAAAGGAGTTGAGAACAGAGCGTGGGAAGATGCAGAAATATTACAAACACCAGAAGTGGTCTGAAGCCACACTCAGAAAGTGCAAAGCCTCAGGTTTATTTCGGACATTGCTTCTGGAAATCCCACCTCCTCTGGCCACGGGGTTCACATTCACGTGCAGCGTATTTACACAAAGGACTTGTTCTTCGGGAATTTTACCTTGATGACATAAAATATAAAGATCTGTGGACTCAGATGTGTGGGAAAATAACATTGTATTAGCTGACGAAGGGAGGAGCTCTCCGCAACATACATATCAATAATTTAGGTGTGGGTGGCAGGGCCTGGGCTTCAGTCAGTAGGAGGTTACTCTCTCCTAAATGGGTTAAAACTCATGATAAATAGGTTCTAGCCAGGAGGCAGTTCCCCTGTGAACCCAGAGTGATGAGATTTACCGGGCAATTTTTAATTCACTAACTGGCCATTATTGACAGGTTAACTACACTTGTTTTGGGGTTGTTTCTTTTCCTTTTTTTTTTGGTTGTTGTTAGTTTTTAAGACCACAATCGATAAACAGGGGCAACTGGCTTGGCTGGCTGGAGTGAGACATTGCTCTTTTTTCCCCCCTTAATTAACAAAAGCATCCAAAACCCTGAGAAGAAAAATGGTGAAATAAATTACAGAGCCACTTATGTATGAAACCATACATTATTAAAACTACTCTAAATGGGCCCTTCATCTAAATAAAGATGGTCATTTTAGGAGCCAAGCATCTCACGAATGAGAAAGGACACAGTGTTATTCTGACCCGAGATATGAAAGGTGGATTACTTTGCCGGCAGCCCGCCCAGGAGCATCCAGCTGCCCTTGACTTGTATTAAAAACTCATGTATGTCTCTAACACTGGATGCGTCTCAGCTTCAATTATTTACAGCCCTGCATTTCTGTAGGTTAAAGATAGGAGAAGGCAGCATATTGGACAAAATTCATTTCTAATATTTACACTTGGCTTCTTCCAGACCAGTCAGCAAAAGCAACGCCTTCCATTCCGCACCATGTACGTGAAGGCGAGGACTACCTTCGCCAAAATCTGCATAACGAGCAACACAGGACAGCTCAGAGCTCCCACTGTTGCTAAAAATACTGATTTGAGTACAGTTGGAATACCTTTTACTCTACCAATTTTAATACAAGGGACCTTAATGTACACAGTTATGAGAAGTAAGGAGCCCGTCTTTATTAAACACAAAGTCCTCACTTTGCAAGTGCCACCTGCACTGTTGTTCAATGTGCACAAATAAGCAAGCACACTTTTTTCAGGGAGGCAGCTCTTAACTGGTGCTAAGCTCTAGTACTCTTTTCACATAAAATCTGTTTCAGCTTATGTATACTATTTCACTTACACCTTCAGGCCAATCCTCATTCCGATGTGTGGCTCTCTAGGGGACAGAGGAGCCTCTCTGCTGCCACTGTGCCACCCCTCCTGCTGGGAGGAAGGAAATCGTGCCTTGTGTGTGAGCCCAGGCAGGGCCCTGCTTGGCAGTTGTACAGACCTGTGGTCAGGTGCTCACAAAAACAGATTTCCAAGTGACACAGTAATATGAAATCTCAACTCTATGTCATGGAGATAATTATACTGAGAACAATTTCCTCCTAACAAAATCAGCAAACCATGATTATGCATGTTTCTATAACTCATATTCTACATTGAACACAAGAGAAATTCACGTGCCTTGCAAAGACTGCCATGTGATTATGAAACACCGAACCCGGTCATTTTAATAGGCTTACCCTACTTAACAAAAGCATTCTGGTTCATATGCAGAGAAGCCACACTTGGAAAGCTTATGAGGACAAGCTCTGCACAGCCATCTTATTTTTTAATGACTACAGAAGCTCTTGGGGCTCATCATATGAAAAGAAACAAAAAAGCAGGGAAGTAGCACTGGTTTTTAATTACTTCTACCTCTGGATCTAACCATCTTAAAACAAGAGTGCTTAAAATATTTAGAAACAAACGAAAGTGCAACCTATTTCACTTGTCCAGCCATTAGTTTTCGGATGGTACCACCACTGCCAGCGTCCCGATTTATAACTGAGAAATCACGCGAGGCCAGAGCAAATGAAAAGCTGTGATTCCTCTCCCCAAAGCATCGTCCTTCACAAAAACAAAAACCTGAAAATCCCAAGTAGTAGTTTCTCTGGAATCCATTCGCCTCCTTTTCATTCCCATGGTCACCCCCCTGTGTATCTCTGTGCCTAGGCAGAGACCCAGGTACACATAAGGGGTCGGTGGGTGGGTAGGTGGATGGAGAGATTGATCAGCTAAATAAACAGGATACGGTAATCTGTCTCTTAGTTCAGGCACCAACCTAATTCTAATGACTTCTAGTAATTTTTATTAGGGTATCATGCAATCTGAATATTAACTAAATTTACCAAATCAGCTTCATCCTCTTCTTTCAAATAAACACATCCATTCTGATCTCATTCTGTCATCACGTGCCATGGCCTTGGGCTGGCTGCCAAACTGCCTTATTTTTCACCTACGTGATATCAGGGCTCAGAAAAAGGTAACACTCTGTGGACAAACACACTTAGGGACGTGGCTGAGGGCTGCACATGAAAGATGAGTTATCTAATGACATGGGCAGTCAAGCTCTCTCTGGCCCCAGACGGGAAAAATCCTGAGAAGACCTCTTAGACTGTAAGAAAGATGCCATTATTGAAGAATGCGGATAGTAACAATTCACAAGTAAGGCATGTGAGCATGTGGCCGTCAGGGAACGATGGAATGTGGTTTAGTGATCCAAACATATTCTTCTCCAATTCACTTCGTGTGGAATTCCCTCCAACCAGCTAAGGATGAATCAGTAGATAACACGGCCCACACGAGGAATAATAATAAAGTGGGAAGGGAAAACAAAGTTTCTTGTTCAGATTTTAATGAAAATATATCCTCCCTCTTTTACTATGAAAGTTTGGTTTTATTATGAAAGCTATGCTTATTCTGTGCTATGTTCATTTCATTTCATAGACTACACATAGAGACACGAATACATTCCCTGTGTTTTCAAAAAGATACCCTGGTAAAAAGCTTAGTTACACTTTGGAACCTTTGGGAAAAACCTCTTATGAATATGTGAAGTACTGCTAATAAGGTACCATTATCTAAATCATTCATTCATTCATAAAATACTATGAAAAATTCCTAGGAAGTGTGATAAATGGAAAAGAGGGAAGGTTTTGATGCTAGACAGACCCAAGCTCCCATAACCAAGTTCTGCAGCTTTCTTGCTATGCAATCCTGGGTGAGGTTCACAGAGTCCCATACCCTTTAGATACAGAATGAGCACAATGAGCCCTATCTCTCTGTGCTGCTTTAAGGATTTAATAAGACATTGCACCTAACAGCCCATGGAAAGAGAGTACAGGTATTCTCATCCAATTTTACAAAAAGTAGAAAGTAGAAAACGGAAAAAAATGTATACATAAGTAATGAATAATTGTTTCTCATACAAAGTAAATGGCAGTATATAAAACCCACATATTAAACAGAAAAGACATGGCCTAACATGATCCCAACCACCCAGAATGCTAAGAAAAAAAAAGCTTAATATTGATAACGCTGCTAAAGGAAGAAAAATAAATTAAGCCACTTCTTGTTTACTACTGAGAGGCCTGGCTGGATCTTTTCTCCACCCCATTTGGTTTATCTGTGGCTGTTCCACATTTGGGTTGAAGGGAGTTCCCCGTTTCTGCTCTCTCTGCAGTCCCCTGCAGCTCTCCTCCCCTCCCCGCTTCCTGCTTTCAGCACCCCCACCTGCTTGCAGTAGCCGACTTGAGAACATAGATTTCCCAGAGTAATTCTATCCTTTAATATCTCCACCCCACCGGCTGGCTCTGTGCACACAGTTTTACCTGATTCTCATATTAAATGTAATCACTCACCAGGCAATCATGCTTTCGAACGTGGGAGTCCCACATGCGACCTGCTATTATTTGCTTGGTCAGCACAAACACGCTCATGCATCCTGACGCTCCCGCAGACCCATCGCAAGCTCAGCCGGCTCTTTCAACCACACATAAAAGTATCTCTGCCACACAGATGCCTGGGACTCATTTACAGAGCAATTACAAAACTTGAGCAGCGGCAGTGTTTTACATTTGTTCTGTTTTTGTATTTTTAGGCCGGGCTTTTTCCTTTCACGGATTATGGTAAATACAACATTGGCTTCCAGAATGTGGGACTTGCTGGGATCATAAAGGAAAGTGCGTAACAAGCAGATTACCTTTGGCCGCTGCATTACAGGCAGACAGTCACGATGATAAGTGGCTGGATTTAGTCGTATTCAAATTCTATTAAGCTGCCCTGCCTTCAACGTACAAATAAACAAGAGCGTCCTAGTGCTTTAACTATTTTCAACTCCCCACTGCCCAACCAGGGCTTCACTGGGGGTGCTTTAAAAAAAAATACAGTCTATTATTCTGTAAGTTTGTTCCTGGAGTTTCCTTCCTTCATTTAACATGTTACAATCTGCTTTCTCAAACTCAAGTCAACACAGGAGACTGGGGGAGCAAAGTTAAAATAAACACTGCAATTCTACTGGAAACTACACACCGTTCACTTTATAGAACCATACAGTAAACATTTTGCCTGTAGCACTCACCATGTTTTGTCCTGAGCAGATGACATTCCTTACGACTTCATTATCCCATGACTAAATCTATTAACACAACATCAAACTACTATTTGTGTATTTTGCCTAATTGTCCAACTACACAGATCGTTATGAGCATGAGAGACAGGTTTTCTTTTTTTTCCTCCTCACTTATACAAGCCTACTGCTTTTCTGACCTAGCCATAAATGAGCGAGATACTGAGCTGTAAATGTAGAGCTGCAAATGTCTTTCACAGGCAATTACTGTGAAACTTTGTTCCAACATTATGAAATGTGGCATTTTCACTAGATGATGCCCGTATTAAGCACACCAACCAGAGCAATAGGGAGCGAACCTGAAAATGAGAAGAAAATGTAACATGCGGCAAGGTACGAACTGCAGAAATGCCACAAGTCGCTTTCTTGGCCTGCGGAGTGACACCACTGATATACGGCCGTGCTGGGAATGTATTTTATTATTTAAAGAGCTGTCTCCTAAAGTCTATGCATGTTATTTCATAGTTCCTCTTTTTTGAGGAATAAGGTAAAGACATTTTACCACTCTGAAAACTTTTTTCAAAAAGTCAGGTGCAGCCTTTGAAGAGAAATGTATTTTAATAAAAGATGACAATAAATGCAAAAATATGTCTAGAGACTTCCTACTGTAAATGTTTGGCCAAGCACATAAAAGGTTAATGCAAAATCTAGACTAAGACGGGTGCCTTTGGTAGGGATTTTGAAATGAGGGAATAAACAACATAAAATATTGCAGGGCATGTTAACCCAGGTGGGAGCCTGAAGTTATCAAGGTGAGGTATGCAGGAGATTACAAATAAAGGAAGAGGAGAAAAAATGGCATGCACACAAGAAAACATCCAACTGATTCTTCTGATGTGAAAATCATTCAAAATGCAGATACCTTAACGCTGATGAAGGCCTGTGGGGTAGGTAAAAGCCAGACCAAAACGTAACTTGATATGAAAAGAAGGGCAAGTACAGAAACCTTAAGTTGCAAGAGTAGAGTCCCCAGGACCTGAAACCAAGAGAGTGGGTTCCTCTACCAGTCTCTAGTGCATTTCAAGAGTTTGCAGATTTTCAACACACCTGAATCGTGACTGAACAAGAAAATATTTCATTGAACCAGATGTTAGGATTATGAAGAGGTGACACAAAGAAGATGGGTGAGAAATTATGGGCTAAGGGGAAACATCTTTACCATCTCAAATACCGAAGGGATGTGGATGGAAGAGTACCAGTTAGAGGGCACAAAGGAAAAAACAGCAAGAAAGGAAAAAGCACACGGTGAGTGAGTTCTCCCAGGGGATGGTAGGCACACCTTGGCTCTACTAAGATCTCTTCCTAACTACCTGACCTTACATCTCACCTGCTCATTCATTCCATACATCACTGCTGAGTTCCTTTTTCTAACTACAGGTAAGACCATTTCGCAGCTCCTGTGGTCGCTACTCTCTTTAGGTTAGCCCGTCTAATTTAAATCTTCACTCTAAAGTTGTTCTTCACCACTGACTCCAACTGCTAATTCCAGTTTTTTCCCTATGTCCCTTACAAGAGCCCCCAGGCAGAAACTCTTACATGCCGCTGTCTGCCTCTGGACATTTTACTTCTGCACCCTAGAATTAGCTTCCTAATTAGAACGGGCTGCCATCAAGAAACAAAGTATCATTCAAGATATAGACAGTGATCAATTCTTCTCCAAACTCACCACATAGTTCTTGTCTATGTAAGCCATCTGATGAGTAATCACATTTTACACGATCTCACATATTTTCATTTTATAGAGCTACCTAATTACGGTATTGTTATGTAACAGGTGGGGCAGTATGGTGCAGTGGCAAGATCTCATGCCTAGGAGTCCAAAGGCCTTGGAGTTGTATCTCCACTACTTATAAAGAAGGCTACAGAACATGGGTTCATCTGGGCTATAATTTATTCATTAATAAAATGTCAGCAGTAATAACGTGATAGATCATAGCTGTTTTAAGGATTAAAAGAGATACTATATGTGAAAGTACTCTGCATGCTATTAAAACACTATATACTCTTCATTATGTTTTTATCTTTCTTCCTAACTAGACTCTACATGTCTTGAGGGCAGGAACCAGGCCTAACAGTAATTTCAATTCTCAAGGCACATCACGTGGAATAGGAAATAAACAATGCAACGACTGATTATTCTGTACTTCGAAGTCAATGGCCAAGGGCTTGAGAAGCCTAGGCTGTTGTTTGTATATTCCTCCCCACTCGAGGGGTGTCTAGTCTAGACCACATTAATGCATTTTCCACTTGGCTCCCAGAGGTATCGTCTAAGAATGTAAATATGCTTCTATTGCTCCAGCTCCTTCAAATCTTTTGAAGCTCCTTTAGATAGAAAGCCTTGATCATTCTGAAGAGTTTGAAGACTAAGAGCTGGCCTGTGGCTAATTCTGTAGCCTTGGTCTTACCACACTATCCTCCCTCAAAGTCTCTGCTGCATACCTGTCCCCCCGCTGGCCTCCGAATGTGCCTAACTCACCCCTCCACTGACCTCCAGTGTGGGACCGCCCCATGCCTCCACCCTTTTAACCCAATCCGATTTGACTTCAAAACACTTCTCTGGGAACTCTTCTCCTCCATCCCATAACTCTAGCACAGGTTAGGAAGCACCATGCTAAGACCACAGCTCCACACGTATGACTTAGACAAAGGGGACACGCATTTAGATTTTCCTTCCCAGAGCTTAGCACAGTGCTTGGGACATGAGGAGTGTTCAAAAATGCGCACTGAATGAATGAGTCTACGAATAAGTGGAAAAAAGTCAGCAACTCTATTTGTAATACAAGTAAGTGACAAGCATTATTTCAGAAAGTTATTATCACTTAGCAAAAATGAGGGCATCAAATCTCAAACAGCTGAATTTATAAGGGCCAAGACAAACAGAATTCAGCATTTTGTACATTTTCTTTCAACAGGCCAAATTTTTGTTTATGATGGAAAATTTATGTGGTCATAAAGTGCAATGAGTCTTGTCAAAGCAAATACAACCACTGAGACAGAAAAAAGCTACACAAGGTGGATGAATGGGGAACTATTCCACACCCATAGTGTTTCATAAAGAAGTATATACTGGATAGTTGAAATGGGCCACTTCAACATTGGAAGATGAAGTCTAATAGAATTCCTGTCCTTTTGGGTACCTATAAACAAGGGAAGAGTAAAAACATGCCAACTAGATTTCTTTAAAGGCAAGTTTAGTACTAGATATGTCTATCTTAGTTTTACTCTAACTGAAATCCCAAGAAACTGGTTCTGACTTTAACCTCCTGGAAAATAACACAGATGAGACATCAAAGATGGCTTGGTCTGCACTGTTCACAGCGGAGGCGAGAAGGGAACCAAGTAGAGAGGCAGAATTCGGGGGGGGGGGTTGTTTTTATGACTTGAGGGGTGTTTGCTGAACAAAACTGAATGATGAGGCCTGCTTTAGGGTGCTGGGAATGGAAAGTGGGGTAAAGAATAGGTATTTACAGAACTAGAATTTGGAACACAAATAAGGCTAGTGATCAGATTGGGGGAAGGGAGGGAGAAGAAAGAGTTAAAGATTTTATAGATGTTACCTAAAGGAGCTACTAGACTAATGGTGTCAAGACATGTTAATGTATGTTGATTGCACTGAAATAATTCACAAGCTTGGATGATAACTTCCTTCCCTGTTTCATTTTTACATTAAAAAACCCCACGATCTACATGAAAGTTTCATCCCAAAAAGCAACTGAAATGTTCATAAGAAAACATTAATATGGCCTCTTTTAGCATATAATACCATCAATACCAATGCAAGGTTTTTTAGTCATTTAAAAATATTCCTCAAAAAGTAGATTGAGGAATCACAGATAATCCTGAATTTTAACAGGATTTCCTTTGTCACTCTTTATAAACTATTTAAAACCATATTTTACAAAAATAAACTTTCCTGCACTGTAATTTTTTAATTTAGAAATTTAAACTTACAACTAAAGTATGGTGATTCATAAAATATAGAAGGATTTAAAGACAGCAGCAACCTATAAAATTCTGGCAGTATTTTTTCATTGCTTAAAACTACTCATTTCAGCATGAACTCCACATTTTAGTTTCTTTACAAGTAATATTCTCAGAATCATTACTGTTTCTATAGATATTCTCTATACACAATGGTTGAAAAATTCTCAATATGATGGTAATTCATTTTCATGACTTAAGTAATTGAGCCTATCCTTGCAGTTATTAATTATAATTACATTATACTGTACTTTCCAAAGGAAAACAGAATAAATAGAATATAATCATTACACGCATACTGTAAAAAACAGTAATTACATATTAACTCCCATCAGTTCAGTCACATACCATTGCACTTAATGCCTTCAATATGTTCCACGCTCAAGTTAAATGCTAAGTACCAACTTTCTCTCTCAGACTTGATAATTTATGGCCTTTTTCAATCACAGCACCCAAAGTTATATCCTGAATCATGACAAATTGTTTAGAAGGGAGAACACCACTGTTTTTAACACGCTCCAGAGATGATTTCCCACTGAACACATGCCATTCATTTGATTATCTTGGCTTCCTCAAAGAAAACAAGGGTTGAAATACATTAAACAAAGTCAGTTTACGACACCTGCCCAGATCTTTTTAAAATAAAATTTTGGCAACGTTATCTTCAGGCTGATGTTTTCTGTTCAACAGTAAATTCTTTTGAGGGTTAGGTTCATTGTGGTAACCACTATAACACCAACAAGCACAGTATCCTACATGGTATAAGCTCTCAGTATGTAAATAATGAGCTAAATAAGTCTCTAAAGGAAGAGACCCAGGACAAGCACGGAAAAGCTGTGCTGTCTTGCACAGAAGTTTCCAGTGGTTCAGCTAAAGGTTGGGCCTAAACAGTTGGGAGCTACAGATGAAATGCTCAAGAAATGTCATCCAGCACAGTAGGTCACCTCTGGGAAATTAGTCTTAGCTTCAGGACAAAAGAAATTCCATTTGTTTATTTTTCAGAAAAGGCCTAATATTTAATATGTAAACATCTCCAAGAAACTGCAGCTGCTGGGAAATGAAAATTCCATAATCATTAATGTCAATATTTTAGGGTATCCTTTATGGAAATTGCTATATTCTGTTTCTATACAGTTTCACATTGTGCTAATTTTGTTTAAATTATTTTAATATACTATTTTTCACTTGCATCTAAGAAATATAATTTATGAGGTCTAAAGTACTTCCAAGCCAAGATTCATCTATCTTCTGAGCCTGCTTCCGCGTCACCCCCTCTTCTCCCCGCAATCTTTATTGGGGTACAACTGAAAAACTGTTCAAATTGTTTTAACATCCTAAATTGAGCATATAACTAGTTGGTATATACACTATTACTAAATAATGCATTTATAAATTCATACCTTTCTTTATATATTATAAGGAAACAAATTTGAAGCTTGGCTCCAAATTCTAAATTTTTGTATAGTTGAAAGCATACAGATAATTCTGTTTTAAAAAGTTTACACACTTGCTGAGATACAACATAGAAATGGTTATTGAAAACAGCCAATAAGTTATACCGTAGAACCTAATTTGTGTTACTTTTCAGGGAAAGGCAAATATACATACAGTAGGGTCTTATAACTAAGTAAATAATGATGATGTAATGCAAGCCAATATTTGAGCGCTTATTGTATGCCTGGCCTTTGGGTAGGTGCTTAACATCTATTAACTTTTAATATTTTCTATATCCCTATCAGATAAGTACTATTATTCAGGCCATTTAATAGAGGAGAAAACTGAGTCTAAGAAATACAGGTCCTGTCCCCACACAATGGGATGAGAGCCCAAACATGAACACAAAACCTCATGACCCTAAAACCAAACCTCTTACTCACCACATTATATTAATACAGCCTCCACTCTTGGGGATTTAAAGTATCCAATTCCCAAAGAATGTGCCTTAAATTCAGAGTACTTAAATCACAGAGAGGCAATCCCAGAAGAGCTATTGAAGAGTATTAAATAGAACATTTCTAACCCAATCTAATCTATTGACTCTTTTAATTCCCAAGAGAAGAGAGTCCAGTCTCCTTTGGAAAGCCAACCTATAGAAATCCCTAATATCTCAAAATGATCAAAAAAGCTCTTATATGATAAATTTTAATTGAATTACTCTATTCTGAAGTCACATATTTTCTAAACATGTCTTTCTCCCTACATTTTTTTATGTGTGCACATGTATAAGTACACAGGTATACACATCCATACTCATGCATATATGCCATATATACACATATACGTATGTATTCAGATCAGGTAGCATTTTTTAGAAAAAAATTATGTTATCTACATATACCTCTACATAATTAGGTAATTAACCTTTGCTTTATGGTTAGATAACATTAAGTCAGCAGAATAATATGCTATCTGAAGCAGAGGTAGCCTCTGTTTAAAAAATTCCAACTATTTTATAGAAGCAAATTGGAACATTTTTAGAGTGATATTTTACCGTTACAAATTTTAAAATAACAAAACGCTAGAAGTAGGATGGAATCAGGATGGGGAAAAATCCAGATGCAAGGAGAGATGTACAGGAAATAAAAGACCACCACCCAAAATAGTGACAGTTATTGTTAGTCTCATTCATTTAGCAATTAATCATGCATTAGACTGCGGTTTCTTCTGTTACTGTACTGAGTCATGAGACTTCCCTACTATTGTGTTTAACTTTTCACATGCTGTTTTCTCAAACAGAATACAAGATCCTCAGAGCCGAGGAACCCTGTTATAGTCTCACAGGAACTAAATATTTGTTAATTGGCTAATTGACTAAAAATTTCAGCTCCAGGTTTTCAGTCACCTTTCTAAACCTTACAATTCAAGGCTGAATTACATTTCTAAACAAATGTAAAGTAGCACATTCAGATTCCACATCGGTTTTTGAGCATCTCCCTACTCACGACATCTAGCAAAGTGTCCGGCACATTACAGACCATTAGTAAATAGTTGCTGAATGTCCGTAACTGTTCTCAAGGGGCACCCGGGAGCTTGGTGGGAGCACAAATCCCAGGCTCCACCCCAGGAAATTCTGATCCAGTAGGTCTAGAGAGATTCTGGAATCTGTACCCATTGCTGCAAGTGATGCTGATGCTTGGAGACCTCAGACCACATTTTGACAAGTGTTAACCACAGCCATCTGCCGTGAGGATTTCTGGAAAAGTTCTTTGGTCAGGGCAACCATGACCAAAAGACAGGGGAAGAGCCATGATGAATTTTATAAAGGGAAGATGAATGAGAAAAGTAATAAGTGCACAGCAGCTGAGAGAACCTCTTACTCTATGACTTAAAATTGATAGCCTCTCTCTTCAGCAAGAGGCACAAATGAATGTGGCTATTTAGAATACAGTGTTTCTTAGAAAGGTCTTTCTTATAGCATATTTCATGGACATTGGTAAAATAATTTTAATTTTTAGAAAATCTGTTGGGGCTAAGTCTTGAACGACAGTGGAGTCAAGTCAGAAGAAACGCAAATTTTACAGATGTTCAATTTTTATTTTTTTAACAAACCAAAAGAAACATAATGCACGAGGCATGCACTTGGTCTGGGCCTCTGACCTTCACTATTTCATGTCATCCATGAAAAAAGACATGTCAGGGAAGGGAGAAATTGCTAAAAAGAGGTGTGCAGGTTAATATAGAGGCTGCATATAAATTATTTTAAAACAAGTAATGAGAAGGGAACGGCACTGTTGGAGAAACCTAAGGCAGTATTTTAAGTCAGGAGAGGGCATAAAATAGTGTCAGCACGTTAAGCCAGAACTGGTCACCGCCGGTGACTTCTCAGGAGGAAAAGTACGGGAAGTGTGAAGCAAAGATTCTTCACCCTCAGTCTCTCAAAACATCAGTCAATATTAACATAAACACCTATCTATAAGACTAACACTTAAGCATTCTGTAAAGCTGCAGACACCAGCATTTGAGGACCACATGAGGACCTAAGATTCCTAACAGCACTGATGCTAGACACCGTGATTTGGGTGATATTCCCTTAAGTCAGTGGCCACAGCTTTTTCAATTATTTAAAAGAAAGCGTTTCAATTCAAATTGCAGACATATGCCCCTCTTAGGTTGATCAGGACTCCGGCCTCTCCCAACCAGGAGGGACCCTGCAAGAGTAGACGCTGAGCAAGGGCAGACGCCGTGTGTGTTCCAGATTCTCTTCTCGGGCCCTGCTTCTTAAGACCCCACTGCCAACAAAAGCACTGATCTTTACTAACAAGCGTGTGTTCATTCAGTCGCTCGGCAGGCACTTGTGGAAGGTCTGTAAGGCGGCAGGTACACCCTGCAAGGTGCTGGAGACAGTGGTGACCAAGAGGCCCAAGGTCCTGGCTTCACACAACAGTCCTAGCCTGGAAGACAGATTCACTTGCAAAGACCTACAAGAACGATGAGTGCTGCAAGCAGAAGCACAGGATGCTTCAGGAGCACAGAAAGGCGACATCTAGTCAACCAGCAGCTCCAAGGCTTTGATTAGGCAAGATCTAGTTCTATTTAAAGCCTTCCTCGTGGATACCTAAAATTCCCAAGGGGATGCATCTTCCAAGACCACACTGGAAGGTCTGCTCTTTCCTCACTTGTGCATTCAGAGCACCCAACAGCAAATCTGTCATCCCTTTTTACTAAGACGGGTAACTATGGGATTCGAACACAGCTCTCCAGGCAATAACTTTAGACTCACAGGACAGTGGGAGAGGCCGGCACTGTCCTTGCAGCAGAGCACCTTTCAGCAGGAGCTGGAACTCTGCTCCTGTGCTAGTATTCCCCCCTCCCACCCCTCAGCTTTGCTGCAACACACCTGTGGTGTGGAGTTAATCTGGGCCCTGGAAAGGGGGTGACAGTCGTACTCCTCTCTCCTTGAAAGAGTGTAATGACGTCCTTAGTGAAACACGTATAAATATCTCCATGCTAGCCACCTACAGTCTATGGAAAAGATGTAATGATAAATATTCTAGCCAAAAATACAGAGAGAACCTGTTTATGATAGAGGAAAGGTGACCGTGAAAATAAAACCAAATTTGTTGCACAAGTATTGAGTGTTTCAGCCTCTGCTTAACACCTGCTAAGTTGGGAAGGGGACATTCTTTAAGGATGTCAAAGTCCTTTGCAGGTTCACAGTCCTAAGGAGTTACCCTCTTCTTCTGTGAGGAAGCTGTACTGCGTATAGACTGGGTGAGCAAAGACCACAGAGTCAGGCAAAGGCTACAGGTGAGCAGGGTAAGGAACAGTCTCTAGCAGGAAGTCACTGAGCCTTCTTAATATCCAGATTTCCCCCACAATGCAGGGTAAATGGTACTGCATTGTAGTGAGGATTAAGATGAAATAAACGTGTCAGATTAGACTTTACACTGTTTCCCTTCTGTTCTTAAGTATTAATGTATGCATTTTTGCTCAGACATTAATGACACGTGCCATATCTTGTATGTATGTGTACAACACCTCCCTTTCCCAATGCTCCTTACTGCCATCATCACCGTTAGTGGCAGTAGCATTGTACGGGCCTCTAAACTGAGAAGTGCAAAAAAAAAATAAAGGAGTATTTTTATTTTTCTTCTCAGTCCCAAAGCAAAAGCTGTTGGATCAAAAAGATCAATATTTCAATGGGACACAGATCAATATTTGAATGGTAGGGAGGCACTTAATGACTCCAGCTTTCGAGACTAATTGCTTAAAGAATTCCAAGGTAAGATCTTAACCTAAGGTAAGAAATCTAGTTCCTTGACATCAGTCAATTCAGGCTCTAAAAATGTTATTTTCCCTGGCCCTGCTCTTCTTTAACAGTTCCTTAGGGACTCAAGGATCTCTTCAGAAGGAATTAGATGTGTTTGTCTTCTTTCCTAGAGTTTGACATTTCCTGCTTTCAACATTATGGTGGACAGATCTCTGGAATTCTAGAGTAGAATACACATGTAGCCCAGCTGTCTCCTTTAAGCTCTTTACAGTTTTCTTTTCAAACGTAATAGCACTATTAATGGCACTTTCATAACTCACATTTGACCCTACATGTCTGCCATCCCCTTTCATGTTACTGTAGCTTCTGATACAAACAACTATTATCATCTCTTAAATTATTCTGAATCCTTATTTATCCTTTTTTGAGGCCAAGAAACTCTACTAGCGCCTTAACAAAAGGTCTAAGGGTCCATTTGGTGGCCCTGTTCTTCTGTTTTTCTATGACATCTTTGGACATGCAATTACATAACACTGTGTCACTTTTGCTCCTACACAGACATTTAGCATTGCTTTTCATTTAAGTTTTTTGCCAGTGGAGTGATTTTGCTGGTGTCAGACTGCATTATGGATATTAGGTCTTGAATGAGCTGTAACTTTCTGCAATTGAGAATTTATAACACAAAGACAATTTCATTGGGCCCTGTCATTGTTTAATACACAATCCCTTAAGTATGCAGGACTATGCTGATTTCTAAGATTCTACCTTTATTGCCCACATTTGCTGAATTATGAAGGTGCTTTATTTTCATTCCTCGGTCGTGCTCCTGAGCTGATGTAGCCCTTGGTGTGGTAAAATGAAGTATGTCTGTATTTCCTTCCCTTGATGTTCATTGTCTTGTATGCTAGACTTTTGCATTCCTAAAAAGATAATCCACTTGTAAAAACCAATACAAACAGAGAAATAAAACAGTAACTAAAACCAACCTAGAAACTCATTTTAAATATTAGATCTTTAGCAAAAAGTAAATCTTTTGCCGGAAGTAACACTGATCATCTTTGTTTTCTCTTCCTTGACTACACGCTGGTGGACCTGTTTAATTGGCTGTTAGATTCTTAAAAACGAAGCAGGAGGGAGTGAAACCAGGGACCTGGATGATACACCTGGCTAACCCTAGGCTGGCCAAATCGGACACATATATACACACAGATACAAACTGTACTTTCTGTTAAAAAAATGTTTCAATAATCACATCATCTACTTTTTATAATATTAGAGTTCTACCCACAAATGCAAGACTTAAAACTTAATATCCACTCAAAATATTACTCAAAATCTGCTATGAGTTTTCTGTATGAACTAGTAGAAACCGAATTCTTCCATTAAGAGCTATAATCCAGGACTTCTGGCTTGAATGCCTAACCAGCTGCAAAACAAGATCTCTGAGCCAACCTTTTAATGATCTTTCACCAAAGAACCCTCTCTACGCCTGAAAAAAAAAATCACCAAGGCCAATCACCAAGCTCATTCCTGAACTGCAACTAGCTGCAAAGTATATCCTATGTCTAACAGTTTCCTCTTCCCAGTCGTAACAGCAGCAGCCAATGGTTGTCACCACAGTGAAACTGAGAATATCTCACCCTGCTTCATGAACCCAAACTAACGTAGTACGTAAACTATGCTAGGGAGGAGGCCTGCGATTGAGAAATGTTTTGAAAGATTCTTAGTTCACAAAATCTGTGGTGGTTATTTAATATCTTTGGACCTTACCAACTGGTTATAAAGACTGAGGTCAAAGTCAGCTTTCAGAACAGGTTTATTAAGGCCAACATTACACGCCAGCAGCTAGCTTGAACCTTTCCTCAACTAAGATGCTAAATCCCAGAGTTTACAATTGGGCAGAAGTCTCACAAAAATGTCATGGCGCCTTTTCTCGGGTGACTAAGTACACAATGTCCATAATGAGTCCCAGGAGTCCTCGTGCTTCTTGGTCCATATTCCCCATGAAACTAAGCATACGGCAACTGCTTCCTTTACGACATACTTAAGGACACTGTGATCTCGGAAACTGTCTTGTTCTTAGGCTTCTAAGGCATCCCATCAACACCATCGCCGACTCAGTTACTGTCCTGCCAAGTGTTTTGAAGAAGTCCAATATATTTAAACTTCCAAATTATATTATTACAAAGTGTTCTGAGTACGGCTTCAATTTAAGGCATTTTATTTCACATTATTTTGCGGGTAAAAACGACTACTTGTAAGTAACAAGAGCTGAGTTCATCTTGGATTTTTCCATGAGTGTGACTTTGTTAATAAGCAAACACACAAAAACCTGCTTCCAGGTTCTCAATCTCTAACGCTGGATGGACTGCCTTTCTCTCCACCTAGTTGCACATAAACTAGCAGCAGAAAGTTCCAACATCTGTTGTGTATAAACCGGTAGTGAAAAGGTGGGACAGGGAAAGAAAGCAACTCTGACATTTAGTGGACTAATAACAGACCACCTTTCAGTAACACGCATCTCTCCAACAACTACTGGTTTAGCATGTACTATTTTGTAAGAGATTATGCTAGTGGTGTCGTGGGGAATGAAACAATAAATCAGATGGATTGTGCTCTCCAAAATATGTAATCTGGTTAGAAATACGAAAAACATTTACACTTCAGAACTCAGGGTCAGTAATACAAATAGATATTATGTACACACACATTCTTCATATCTCAAGACAGCACTTTCTGTACAAAGCAGAGCGTGATAAATGCCTTAGCAGAAGAATAAAGTGCTATGGGGCATCACAGTAAGAAAATACAACTTCCACCTTGGGCCATGAGGAGAGATGTGTACAAAGGTGCGGTAGATGCTAGCCCCTACCTCCTGTGATCTCATGAGACAATTGTGCACCTCCAAGAATTTAGCATTAGGAAAATGTTGAGCTGCAACCATGCTGACACAAAGTAACTGAAAAATAGTTGAAAGTATGAATGACCAGGCATGACTGGAGAGGCAAGCACGTCCCCTGGGTACCTAATAAACTGTGAAGACAAACATTCTGATTATTACAAAGCAGCAGGAGATACAAAATTGTAACTACTAATAATGTATTATGAAATTTACCAAACCTCAAAGACTCACTCTGCGTCCACAGATATGACTGTTTTATTCTATTCTTCAAAGTTATATTTTGTGTATCAACGGCATTGATTTGGACACAGCTCTGTGAATAGTATTAATTAGATGCAACCAGAGTTTAACCAAGGGAAAGGCGACTTTTTAATATACATCAAGAAGGTTTGCCTTTTTAGAAAACCTTTGAAGAGATAATCCCTGTAAATACACATGTATGCATGCATACTTGTATGTATCATGCTATCTTGAAAGTTTCTGGAGATCTGTCAAACTCCTCTCTTACTCCTAAGTTTGCTTAATATTATAATCTACTTTGCAAGGGTTATGTTTCTATTTTTATAGGTATACTGGCTCTTTTTTGACATCTTGAAACGTGAGAGTAGACATGTGAGAGAGAGAAATACTTAGCAGGTACAGAGGTGAAACACGGTTCTACAAGGATTCAGGATTCCTTGGTTATTATAAAAAAAATGCTACAAAAGATGGAAATTAAAAAAAAAAAACAGAAGTGAAAACTCAGGAGAGGTGCATATATTGCTCCCTTCTAAGATGCTAGTCATCATGAATGAACTTCCCTTACTTGGTCACTGTTTTCCAGACAGGACATTCTGGTTACTCAAAAGAGATGTTAAGGTAGCCAATGCCACCATAGTTGTAATATTATATCTGAAGTGGATGGAAAGATCTTACTCTGAGTGATGCAAAGGAAATCTGAGGAAATACACTGAAAGTTATAACAGAGGTATGAGCTGCACCATTTACACTGGGAGAAGCCACACAAACCCAAAGGCTGTGACTTTAAAAACAGGAAATTTAAAGAAAGTGCAAGAGTATGACTCTGTTTGAAAAACAGCAGACATATAAATTAAGTTGCCATGGAAGACATCAAAAACAAACAGTATAAATGAATTTTAGGAGACAAGTAGACACTTTAATGGGGGCAGCAGGGATTTAAGGCTGCAGTGACAAAGTAAGCGGGTGGGGTAGCAAAACCGAGAGGTGACAGCTGTGTGACAAAATGTTACCATCACTGCTTTAATAGCATCTACTCTGGACCGCTGCGCTGTTTTGGAGTAACTTAAAATGAAGAAAGCACATTATTAGATAATAGATCATCGGTTTATTAAAAAAACAGAGTGAACAAAGGGGACTTGATCCCTTAAGGGAGGAGGATGATTTCCAAAATGTAGTTGTGAAGGTTGAGTTATCTTCTCTGAGCCATTCGGTTGCTTGTGTGAGACTCTCATTTTTTACCAAATTACCCATCCTAAATCTGCCTCTCTTCCTCAATGTATCATACTCAGGGGCTCTCACCCTAAGGCACCATTACAAATAACAAAGGTCAATGAATAATTCCAATTCCTGGCTCACAAAAGTTTAGATTTATGTCCAGGCAAATCCATTTTACATCCAACAAGAGAAATGACTATGTTTTCACTCCCTGGGCCCCGGGTGTACGGCACCTGCTGGTTAATGATCTGCACTCAGCTAGGGCCTGGGGGTCCCCACACCACATTTGTGTAAGTTCTTGGCCATTTCCACCACTGATCAGGTCAATTTCAAAAGTGCGCCTGTTGAACCTGAAACCATCGTACTTAATCGCCCAGCTAAGTGGTTCCCATTAAAAAGGAAGTCATGTAGATTACTGAAGTAACTAGTAAAACAATGGCACACAGTAAGGAGGTAAATTCTGCCCTATACCAATTCGTGATCTACCTGCCGTTCCAGCAAAGAGAATTCCAGTCAGCATTTCCTCTTCACCCTGGTCTACAAGAAACCACCTACCTTATTTTTTATATGTAAGCATATATGTGAATTAGAGTGAAATATTATGTTGTCCATAAGCTAAAGAAAATAATTATCAGAAGAATTTATGAACACATATCAAAGGAATTTTCAATCTTTTGAGTGTCTTCTGAAATTTCACATAGGAAGATAAATAAACCATAAGTTCCCTAAGAATGGGGACCATGAATGTCGTACGTACCACTGCATATCCAGAACTTACCATACTGCCCAGCACACAGCAGGTACTCAACAGATTTGTACGGGACACATGAAAGAGGAGATGAAAGGTTATGCTTTTCTGCACTTCCTATTCGCTTGACACAAATGATCACTAATTTTTGGAAAACTTTAAACATCGCCATTTTACACTACATTTTAAAATGCTTAATCACTTTCTGTTTTAGACATGAAAAACACGAAGTGAATTACACGCATATTTGTATTGCAATTCATTTTCAACTGAGCAACCTTCCTCCCACCCCATTTCCATCTTTCTTAGGAATAAAGAAGCTAAGTGATGTTGTCCTTTTCTCAGAGAGGCACAGAAACAGTTGGAACCAGTCTCATTTCACAGGAAGAGCATCAAGAATCACAAACATGGCTACATTAAGAGTGTGTGTGTATGTACATGTGCAAATGTGATCTTTCAATATCGTGAGACAGAGACACAGCAGAGAGGAACAGGGAGAAAGACACAGGTCTACATGTTTCTGTATATTAGCTGTGTAATTTCCTCCTTGCCTTTTTAAAAATTTTTTTTTTTTTGAGACAGAGTCTCATTCTGTTGCCCGGGCTAGAGTGCTGTGGCATCAGCCTAGCTCACGGCAACCTCGAACTCCTCGGCTCAGGCAATCCTTCTGCCTCAGCCTCCCGAGTAGCTGGGACTACAGGCATGCGCCACCATGCCCGGCTAATTTTTTCTATATATATTTTTAGTTGGCCAATTAATTTCTTTCTATTTTTAGTAGAGACGGGGTCTCGCTCTTGCTCCGGCTGGTTTTGAACTCCTGATCTTCAGCTATCCTCCCACCTCGGCCTCCCAGAGTGCTAGGATTATAGGCATGAGCCACCGCACCCGGCCTCCTCTTTGTCTTTTAAGCTCGGCCAGAATTACTTCACTGGATTGTGCTCTATCGATGCACTCGTCACTGGAGAAGAACAGCCACTGCACAGTGGGACAAGAGCAGCAGGTCTCTTCTGTGAAGATCAAGTATCTCACACTACTCGGGAATGGCCCCAACGTGGTGTTCAGCCCCAGAGACCTTCCTCACATCTTACCAAGTGTCATCACCAAACTCTCACCCTTCACCAATCAAAACGCTGCCTCAGAACTGGGATCTCCAAACAATGTCATTGTAAACACGGACGCTGGAGACCATGAATCTTTCCAACTGTGGAAAATGCCTCCTCCCTACACATCTAGGAGAGATGGGAGACTGAAGGACCAGGAAGAACTGGACAACTCCGGACATCCAATTTATCAGCTCTTATTTTTCTTTTTTTCTGCCACTTTATGGGGACTGATAAGCAAAATTGTAAATTCCAGTCCCTGATATTGCAACGACATTATTAGATCTTTGGGTAGATGCTGTGTCCCTCGAACCCTGTCCCCACTGTACACTGGACTAGGTGCCCTGACACACATTCCCCGAGACCAGCTCCTGACCTCCATGACAGCAATTTCCAACTCTAAAATAATCTCCTGCATTACTAAGATTTTAAGTTTCCTGAGAACAAAAATTATTTTGTTCGACATTGAGCTCAGCCAAAATAAATACGTCATATGCATGAAAATTTTTTTCACGACTGCTGGTTAAAAGGCCCGTTTCTCTTAGTTTTAAAGGAGCAAATCTAAGAGGGGAAGGAGGGCTCAAATCCTAACTACAATTTATCAAGTTAGGAAGGTTTTTGGCATACTGTCTAGGAAGGGCCTACTTTCTGACGATGTTCTGAATTAACACAAATAGGTGGCTTTCTGCAGTCACTGATTGAAGGGTACAGCTGTTGGAAACCAGCACAAAGAGTCAATTGATTTTACCATTAGGTTTTTTGACTTTGTCTGACAATTTCTGAACATCATAAAAGCCTCCTTAATTTGGCTCCGTATTATGTAAAGCAGATGTCCTTGGTTACTAAACTGATTAGTAAGTGGTTTATATCATTCTAATGGTTGCCATCGCTATTGCAAATTTAAAAAAAAAAAAGTGAGCGAGGCTGCAAAGCAAAGCTGTTCTGTACAGTTTGGGGAATGACAGGCTGTCATATTAAGAAAGGATCCAGGGATATAGCCAAGGTCTTGCTGCAGAGATCTACTTTCAAAAAACACTGCTCCAAATGTTGAACACTGCTGTGCATTAAAAAAAAAAAAAAAAGTTCCATTCAACAGCTTCTTGAAAATAAAAAGGAAGAGAGGATAGAAACCGAGGTATTTGCTAAAGATGACTTAATTATCTGGAGTACCTGACCTGGATCTGGAGGGTTTCAGATTCTTTAAGATGGACTCACACTCTGCCTTAATTCTAGGCTATATGGTTCTCTGGCAAATATGGGCAAAATAAAGCCCCCTCCTCAGTCTGCACTGAGCCCTTCCCTGGAGGAGTAAATTTCCTCAGTTAAAGGCCTAATCATCTCCACTCTCCTCTGTCATCAGAGCGTTTCTTTTAGCACACTGGGCTCTATGCATTCAGAAAAATACCTCCCTGAAGACAGCTTCTGCAAGAAGTGCTGGGGGCGGGGGGGGGAGACACCCTCCACTGAGAAACAGACACACAGAAAAGCCATGTTTTTCCACAAATGAGAAGCCAAAGACAACAAGAAAAGACGCTAGCCTCACAGCACTGGGCAAATCTTCTTCAATACACTAATCAGAATTTGTGATTTATGTTTAATTTTGCGATTATTGGACTAATGTCTGCACCCCCATTTGACCGTGAGCTCCTGGAGAGCATGAACCATCTGTCTCTGTGCGTGACTGTATCCCCGGCAACCTGGGGCCAAGCACATAGTAGGGCCTCAAGTATTTATTAAGGGAGGATGGGGAAAAGAAAGTGGGGGAAGGGAGGAACAGCTGAGAGCGAGGGGGAGAAGAATGAAGGAAGGAAGGAAGGGCACTGCAAAATAGAAAATGCTGCTTAATGGTTTGGCATCAGAAAAACTTGCCTAATTTCTTTCATGCAATGCAAATAGTCCAGACCTACAAATATTCCAACAGCTTATATGTGCTATTTATTCACAAGCCCACAGAGACTGGCTGGCCTCAGAAAATACTAAGATAGGTCTTAAAATTTTATATCAACCATGTAATTGGACCCATCAAGGGAGAAATTGGTTTTCTATGCCTGGAAATTGGTGGGAATTTTATTATTTCTGAATTTGCAACATAGCATGTAGTTGAAAAGTCCAATTGTGTGGAATTATAAACTTCTTGGGTGAGATATGGGTCTAAGGTGGTGATTTCTGTCCCCGAAAGGAACATGCCTTAGGGTCTAAATACTGGAAACGGTAGACACTGAGCTCATTTACAGGCTGCACACCTACCGGCGAGTCCTCGGCGCGTCTGCAGATGGACGCGCTTCAGAGCTGTTGATTTGAGAGGCACTGGGCGCCGATCCGTGCCTGCTTGGGCTGCACCTGCAGTAATTCTGCACCTCAAGGACTCCTGGCTTCAGGCAGGAGCACCCGCCAAGTATTTCTAAGAGCCTCGGTGCTATCTCTAGTGCCGCTATGAGTCTCGCTACGGCCCTTTTCTGTTTTCAGGTAGTAATCTAGGAAATCAAGGGCCCAAACCAGCCACAGCATGGGGGGAAGGGGCTGCAAGGGTTGGAGAGGGGTGGGGAAGCTGGAGGAGAAATCAAGAGCTCCCCAGATGCAGGAAAGGTGACAGCAAAGGCTCTCCCCCCAGGGTTGCACAGCCGAATGGAGCTTCCCTAGTCTCCCTTGGATTTTTGCTGGAAGGGAAGCTGGTACTTCTGGGGGTTGGAGGGGGATGTCTTTGGAGATGCTCGATGTTTACAGAAATTTCAATTTCAAAGATGGCATGGGTTGTTCGCATGTCTCCAAATAACATGAAGTAAGCTTGAAGTCTGATGCTCTCTTGGTTAATTTTCTGTTATTCAACAAGGACGGACACAGCTGAAATGAGACCCTGTGAGAACATTAAGAACCTAGGAGCAACCCCAGCCAAGTTTTTCTTTTTGCTTCTTAAGAGAAGGAGCAAAAGGAACGGGGAGTGCCTTGCTACTTGATAAATCAACTACACAGGGACTATTTGCTCCTGGGCACTAGTAAGGAGGGTATCCTATTCTGCACCAACGTGTAAACTAAGAGCTAAATACACATTCTTCTGTCTGCAACTGCCTATATTTCCTGGCACATAGCTCCTTGAAGACAGTAGCCCCGTGCACCTGGCAAAGGTGCTTGACTCACAAAACGTGCTCAAAGAATGCTTGCTAACTCAAACAAACCTCTTCTTTTACCTGCAGAATTAGCACAGTCCCTGCCTCCAATCAAATTCTGCATATGTCAGGAAATGGATGCATAAAGAAGGAACTAAGTGAATTGTGGCGGAGGTTGCACAGTTTTCATCAAACTGTACATATAAAATAGTGAATTATATTTGTATGCAAATATTACCTTAGTAAACGAAGAAGAAGGGGGGGGAATCAAACAGCCAAGTAAGCAGTGAAGCAGTGCCGCTAAGATGCGAACTGAGATACACCCATACCCTTGAACACTGTAGTATTCTAGTCCCTTTGACCATTACAGAGGGAGGATCAAGTTGTTTTCACGGGTACATTTGCAATTTATATTCCTTCTGTGAAAAACCTATTTGTATCCCCTACCCATTTTTTTTATTGGGGTTTTGGATATCAAAACATAATTTATAAAAGTTTCCTAAATATAAAAAATAGTGACTGTCAGTGAAAAGAAACTGAAGATTTATTGTACAAACATGACATTTCTGAGCAAGACATTACTTCTCCAATTGATGGAGTAAGTTATTAACGGTTAGACTATGCTAGAGGGAACCATGAATGTGATTGGTGTTGTAACAATCTTTTTCTGTTTAAACTTTTGTTTAAAATGCTAGGAAAGGGTCTATGGAGAGCGTGCTCATCACATGCTTTCACAAGAAATCAGGTCTGCCCTCCCGAATCACAGGAAACCCCCTGGCTGCTTCAGAGGTAGCTGGTTGGCATCCACTGTTACTCAAGAAAGAGGACTGCAGTCAAGTCAGATCTGACTGTTAGGAAGCACATCTACTGGATTTTACCAACTCGGTTTGTTGCTCTATTTTATCCGCCTCTGAAATTTGCCTATTTAAGCTCACTCAAGAAATCTAAAATGTGAAAAGGGGGGGAAAATCCTACCTCTGGACTATCACACCTCTACGAATACAGCAGACAGAAGGTGGCATGCCCACACCGCTTTTCCAGTGCATCTTCTTGTTGAAAACTCATTAGTCCCCATCAAGGTTCCGCCTTGTTCCCATATCTGGTCGACTGGATGGCGGCTGGGGAAAGTGCCTCTAGCAGGCCATCCTGTCTGGGCATCTCCATTCACCTTTCCTGATGAAGTCGCCATCTGAGACAGGCAGGGGAGCAGGGCTCCTCCATCCTCATTTCACAGAGAGTGACAGAGGAGTTAAGTGACTTGTGAAAGGTCACACAACCAGTCACGGGTCAGGACCAAAATAGAACTGGGGTGTGCTGACCTCCTTGTCTCCTGCTCAAATGATTCAAGGACAAGAGAAGTGACTCCTGAGCTGTAAAATAACACTGCGGGCTTTTTTCTCATTTTTCTCATCCTTGTACGGGATGAGCTAAGACATTTATCTGGTTTAACATTTCTCTCGGACATACAAATGAGAGGCTGCTGAATTGGTAGGGAAAGCCGAAGGCCAAGAATCCAAAAGTTGGTAGCTTCAGGTTTTCTATTTACTAGCATGTGAGGCCGCTGTGCCTCAGTTTTCCTCTCTGTGAAATGGGGACATTAGGAACTACTTACTGAATATATTAATCTTTTAACAGAAGTGACATATCTTTGAATGTTGTTACTCAAAGCTTTGGGAATGGATGATATGAATGCAGTTTTTGAGCATGCCACTTCAGATGAAAACAAGAATCAAGTGGAGGCGACATCTTGAAAACAGTACACTGAGCCTTGGGTTAGGACCACAGAGAGTAAGGTCAAAGAATAAACATATTTAGATGGGGTTCACTTAGCATGCAACTGGGCAATGCAACTGGGCAATGAGCCCTCAGTTTGGCACTACTGAAATATCTCACCTTCACTGTGCAAATCAGGCTTGACACAGGTCCTTATTTAATTCACAGACATGCCTATACTTCTGCAAAACTAAAAAAAAAAAAAAAAAAAAAAAAAAAAAAAAAAAAAAAAAAAAGCTTTTAATTACTATTTGTAGTGCATCTAAGACAATTAAATGCTTCTGATTACCCTTTTGTTTTTTAAAAACATAGGAGCAGAGAATAAACATTTCTACACAGCCATTAGAGTAAAATGCCTTTTGAGGCAGAATGCTTTGAATACATTCTGCCTTATAAAAAATGTATAAAAGGACAGCACAGGAAAAGGCTGTGAGGCGTGACATGGCCTATCATGTTGTGCATGCATGAGTTAGCTGTTACAAGATCAGAACCAGAAGCTAAGATGAATCCTCTTCAACCTAAGCCTGATGCCCTGCAAGTTCAGTATCACATAGCTCGGGGTCAGTGGCAGAGCCACGCAAAGGCACCCTTCTCTGGAGAGTCATACATTCTAAAAACACTTGGGTGATCACGTTATTTATCACCTAGAACGGAAACTCTCTTGCTCCATTTTAACGTGAAGAAGGATCACGTTCATGTCATGATGCCATCACGCATGTGGTTTTTCTTTTTGTCATGGATATTAAGTACTTAAAAAGAACCCCCCGAGAGGCTGTATGACGGCACCCCACGTCAGACCACGGTCTACAGGAGTGGCTCGGGATCTGCTGCAGAGAGTAGCAGGAAAGCTGGAACCACAGGACAACAGCTAGGCCCTCTTGGGCATTCTCGTTGTTGGACAACCACTGGTCTTTCTGAATGACACCTAACCAATTTCTCCTGGGCTCTACATGTTACAGAACATTTTGACTTGTGTGATATTGACAGGATTTATATGTGACACCCATTCAATGAAGAAAGCAACTCTGAAGGGCGACTCCTCCAAAGCCACCCAGCTAGTAAATGCCAGCATTCAAAAGCAGTTCTTCTAAGTCCACACACTTGGCATTCAACAAAATCTCTTAATGGTCTTAATAAAAGATGCGCAGAGAGAGATAGGATATAAAGGAATGAAATAGTTTATGCTAGAGGGACTTTTTATCACTGGTTGTCACAGTGATTTACAAACCATTGCCTTGCATTACTCAGAAGCGGCACCGCAGAGTGGTTTGAGCGTGGATTCTGAAGCGAGAGACCACTCAGCTTCAAATCCAAGTTCTGACATTACCAGCTCTGTGACCCTGGGCACGGTAACTATCTGTGCCTGAGTTACCCCATCTTTAAAATGAGGGTGACAAGAGAACTTAAATCATGTGACTATCATGTGGGTTATATATGTTAATATCTATAAAGCCTTCAGAGTGACATCTGCCATATTTTAAGCGCTGTGTAAGTGTCGGTTAAGTGAATGGAGTATTCTACTATGATGTTGAAAGTATTACAACTAACAAACACACTGATGGATTCTTAATAGATAGATGTCACCCCACTGATACCTTGTTAAAAGTCTCTTTGGACTAATCCTGATACTTTCCTTTGCAACATGACCAACAGGAGCACAGGGTCTCCTTCCTCACTGATTTCAAAAAGTAAAGGGACCACTACTGGACATTCAATCTACTTCCCCTGACTCCCCACGCACTCTTCCCTCCACAGCCTGGAAAACCACCAACTGATTCTGCCAAATGATTACATAAGTGGAGCAAAGAAAGAAGCTCACGTGACCAAAGTGGTGACCACACCCGGCTGCGTCACTAGGGCTTCTGACCTGAGACCTGCAGTCCTGCAACGTGCAGTCAAGCCTCCACACCTCTGAGCCTCAAATGGAAGTTCCCGAACATGCACAGACTTCTCCTCCAATAAGCCCAACAGACTCAGAGGAATCTGTGGATCTGAAAGGCCATTAGTTTTCAAAAACCAAGTCAAAGAACAGAGCGCTGAAAAGGCTCTACTCTGGGTAAGTGTCAGCCATTTACTGACAGTTAAATTGCAGAAGACCCTCTTTTACTCTTCTGAAGGAGGGTCTGCATGTTTCTACAGTCTGGAGTTCTTGCAGAGAAACAATTCAAACGCATTAATTTATAGTATTAAATTAAAAGGATTTTATCTTAGAAATTACTAATACCATCATCCCCCACAAGATCAAGGCCATTTTTTAAAAATCATTTGCTATTTCTCTGCATTTATTACTTGGAAACCAAGATATAGCACCATGCTGGCTGCTACAGGGAAAAAAGCTGCTTCGTGTTTCGTCTTCCCATACCCATTGTCAAAGCATAAATGTCAGATACATTTCACAGGAAGGTGGCAGAAGATGTGAAAACCCAGCCTATTTTTCACTCTATGAGAGGGCAAAGAGACACATAAAATCGATTCCTATGAAAATAATATTTTTAATACCACTGACAACTTAGCAGCACCAAACTGAATTAACAGTGGTGATGAGTAACTTGAATCTACATATATTTTCATCACACATTTCAGTGTTTTGTTGCTTAGGTCTATTGTTTTTCCTCTGCAGCTCTGTCAAGTGTCAGCTGTGACTTTTTGAGCAGCTTTGAGTAATGGGATCAGCTAATGTTCTGTACATGAAGAAATTCCATATCATTCCCTTCTCTAAAAATACTGCTGCCTGCCACCGGAGCCAATCAACAGGATGAATAGCTAAAGGGCCAAGTAGGTCTCTAAATTTACTTCCTATCTGACAGCCCTTCAGCAGATACGGATAATGGATCCCTATGACTCACAAATGCAACTCCCTCCTACTACAAGCAAGCCCTTTCTTTCCAGCATGAGAAAGGGCAGGAATTCTTAATGACCAGCGTTCTTCCTTTTCCCTTTTCAACAATCCAATCAAAGTTTGTTAAATGCCTATGTGGTTGGTATCAGGTTACATGCAGTTGCTGGGCTGTATATAAAATGCTGAAAAAGACACACATCCTTTTAAGCCATTAAAAAGCCATTAGCATGAGGCTTGCAACTATGTTTGAATTAACCGTCACCAAATCAAACTGAAGCTGAGAAACAAGAATTTGTGTGTGTGTGTGTTGTGTGTACATCTCACTGCTCTGCCCCACTGACCTCCAGATATTTAGGTGGTGAATCTGCATACTGGACAATTTGCAACAAGTAGATCTCCATACATTTATGCAGCACTGATTTTATTCTCCCGTTGTGTAATCTGGATTCATTCATGCACAAATGTGTATTAAGCCCCTACTATGTGCCAAAAACTACATTCTACATGTTGGGAACCAATCCAGTGGTGACACAAAGTGGACAAAAGTATACACAGAAAGTCAGTTACCTACTGAGCTGATAACCTTTAAAAAGAAAACACAACTTTGATGTTTTGGTTGTATGTTTTTGCTGATCAGAGCTCAAAATCATACGCTAGTAAGATTCTTGCATTTTCTGTAGTGAGCGTTGAGAAAAAGGCATCAATCTTTCCAGAGTATAAACATCTTTGTGAGGTTTAAGACCTTAGGATTCATTTAAATTTCTCAAGTCAAAAGAATTAAAGGGTCATGGCCAACACACTGCTAGACAATCACCTAATAAGAACCTTTTCTTTCTAGAAGCCACCATCATCGACTCATTCGACCTCACACAAAGAACAGGTGTTCGATTGTGTTGAAAAATTCCAACCATGGGTCTTAACTTCAAGTCCTGTTTAGATTTATGACTCAATGTGAATACAGCTGAGTAAAAGTGTTATTAGCAGGTTTTAAATAGCTACCAAGTCACTTGCGCACAAATACAAATTTGGTGTCATCAAAAGACATGATACAGCATCCAAAAATGTCAAACTTTCTTCAACATGCTATATATTTACTGATACAATCAGTTTTACTCATGAACACTCCTTCACATCTATTTATTACTGGCATTCTACACAAATACTGTTGGTCTATTATGCTCATGAATATTAAGAAATCATTATTTCAGTGTTGAAAATATTTCAAAGGTCTTTTGGATCATTATTCTCTCTCGTTTTGTCCATTATTTTTATTCTCAGTATGTTCTCAGCACCAGGCCCTTTGCTAGGCACTAGGATTAGAAAGACAGTTGAGAACTACAAAATCCTTAAAGGAGCTACCATACCATATTTTAAAAAAATTAAGCATAAGGAGAAATAGGGAGGAACATAATAATCAAAGCACAGAAGCATTTTCCAGAACTGGGTTTGTTATGAGCTGTTTTTGTCCAATTACTATTTTAATTGAACCATCTCTAATTCCTTCCACTGATATTTTTAGTGTAGAGGAAGCCAGACACAAAACATCATACATAAAGCCAGAAGCCAGCATATTTTCTGACAGGAGAGACTCCCTACGGTCTATGAAAGTCAACAGAAGAAAGACAAAATCAAGAAGTGATGGTTCTGGAAAATGACACCTGTCAAACCAAGAACCTTGATTTTGTTTCGTAGGTCCCTGGGCCGGCTACACAGAGGGGACAAGCCAGGATGCGAACTCGGGCAACTGTGGGCATGCAGACCTGCTGGGGACCCAGGTCAAGACAATTGTGTTTAATAAGGGATTGCTGAGAATCCAGCCCCACCAGAGCACTGGAGGCCGTTTGCAACTCCAATTTAAGGAATATATGCTTCTGATACAGGACACTGGTAAAATGCTACTGCAGTCTTCCGTGCGTATGCAAAAGTACAAATATGGAAGACCTCTCCTACCAGGCCTATCTCCACCACCCTCTCTCCAGCATCCTTTTAATTAGTGAGCACAGTCCATCACATTTTATCGCCCCCTTTCCTCCACCCTCTGACACATTCCTATATTCCCTTAACAGCCAATTAGTGACAGCATACAGGAGAATGAATCCTATAACATGCAGTGCCCCCAATTCCCCATGCACCATCTAGTGGTGATGATAATTACATTAATAGTAATGATGCTGATGATGGCATCCTTGATGAATTTAAAACACCTCAAAAAAACATTTTAACAGTCAATAAAACGGAATCTTGATTTTTCCTTTTGGAAACATTTCCCTAGAAACATAAAAAGTGCCTTGGCTAGAATCACTGTGGCCTCTAGATTAGAATGCAAGTGCCAAAGCCATCTATATTTTAAAATAAGAAGGTATTGATTTACTGATGAATTGAAAATTGCATTTCCCTGTTCACTGGCTTTCCAAATACTGGTAGTAAGACAAAGCGTTTTTGAAATAGGGATACAAGCTTCAGACATGGGCTATACGTGTGGAAATGCAAGGAGTTAACTTATTATGACTTAGTTTCAAAAATATCTTCCATCATAAAGTAGTTTGCACTTGCCATACCTTTGTCTATAAGCCATTTCTGTTGTTCAAACTTCTCTTGTCTCATGGATGCTTGTATTAAAATTACTATTGCTTTTCCCACAAATACTGTTGCCCACTCGGGTTTCTCCTCCTAAACAAACATAAAGACATCTCTCTGGCTGGCTGCCACATCTGCTTCTTCCTTTGCCATTAAAAAACGTGTAAATCAATACAGCCCATTTTCAATCCTCCTTTTCCATTACCAGTTGGAAACCTGATGCACCAGTATGAGCTCAACAAACACTTCTAGATCCTCTCATTTGAACATGTATGTAATTGGAGTTAAGGATACACATATATATACATGTACCGTGTACATATACTTTATTAGGAAGATCAATCTGGCCTTGTCTTTCCCCAACTCTTGCAGTTTCTGATTCTCTGTCTCACATCAAGTAACCCATAATCTCAAATTCCTTATGTGTGCCCAGTGAATGATCTCTTGATGACGCTTTCTACATGCTGAGATGCATCTTAAAGAAATGAAAAAGCTCACTGTTCCCATGGCTGGAATAAAGAATATGGAAAAGCTTAGGGAGCAAGATTTTCTTGAAAAGACATTTGCATCCAATAAAAATGTGGTACAGAGAAGAGTGTCAGCTCTAAGTCAGCACCGACAAAGGACATTCGTAAAATTCTGCCTTAGTATTCCACATGTATTTAAAGGTGCAAATATCAAAGAGGTCCCCTTAACAGCTGAAAATGGAAACGAGAAATAATTAAGTAGATTTTAAAAGCTACTCTGGGTACCTCTCAAATAGCCTGTTTTCCTCACAAAAACCGGGCCGAACACACAAGTTGCACTGACTTTTGTCAGACGATAGATCTCTTTTCCTCCAAACACTTGATTATGATGGTCAACCAAATTCAAAAGATGTTAACTTCCACTGCTTTATATGCGAAATCTCTTTCTAAAATGCATTACTGTCTGAAGCATTGATTTGTTCTCCAATTGCCTGTGGAAACACACTGCGTTTCAGCATATCCAACATAAACTCGAGGCATTTTGCCTGTACTACAGACATAGCACAGGGAGATTCATTCATAGGATTTCAATCATTTTTCATCCATAACCTCTATGACAACAGGGCACACTGCTTAGTGAAAGAGAGAATGCCTCCACATCAGACAGGCAGGCAGTTAGAATCCTCTTCAATCCATAACCAAGAACGGTTTCCCACTTAAAAAAAAAGAAAAAGAAATCCTCTTTCTAATCGAAAATAGCTTTCCTCTAGAACTCTGTTAGGCTTTGCTGGGAAGAAAAAATTTCTTAGTTTTTAAGACAGATTTTATTCAATGAGGATCAAAGAAAAACTAAGCTTATTTAGATGAATCATTTTTACCTGCATCTGACAAATGTTCATCAGTAACAAAAACATCAAAATACTGTGTCTACTCCATGAAGCTACTTTACTTGTAGATATCTCTAAATGACCTACTTAGTGAACAGGTAGGTAGGTTATTCAACAGTTTCATTTGGTCAATTTGCCCATTTTAAACATGGAACTTTAAAAAATAAGTAAAACACCCAGTGAGAAGATGAAGATTAATCCACTAAAAGGCCCAGAAAGTCTCTGAGCTCCTAAGTAAAAAAAAAACAAAAAAAGCATTCTATTAATAAATGCCACATATTATTATTTCATCAAAGGATTTCAAAATCGCTTCCAAATGACAGCTCCCATTTCAGAGGCAGGTAGCAGAAGAGACTCAAGAGCATGTCCTAACCAAATGTTACTCAGAGCAAGCAGGGCAGGTAGAGGCTGAGCTGATTACCTTCCAATCTTACAGCCACTCTCCCAAATCGCCTCGCTGTCCATGCCTGTAGTTACGCAGTTTTCAAAGTAAGGATTCAATAAAATGTGCATTGCTGTGCTGCATTTCCAAGGGCCTCCCTCCTTGTTAGTGGTGGTCTCGGCTTCCAAGCTCTCAGGCATGAAACGAGGTGGTGGTGAAGGTCAGGCTCGCAATTCCTTGACAAGCAGAAACTGCCCCTGGAGGCGGTCTCCCATTGGCACACTGTACTCTGGTATTCTGGAAGAAAGGGGCCTTTGTTGGTGCACTGCTGAGAATTCCAATGACCTCGGAGAACACCATCGGGATCACACTGGCTGCCTCACTGCCTCCTCCTGGAGCACCAACAGCAAACAAAACATCACCAAGACCTCCTCCTTTGCTCTAATCTCTGACGCCCTGCCTGGGTATGTCGCCTCCATTAAAGTTTGTCTGTTTCTATCCCATGCATTAATACATTTATAAATCTACCAGTGTTTAGACCAAACAAAACAATGTGTAGAATCCTCACCAGGATTTGGTGCAGATTTAGGTAGAAGATGAAGAAAGAAGTACTAATAATTCTTTCTGTTTCACTTAATTTTTTTCTATTCCACCCAATGGGGGGCGGGGCATTGATTCTCACACAGAAAAACATATCTTAGTAAGGTAACTAAAAACATAATGCATCTAGGAAGGCATAAAGGCCAGATTGATTTTTTGAGACATGCATTCAAAAAAAAAAAAACCAAAGCATCAAGAGGCCATTCTCATCACTGTTTTATTCTCCCCTGCTGTGATTCCCTCCTGCTTCCTTGACTGGTACCAGTAAGTTCTCTTTTGCTACAAAGGAGGAGAGAAAGGGAAGGGAGAAAAATATAAAACATGTGTATCCAGTAGTTAAGGAAAATAAACAGCCTGAAGAGTTGCTCACTAAGGAAGGTTTATAAAGAAAGTAACTAGAAACTTACAAAGCTGTGACAGGCAGGAAGAGAATGTGAGGCTGAACCACCACCTGCCCTCACCCTGGAAAGGCAACAGGCAGCCTGGGGTAACGAATTCAGAGGTGACTTAGCTGCCTGGGAGGAAACCTGGGACCCAATCCTAGATGTGCCACCACCACATGACTGTAAGTGCTTTGATCCCTCTCTCTGAATTTCTGATTCTTCATGTGAAAATGAGAACATGAAACAGACTATAATTAAAAGCTCTTTCTTTCAGCCTTAAATTGCTAGATTGAAACTCTTCAAGTCTATTCATCAGGTACACACGATTCTATAGATTCCTGTTATCACTGCTTTCTTGGAAGGATTTACCTAGGATGTCCACATCTGTCTGCTATTCTAGAAACAAAAGCAGGTACTAACACAGAGTCATGTGTATGTGGCAACTTGTTATAGGATAGAAGTAGCAACACACATTAGTGGAAGACAGATGGATTATTTAGGAGACGGTACTGTAAAAATGAGCCATCCTTGGATCCATACCTCACGGCCATACACAACAAGAAAATCACAAAAAACACTCCCTTCCAAAAGCTGTAAATATCTAGATGTAAAGTATAACTATGAAGCTAACATTAGTATGCGCTGGAAAATATTCTTGACAGCTTGGGATGAGGAAGAAATTCTTAACATTTTTTTTTTAAGTCATAAAGAAATACAGTGACAGATCTGCCTACAAAAAAGGACATGGCAGACAAAAGCGACAGGAGATATTTGCCACATCTAAAAAGGAACAAAGGATTAATAACCAGACTCTACAAAAGATCAACAAGAAAAAGACAAGAAATCCAATAGAAAAATGTGCATAAGATATGAACAGGTAATTGAGAGAAGGAAAAAAAAATCCAAATGGCTAAGAAGTTTATAAAGAAAAGCTCAATCTCACCAGTAATCAGAGAAATGTAAATTAAAGTGACAATGACACAGCTATCAGATTAAAACTAGAAAGTCAAATAATGCCCAGTGGAGATGTGGGGAAATAGGAAACTTCATTCACAGCTCTTGGGAGTATGAATGGGACCAGTCATTCTGGAGAGCTATCTCACACAACTGGTGAAACTAAGTGTTCCCATACCCCAAGGCCCTGAGAATGTAATCAAACTCTCCCTTCAAAGCCGTAAGAGGATATGCATGTTCCTCGTGGGCGATCTGAAATATCTGGTTCCAGCAGGCAACTTTGACTTGCCAGGGGAAGGAATAAATAAAACGTGAAGGATTTACGTGATAGGATACCACGGAGCAGTCAGAATCAAGAAATAAGTTGCACACCCAGCCATATACACAGCTCTAAAATCAGCAATGACTGAATCAAAACAAAACACAGAACCAGAAGCTATAGTCCCACTTATGTAGGTTATAAAATTTGTTCGTGCAAACATGTGATTTTCAAGGATACCTACACATCTAAAGAAAGGGCAGATGCACTGCAGGGGCCACCTGGGAAGGGAATAGGGGTCGGGCTGATAGGAAAACAAACGGAGAATGTCCTCGCATGGCCTGACAGGCTCCATGCACGGCGCAGTGGGATCCTGCCAACCACCACGGTGCACGGGGTGGGGGGTGGGGGGGTTTACCACTGGTTTGATTGCTTTTTGCTTTTTTCTTTTTGAAAACTGACTCGTAGACCTGATCAAGGGTTAAGAAGCTGCAAAACAGGGTTGACAGACTTTTAAAAAGGGATGTGAGATACCTTCCAGAAATATATGTTTGTTTAAAATAAAACATGGCATTCAATCCATAAGCATTTACCAAATACCTGGCACCGTAGCAAGTGCGAATCTAAACCAAAACCAATCCTAATATGGGTATCGTTGCAATTCCCACAGTCTTCTGACGGGTTAGTGCCTAAGCTGCCCAATTCACAGGACTACGCTCCAAAACGTGCAGGTGGCTTCTGGCGGGTGGGAGAAGATTCCCAGAACCTCAGAAGTGGGTATGTGTACACATACGCCATACACACACACGCACATGTATGTTATTTGCTTAGCCCCCAACAACTTTCCTTATCCTATGAGTAGCACGATGACCCGGGACACTTTCTGTTTGAGTGAAACAGGGATAAAGTAAAAAGAAGTCTGTTTCCAAGAACAAAGGTCCCAAGCTTGTGGACCATTCATAAAAACGGAATTAGCTGCCAATATTTAGGTTTCACAGTAAATCTGGATTTCTGGTTCTCTTGGAAAACCAGAGAACCATTTCTGGTTCTCTTGTGGATAAAATCTGGGCCCATAAGCCAGTTATGCCTGGAGCTGCCCTCCCATAGGAGGCGTGTGCCTTTGGGTTTGCCTCAGCTCCCACCCAGCC
This sequence comes from Cheirogaleus medius, assembly GCA_008086735.1. Classification (NCBI taxonomy): domain Eukaryota; kingdom Metazoa; phylum Chordata; class Mammalia; order Primates; family Cheirogaleidae; genus Cheirogaleus; species Cheirogaleus medius. Next base: position 6,123,833 of record VBSM01003148.1, on the reverse strand, counting down.
CTCCCCCTCACCTGCGCTGCCTGCCAGGCCCTGGTGGACACCTGACATGGCAACGTCACAACTGCTGCCAGCAACTCATTGCTAGGCAGGGACAGTTTGCAATGCAGCCGCAGAGCAAACCAGTAGTTATATCGACAGATATCCCCAAACACAAAGAGGTTAAGTCTCACCTTAAACCAGGCATAAGTCCGATTCAAGCGGGATGTCTGGGAGAGCTTTACTCCCTTCTGGAATCTACCAGCAGGAGCAGAGCATGATGAAGCAGGAAATGCAAAGTACTGAAGCTCCTGAGCTAGGAAGATATTCAAGCACAGGAGAGAGATTTAGAGAGTAAGCCTGGACTGAGAAGAAGGCTGCACACTGGACAATCACTATCCCTGAGGACTGGTGCCCCCAAAACGTCCTGCTGTGTGTGTAAATACAACTGCAACTGCAACTCCTGCTCTCCTCTCAGGTGTTTTCTCCTTCCAAAAAGAGGACAAAAGTACAAGCAATGACTGTTTGCTCCATAGAGTATTCGCTGTTCGTTTATACTAATTTCTTCATCCTTGCTTAAAACACCTACTTCAAATGCTCTGAGGAGTCCACCCCAGAAGGTGCCGAATCCTTGTCCCCACTCCACAGTGCTACAGAAATGAACATATTACTCATGTTTTAAGATTAATATTAAAAGCGCCAAAGATGACCAAGTTCTGGGATCAAATGTTCTTTCTGGCTTAAGTCTGTCTGGAAAGTGGGTAGTAGGTACCTTCTCAAAATGATCGGGGCATATATGATAAGGCATGCATCTGGGAATAAGGACCTTTTATCAATTCTTTGCCAGGTGAAGCCCTGATCTGCAGAGATAACTTGGCAGCAGAAATCTCTATATCAAGGGAAGAGCCTCCCGGCTACACGGATATGCAGGGAAGAAGTGGTGCAAGGCCCCCAGGGTGGAGATGTGCTCTAGGTGTCTGAAGACCAGCAAGAAGGCCAGTGTGCTAGAGCAGAAAGAGCTGGAAAGGGACCTAAGAGAGCATGGGAAGGGGGCGAACATTTAGAGTTGGCTGGGAAAACAAGAGAAGGAATTAGGTTATAGACACATACATGTGTGCAGGACCTGAAAAGAAAACCAAATGTCAACCCTTAGTAGTTGAAAAATGTAACTGGACATCACAAAAGGCAGAGGCTGAAGACACATTTGAGAGCCACTGCTGCTTTGGAGGTAAATGAAGTCGTGGCTGACTCATCCAGAAAGATACAGCAGCGAACGTTTCTTATTCTTCTCCAAGAACTGTTCCACAGTTTTATAAACACATAATCTCAATCTCCACAACATCACTTTGTGGTCGGTAACTTAATTATTCCATTCTACTGACAAGGAAACTGAGCCCCAAGATGAAAGCTAACGAATTCAAGGCCTCGTAAGTGACAATTGGCAAATCCAGATTCAAACCCAGAAGGGCTGGCTCCAGAATCTATGCTCTTACTCACCACTGTAGAAGATAAAAATGACTACTACCTTTACTTTTCATCCAGTGAAAATGGGGAGATGTTCTGATTAATCTGGACTTAAAGTTTTATTTGTCCTCAGATAACCCTACCGGATACAAATGTGGATCACTGTTTTAATTTTACTAATCATGAAATCATAGGGTTGGAAAAAAAGATGCTTGGCCCAACCACATCATGGTTGAACCAGGGTTTTCATTCTTTGCTTGTGCATCTTCAGAGCAGGTGATTACATAACTATAATGGGCAGCTGGACCAATATCTTTTATCTGCCACATTCCTCTTCAACTCACCTGTGTCTGACACATGGTATAAGGAGCCAAACCACGTACAAACTACACACAAGGATGCTAAGGCTCTGAACATTCCACTGCTTCCCCAGATTATTCCTATACTTACCAACCCCAAGAGCACTATTAAAAAATGAATTGTATATTGTTTTAATAATTTTCTTTCTAGTGCATTCAGACACTTGTTTTAGTTCAAAGGCATAAGACTTCTGCGGAGAAATAAAATTTAGAGGGGGGAGTCATGAGTTCCATTTCACATTAAACTTGGTTGCCTACATAGAGATTTCCAATAAAAAATGATCAGAATTTGCTATCGTTAAGTTTGTTTGACCTATCTCAAATCTCATTGGAGGTGGAGCTTAAGGACAAGTGTTTGGGTCATGGGGGCAGATCCCTCATGAATAGATTAATGCTCTCCTATTAAGTGAGTTCTCACTGTCTTGATTCTCAGGAGGGCTGGTTGTTAAAAACAGCCTGGCACGCTGTGTCTTGCTTCCTCTCTTGCCATGTGATCTCCATACAGGCAGGCTCCCCTTCCCCTTCTGCCAACCTGAGGCCCTCACCAAATGCAAATGCTGGCACCATGCTTCTGGTATAGCCTGCAGAACCATGAGCCAAGTAAAATTCTTTTCTTCATACGTTACGCAGCCTCAAGTATTCCTTTATAGCAACACAAATGGACTAAGACAGAATTCAACAACACAAATGGACTAAGACAGAATTCAACAAAAATCGAGGGGGGAGGGGGGGCATGGGCAATATACGTAACCTTAGTATTTGTACCCCCATAATATGCTGAAATTAAAAAAAAAGAAGAAAAAAAGAATTCAACAAAAAAGTGGGGCCTGAGATAAAGATTTGAAAGGCAGTGCCGTGTGGCTGATGTCTAAAGCCACAAGCGTGGCTATTTGGGAGTAGGAACAGAACAGGGCCAAGCATATCAGGGACAAACAACAAGTATCCCCACAAACATTACAGACAATCGCCTGCTTCCAATGTCAGAAGTCCATTTTTAGAGCCACATAATATCTGAAGACTCTTTAGTACAAAGCAAGACTCAGAGTAAGATGGTTTAACTTACTAAAAGAATCAATAGCATATGCGTTTGTTCTCTCTTTAGCTATAGCAAAAATTGTTTATATGGGGAAAGTTACCCTATGAGAAAAATGCTTAGATGTTTAAATTTATTTCTTACCTTAGACCAAAAAAAGGATCAGAAATGCCTTTTTCTTTTAATCCATTACTTTAACACTGGCATACTGGGGAAAGTATTTTGAAATCCACTGAAGTCCTATTTTTGTCAGACTGGAAAATATGAGTAAACAGCTGTTGCTACCTTTATGAATTTATTTCTGCTCATGTAATGGGTTCACTGAATTACAGTGTGATCTAATAGCGAGTGGTAAACTCTGAAACTTTGATGTGGTAAGTAGAATTGAGAGGAGACATTCTATTATATTATTATACTAGTCAACCACAGTGGCTCTATCAAGAACTCTACCACTGTAATTAGTTCAATAAAGAGTGAACTAATGCTTCTATGTGGAAGAAAAAACACTTTCCAAGATACATTTTTTAAAATCTGGACTATAACTTTATTATGGGAGTTTGATGCTTTCCCCCAGGAAATTGCTTTAAACTGGGATACCTAAGCAATAATGATAATTTCTGGTCATTATCCAAATTGTCAACAAAAGTGAAGATCATTATAATTCCATATAAGATAGAAAGAATGGAGCAGTAAACTAGATACATTTCCCACAGGATGATATTAAAGCAAAATTATTCCAGGTGAGGGAGAAATGATGCTTGGTACACAGAGGTTAGAAGTTTTTCTGTTGTGTCATAGTGGTAAAAATATACCCATCAGCCAGTTAGTAAGGGTGAATCTTTGCTGTATAGAAAGCACAGCTAATTTTCTACAAAAACATTTTAGATGATAATGTTGCCACATCTAACTATACCTGAATTAGTGGACAAAGTCACACATTATCCAAGTTGTCAATTTCTCTGACCATGACACGCTTTTCCATCTTGGGTTGTTTGACCTTAACACTATTCTGGCACTCTCCTCGTGTCTTGAGCTAGTCCTCTCCACCTCTCCTACAGGTACAGGCTCATCCTCCTCTTCCGTGCTGACAAATTGTTATATACTCTCATTCATACCCATGATTGAAATTATTCCTGTATACACACTAGCACAATTTAGGTCTTCAACCCAGACCTTTCCTATGGTCTTTAGATCTCAACATCTGATTTGCTATTTGACACTTCCACTTGCATGTCTCAAAAGTACTACAACTCACTCCACATATCTGAAACCTAATACTGCTGATCATTCCCTCCAAACCTGGGTTCCTCCCAGTGACTAGCTCTCTAACTGACTAGTACCACCATTCATTCAAGTACACAAGTAAGAAACCCTAGAGCCATCATTTATACCTTCATCTCTCACCCTCCACATCCAATCCATCACAATGTCCTATTTATTTCCCCTACTAAATCTCTCTCAAATGCCCAATTAAAACAAACAGAGGATATAGAAACAAAATATTTTACGAACAATCAACTCTCAAAATCTAACTAGATAGCCCCAAAGGTATTTAGCGGAGTAAGTGCCTCTTTGCCTGGTGTTTCAACATTTTGCCACCTGCATCCTAATGTGGACTTTGTTTCATTGAATGAAACCTTCTACTTTGCAGAAGAGAAGAAAACCAGACAGCTGGTATATGAGACTTCCCATTGCAAAGAACACAGAAGGAGAGTTAGTTTGCTTTTCCTACCTTTCCCAAAGTACCTGTTCATTGGGTTTGAATGTTAAAACATTTTTCTGTGCTTAAAAAATGTCTCACGTAATACTATGGTATGGGAACTCTTTCTAGACAAGAAAAATCCTGCATACTATTATATTCATGGACTTAAAGTTTAACTGGGGGGTGGGGATGAAGAACAGCAGATGGGTTGAGTATCATCTTTTCTTTGAAGTGTAAAAATGAATTTCACAGTCTTCTGAAAGTTCCTTTTTCATTTCCTAGAGAGTATAATCCACTTATATTTATTAGGAACTCATAACTGGCCCTGCATGAAGGCCCCACGTCCCTTATGAATAACATGTGTTGACTTCCCAGGAATAAAGAAGGGCAGAAAGGATTTTTCTATAATTAATATCACCCTTAGGTGACATTCCATAGCATCAACTTGTTAACCCTAGGTGACTATGCATTATAAATTGTGATTTAAAAAATAGTAGGAACAAGGAGTTTCCAATAGGAATAATGACATAATATATAAGTTCAGAGTTCTAACACTAAAAATGGCAGCAATCTGCAACTTCACAAGAAAGATTCTACAATTTACACAATAGCGAATAGTGATAAGATATTCCATAAAGAAAAGTCAAATACATAAGTGGTAACGAAGAAATGTGTTAACTTGGGAAATAATTTTACCTGATCATGAGTAACAGTGACTACAAAATTTTAGTAAAATTGAATAAATTACATTGGTGTTAATGCTCTCACAACTAACCAAAAGTGGAAAGAGAAGGAAATCTGTAGTTCTATGCCCATGTGCTAGTCTTCTTTTTAATGCGTCTCTAAAACGTATTTGTCTTAGGCAGAAATCTAGTAAAGAGCCAATGAACAGAAGAGGGGAAAAAAAAAATCAACCCCAAGGTAATTTTAAATGAGAAATAAAATCTAGAGGGAAGCCATGCCAGAATTTATTGAAAAACAGATTTTTCTCCTTCAAAAATGTTATTAAAAAATACGAATGTTTTTGTGACTTATTGCCAAGTATATTTTATAAGCTCTCTGCTACTCAGATGTACCATACTGTATGGTATGATGGATGGGGGCTATTAATCATTTTTACTGAAGAGCTGAACAGCCCATGCAACATACTGGTATTAAAAAAAGGTGAAGGTATTCTAAGAGTACATTCATTTTCTCATAAAGTCACATTTCATGTATCCCTTGGTTTTTCAAATAGATCCTTCCAACAGACTCATATTGAAAGACTGGAATGCTTGTGGGGTAAAAGGATCTTCTCATCACCCCCAAGAGGACAAGCCTAATTAATTCTCTGGCCAAACTTCCATCTGAAGTCAACCATGTGTCTCTTATAGTACAGCCTTATTTACATTTCTGTCCGTTATCTGCATTTTGAACCAAAGAGAGTTTTAAATTTTCTCTTGCTGGACTGTACCCAAACTGAGGGGGTAAAAGAGGGGTGGGGAAGTCGCCTGCTCTTGCTCCATGCTCCACTACCCAGGTAGTATTAACACCCTGTGCAGAGCCAAGCCGCTGTCAAATCAGCTATCCAACAGTTCACAGAAATTAACCACACAGATTAAGGACAAGGTGGCACCAGTGTACAGAAAAGATCAGATACACTACTTTACATAGGGCCTTATTTTTTACAGAGAAAACAGTATGCTCATTATATATATCCGTACATATCGTGGATTTATTGTCTTAAATGGAAAAAAAAAGAGAGAAAGAGAAAGCCCATTGTGTTGTGTTGATCTCCTTCCTAACAGGATAATATGTGATCTCAGTTTGTGGTCCCCTACCGTAACTATTTTCTCTTCTCTTCTTTATTAAGCGCCCCTTTCTCAAGGCTAAAGAATCTTTACTCCTCTCCAGCATCCTGGGGTCTGAGCTGGTGCCATGCTCCTGCTGATATAAGGGCAAATGGGCAGAGCGAGAGGAAGACCAGACCTGTGGCTCGGAGACCAAGCTGACTGTTCTGGGCTGAACCAGAGAGAAGAGCACCCGGTTTCTGAGCCTGCAAAGCAAGACGAGGCGATGGCTGCCGAGGGCCTGCCACTGTGCACCACAAAGAACCCCCTTCCACTTCTTTATCCCAGTCCTGAGACTGTCCTTCACTTGGTCCATTAATCCAAAATGCTGGCATGTAAAACAGACTTCATCCTTCAAAGAGACAAAATTGTGAATTTTCACTAACTGCCTTTCTTTCAATAACCATCCTGAATTTGCTTTTCTGCTTCGTACCTGGGGACACACCTATGGTTCAGTGACGAGGCCTGATGGTCTCTGGGGCATGTTCACTGTTTGTCAGACTCTAATGACTGAAACACAATCACTAAAGTGCAACATCCAGTGTTACGTGACTTAACGTGTTAGCATTTCATGTGGCTGGTGGCAGGACAGGTGGCCCTAGAAGACCAGAGCCTGGAGACCTACCTACAGCCAATCTGGGAAGTCCCCAATTAGAGGTGATGATAGTGGCAAGTCTGTTAGTTGACTGGAGAGAGCTACCATTTCGGGGTGTCCCTAAAGGTTGAACATAGTATCAGGAGACCCCACAGAAACTCAGGTACCCAGCAGGATCCTAAAACCTGGAAGAGGACAAGATATGCTATAAGTGCTATATGTGGGCATTTGGTTACAAAAAAAGAGACAAAAACTTAGTTTTCAGAACTGAAGTATAAGGTCCAAGATAGCAGGAAAGTAAAAGTGCCCCAATACCTACTACTGAAGTATAACACTGGACTCCTTCCAAGCCCCTGGTCTCAAACTTCAGGGTAGAGTAGAATGTTATCACAGAGGGAGTAATGGCTCTCGGTAAAGGAATAGAACCAAGAGGTTATTTTATTGGGTATTTCATTTTACCAGACCATATTTCCATCTTCTATCCATATCTCTTGTCCTAAATCCTCCCACCTCAGAAATTTAATTTTGAACCTTGTGATCTTTCTTCATATATATCAAGATTGGACACAGCACTTGAAAAGCAAATGGAACTCCTTTATGGATACCTAGTCAAAGGGAAGATAGATAAACATTTTTAAGGGCAAGTTTCTTAATATTAACAGTCCAATGAAACACCTCTCCTATCTTAGTGCTCTTAATTTTTATTACAAACATACCATGAAAATTAATAGAACGGGCACTTCTGCTTTTGTTGGGATACTTGCGGGAAATATTATAAATTACTAAATTGCACTAGAGAGTAAAAAGAATTTTGGAGATTGCCAAGGGAAAATATGATCAAGAGACTTTTGTGAGGAATAGTAGTGCAGTTCTCAGACCGCATTTGTTTAACCAGGGATAACAGCTATTCAAGTTGCTTTGAACATCTATTAGATTGACATGCATTTGAAGACATAAGGAACTAGAACGACAGAAATGGAAGAGAAAGAGGAAGAGTTTAGTTAGTAATAAGCTTATTTCAGACCTTTTCAGATTAAGGTCAAGTATAAAATTCCTATTAGTTTCCTGCTTATTTAAATTAGGGCTACAGTGATTTGACAGTGACCTTGCTGAAATGCATCAGCCCGAGCTACGGAGGAAAAGAGTGAGTGAGAAGGTTGGAAGAACCACACTGAGAGTGACCTGTTGCTTCCTAACTTCCAGCCAGAAGATACTTAGGACTGCTTAGGATCTAAGATTTGGTTTGGTTTGGTCAAACTCTTTGAAGAGGGGTTCCACTGAAAAAAGTTTTGCCAAACCAGTTGGCCAGACATTCAAACATAGGCTGCTTTCCATTAGCTCACTGAAAGAGACTTGAGAGATGACAGCCTTTTCCTTCTTTGATTATTAACTGCTTTTATTTTCCATTTTATTTAAGATACTTAATTTGCTTTTCGTGATTAACTCTTCTTTGTAATTAGATATAGTGATTATCTAGTGTCTTTTCCTTGGCAAGGCAGTTTTCCTTCAAGAGAAATGAGCTTAAGTCAACATTACAGTTGCCACTAAGTATAAGGATGTGTGAAGGGGAAAACCACCAACTAGATTCCCTCCCTTCTGCTTAAGTAATGCAAATTAGAGGTAAGACAAAGAAAGAAGTAATTAGTAGGAGGGAGGCAACAAAATGGATATTTTAAATGCAGAATCCATTCATAACACAACGCTTCTCAAGAGAGCTGTTCTAATAGATTACCTCGCTGAAATGCATTATTTAAGCTTTAGTTGTTTAGAGCCAGAAGTAAATGCATCTCCTCTACATTTAGCGCATAATGCGTTTCAAATAAATACAGGTCAATGTGAGGCTACTTCTTTGTCTTTGCAAAATCAGGTCTGTCTGATATCGTAACAAAGGCAGGAGGATGTAAAAGGAGCTATTAATACCTAAGGATGTGAGGTAGAAGTCCAAATATAATTTAAGGATAATATATAATAGATACGGCAAAATGTTAACAGTGCAAATTCCAAGGAAATATTTTTTTAAAAATAGTTTTTACTCTAAAAGTCAGCTAAAAGAAATGCATCTCTTTTCACAAGGGAGTTTCACAAGTGGTTTCATCACTTTCTTCCTGGAGGCTAAGTGCTGGTCTCATATTTTGTAAGAATTTCATTTCCAAGTGTCCCCTGTCATGATGATGAATGCTAACGCCCTGCTTCTCCGACTGGGGAGCATCTCATGCCTGCCTCTGTCACTCTCTTTTTCTCATCTCCAAACAGAAATTCTACCACAACCTCTTTCAAGTCGAAAGGCAATAAGGCCTTTTCCCAAGCTGAGAGGCTGTTTCCGAGTGACAACTCCTTGTCACCGTTACAATGTGAGCAAAAGACACGGAGGCTTACATGCCGCTGTTAAACCTCAGCTGCCCCTACCCTAGGCAGGTCGTGGATTAAAACATCCCTCGGCTGCATCTTGGCTACAGGCAAACCATCAGAAGCTCCTGGAGAAAACAAGTCCAACGCTAGGGAGCTGAAACGCAATGACACGCAGTCACAGACGGGGACTCGGTCACGGTGCTCAGTGACTTCAATCCAAATGACATATTCTGGAACTGCACAGCACACAACCAGACAACATCCTACTTCCACACAGAGCGAGGATGCTCACCTTAATGAAGTCACAAACTCTGCTTTGTAAGTGTGCATACGTGTGTATGCGTGTGCACGCTTCTCTTAGGAATGAGAAATCTCAAAGTGTTTCGTTAAAAAGCACAGGAAGAAATCTCGTTTTGGATTAATAAATCCCCTGCACGAATTATCATTCGGCCATGTATCAGGGCCAGTGCTGATCTTGGTGCCCAAATTACAAATAAAAACAGAAAACGGACATAAATATAATTAAAAAGGATGAATGATTGATAGGAATAATAAATAACTTTCAAGATCAAAAGCAAATTGAATCCAGTTATTACTCTACCAAAAATATCAAAACGTAATTATGCTGTTTTCACACATCATTATTTGCCATTTTGGGAAATTAGAATGGACACATTAATTAATATACAAAGTGGTATTCAATTAAAATGAGTGCAGTGTATCCTTCAAGGAATTTTGCACTAGAATTCTTGCCAGCGTCGTCCCTTCTCGAGTTTACAGCAAGAAGTCTGAAACACTCATCTGATGGTTAAGGTTCATCTGCCCAATCTTCCTCGTGAAGATTCAGAAACCAAATGACAGACGCTCTGACACGGACATATTCTAAACAGCCTTTTCCTACAGCGCTTGAAACACTCTTTTTACCTTCAAAAATAAATTAGCAGATGTATTTAGCACATAGACACACAGCTCATGCTTTCCTTTTGCATCTTTTTCCCTCCAAAGAAAATGTTTTCAGGATAAAGCTGGTTGCTATGGAAGCTTTATTGTGGACCACTTCAGTATTGAGAAGGTTGGAAAACATTCAACCATTTCATGTCACCTGATTTTACTAAGCACTCCCAGGTTCATTATAATAAGAAAGAGGAAGAAGAGACAGTCAAGGTAATGTCAAAAAAACAAAGCAGCTCTTTGCCCATAAATGGACTGCACATCTTAGGAACCAGAATCTCTATAACCACAGCTACTTCTGACCAACTTTCCTTCCAAAGCTCCTCTCACAAAGGATGGCATCCTAGAAAAATAACACAGAATCTCATATATTTTTTTTAAATAACACGCAGCTCTTGTCATTGTTATGTACTTAGTGTAAAGTTAATGCTCTGCAATTCAATTCAGGCAGGCGGCTAGGTCTCCGGCAAGTTAATTTGCCATAAAGACACGTTTCATAAACACCAGTACAAATAAAGCACTGCAATCCACGAGAAGTGGTTTTTTAAACTGGCCTGAAAAATGGAATGGCTTCCAATGCCATTTGGGCATCCCATCTCTGAGAACTCATGTGGACTGTTGTGTGGTTGATCTGATCCCATCTGTAATACCACTGGCAGAAATGAGCTGTAACCAATTGTAAGTGGCTACTAATTGCCCATGACAATGATGAAAAATACTGCCTCAACCTTAGAAGAGTTAATTTAGCTTGAGTGGTAGAGATACAGTCTGAAGCTGTCATAATTGTATCACAGGTTGACCTTATTCGTGAGCCATTCTGGGGTTCCTGCTGTGAAACGGATCAAGAACTAAGCGGTAAGGTGAGGTCACACTGCCAGTTTGGGCAGAGTTAACTGAATGGACTGGCTGATTCGGTTGAGAAAAGGATCTAGACAATGCAAGTAAAAAAGATGCTCCCTGGTAAAGTCAAAATTACTGAATTGCTTTATATATGCAGATTATTGGCAGAATCAAGTTTGTTTAAAAGTTTGCTTGGCGTACAGGAACAGTTTCACTGAGATGCCCAATTTGATGACTTTGAGGAAGTGGTTTGCTAAAATTACAGAGCTAGGATATCCATGTGGCTATTTGTTTGATTTGGTAACATCTTTCTTACTCTTCCTCCACCCTTTCTCCCCCACCCCACATCCTTAGAGTATATGGCAAATATTTGCTTTAAATACTGAAATAAATTAAAATTGATATGAGTCTGAATTTCACAATTCCCTTTGTGAGGACGAAAGTACTTTCAGGTGTAGCTAAAACAATATCGGAGGGAAGGCTGGGCCTTTCAAGGCCAGGCTCCAACCCTGGGAATAGTCAGTTGGAATTTGCACATTAACTAATTCCCCAACACCAAACTGTTGCCATATGATAAGCACCCTCAGAAGAGGGAAAGGGCCAAATGTCCCACAGAATGATTGACAGCAGCATTAACTCCTTCTTCTGTCAAGAAAATCAACATACCAATGGATGCAAAAAAGCTAGGGGAGACAATTAGGAGTGACCGCATCACTTTGCATCTATTGGCATGCTAATTCCGTGACAGAATAGGAAATTAAGACTGATGCCAATCATGAAGCACAGCCTCCTGTTATACACACTGGAAGGGACTGACGGAGTCACACCGGACAGCACCCAGAATGCCAGGAAAAGCATCTCCTGGTAGAGAAGGGCAAAGGAAAAGGCAAGCTGCAGATTCAGAGATGGCTACAAAATAAGCCATCTAGGTCCTGTATGTGGGTGGACGGTCATTTGGCTGTGAGGTTAAATATTCATTTATCAGTCCAAGATGCTGATGGGATTCAGGACATGTTACCCCAAACCATGGCACCTTGGCATTTGAGAAAACAGCACAAGCAGGAAGGCCACTCTCACCTTCCCCTTGCCCTTCTACCCTAAAGGAGGTCATAAAACCCAGAAAGAATTAATTTTCTGGCCTTCTCTATACTCAGAGGAAAGGAACATCCTCAACTCTGAAGACACAGGGAAGAATCAAAACAGGTCTGGCTAAGTTCCCCCAGGTTTATTACCCTTAGATCACACCCTTTTGTCCTCCAATCACACTTCTACACAACCATCAATAAAAATCATTTTCCCAGTTTCTTTGGGTCTTTATTTCCTTAATGAAGGCTTCTGTGTAATGTAAAACATTAAATGTGCACACATTTCTCTTGTTAATATGCCTTTTGTTACAGGGGTCTCAGTCACAACCTTGTGAAGGGTGAGACATCTTTTCTCCCCTACAAGGGCCAGAAATAGCGGTGCCAACACCCGAAATAACGGATCAGGTGGTATCCACAAGCAACCTCTTGCAATATCCTGTGTTTTGATTACCATCGCTATTCTAATGAAGGGACCTGAAAGCTCTATTAAATTTCTTAAAACAAAAGTCAAAGGAAAAGAAAACCCTAAACATCGTGTGGCGTTAAGAACAATCAAACACAAATGAGGAAAGGTGGTGACAGTACCGCATGTCTTTCCATTGTCACGCTGGGGCATGTTTAAGAAGCTTGTCCAAGGATTATCGAATTCTCTGGGAGGAAGTACCTATGTCTGATTTTGCTATTTGGTTTCTGATTCGAAGTTGCAAGTTATCGTCCAGATTTATGTCTAGTTGAAATGATTGCCCCAAAGGTTATAGTTTTATTACTCTCTAGGACATTAATCAGCATCACACATAATCAAGAAATCTTATTCTACTATTCTTTTCTAAATGCCTATAAATACCCGGTCCCTCAGATGCTCTTTAAACCAACATTTCCATCTGACTGGTTTCCTCATTAATGAGTTAAGAAATCTCTGACAATTGTTCATTCTATATTTGATTAAGAGTAACATTTTTGACTTTGAGAACATTTTTTCACAGCGGTAAGCTCATTTTTAAGTCATTCTGTACAATTTTTTTTTTTTGCTTGTCTTTCTCCATTTTTCTATGGGTTAAATTTTTCTACAAATTACATTTTACAAACTGAGTTCAGAAACCACTAGGCTGGGGGTGGGGGAGAAACCTGGCTTTTCCTCCATCTTGGATTTATCCTTTTTTCGTACTGTTTCCAATCAGCAGAGAACATGCTCATCTGATGGCAGAAGACGGCGTTTTACTATTTCCTCACAAGTATAGTTTACCCACTTAAAAAAACAAAACAGGAAAGGCATTGAAAGAAAAGACAGAGCACATTAATTTTCTCAGAGGGGCTGTGCCATGTGCCCATGGCTTCATTTCTCTTAGATCCTGGGCACGTGGGTCAGTATTTTCTCAAGCCCAAAAGAGGCTGATGAACTTCTATAAAACAGGCCACGTTTCTCACAAAAGTCTTCGTTCCTTTGCAGAACGGTTCCCCAGGGAGAATGGCCTTACCTCTCAGGTCCTGAGAGACCAGCGATTTCACTGAATGGGCCTTGTTAAAATGATTAAACCTGAATTTGGTGTTTATGAGGGGACTAGGAGGAACAGTTGTACCCTAGAATAATGTTATTTTAGGAAGCTAGTTAGACAAAAAAAGCAGAATCAAACATCCATACTGTAAGCTTTGTATCTTTTTTCCTGCAAATTGTCCTATTCAAAAGGAATTAAAATTTCAGAAGGTAACTCAGATAAATGATACTTAAAAGCCTACAAATGACTTTATATCTATTAACTAAGGGTTGTAAAAATGATGCTGGATGTAATAATTATATCTTTTTTAAAAAATATGACTCACAGAAAATTTAGGAAATAGAAGAAAACATACAGCTTCATTCTTCTAACATAACCACCATTAGTGTTTTTGATGTATTTTCAGCCTGTATTTTTAAGAGCTTTTTACATACACAGGATTTTTCACTTTTTCTCATTTACAAATTGGGGAAACACTCACAGAACCGTTGTGAAGTTCCATTAGATCACTCACATCCCAGCCTAGTGCTGGCAAACAGGAAACGGACAATAGATATTAGCCCCTTTTCCTACTTATTATTCTAATTTTAAATGACTAGAATATCCATTAAGTATATATTCCATAATTTCTTTAGCTATTCTCTTATTGTAGGATATTTAGGTTGCTTGTAATTTTTCAGTGTCATATACTAATATAATGCTATAATTTCAATACTATATTTCATAATTACAAATCAATCTTTCAGCGTTCTCTCAGGTGAGTCTGTTAAAATCCCTGCATGTTCTACCCTATAAAATACTTCTCCAACTATTAATAATATTAAATATTTGAAGAAAAGGGGAAATCCATTTGACTTTTTTTAATTGGGAGGAAGAAGAGAAATACATGAACAGAAGTATATCCAGAATATCCAGAATCAAAGAGGATTTACTCTCTATTCTCTAAAGGTCAAAAATAACAAGTCTCCCAACCTAGGAGAGAAAAAGACAAAACCCACACTATATATTCTTCTACCTATACACATATACAAAAACCTTCTCTTTAGGTTGCTCAGTCTGTGAATTGCTTCCTTTGCCCCTTTTCTGTCTTCTTCATCAAGGAAGTCAACGTGCTCCCCTGGCCCGCTTCTGACAGCTTCCACCTCCCTCCTCCCTATCCACGTGGCTTCTGCCTCCCCCAGCCACCGAGACCTCTTTCAAAAGCTCACACACTCCGCCTCCTGTCTTCCAACTCATCCTCCCTTCTACTTCTGCGGCTAATATGCTCCCACGTCCATCACACTCCTTCCTGGGCTCCTCACCCTGCTCTTATAAATGCAGAGCTGTTGGGAGGAGCTGCCCTATCTTAGCCGCTCTCTCTGCAATACCCTTTTTCCTTAAAAATGATCGCTACCTCTAGTCTGGGGTGTAACTCCTGTGTCTTCAATTACTATACCCTTTTCACCTCTCAAGGTCTACAGGCACCTCCAACTTGGCAAGTGCAAAGCTGAATTAGTTGTTTCAGTTTTGCTGCCCCCGGCTGCCAACCTGCACCGTGGCGGACTGTGTTTTCCAAAGGTGGCCTCAGTAATGATGCCCGTCTGGCATGCTCTTCTGCAAAGTGACCTTGCCACTCGCCCACGGAAGCGTGGGAGTCCAATTCCCTCCCCTTGACTCTGGGCTGGCCTTCCTCACCTCTCTTGGAACCAACGGGATGTGGGGGAAGTGACACCGTTCGACTTTCCAGGCTGGGTTAGAAAAGACCACACAGCTTTCAACTGGTTCTACTCAACAATCATCCTGCAGAAGCCCACATTCTCTCAAAACCCAGCAGCCGCGCCTTAACACGCGTGCTTCAGTCACCAGCCCCAGCAGAGCCCAGCCTTCCAGGGTCCCCATCCTGTGTGGCAGACACGTGAAGAAGCCTCCAGACGATTCCAGCCCTCAGGCAGCTGACTCACCCGTCATTTGACCAAAATCTTTCCAGCTGAGGCTTGTGGGACAGAGACAGGCCACCGCTTCAGTGCCCTGTCCAAATTCCTGACCCACAGAGTCCATAACGAAGGGTTGTTTTATGCCTCTCAGTTTGGCAGGATGTTACGCCGCAAGAGATGACCATTACACCCAGCAAAACTACCGATTCCTCCAGGCTCCCCTTGCCCAAGACATGGGTCTTCTCATATCCATTTAGACAGCTGAGAAAGACCATCATTTTGAAAGTCAAGGTGAGCAGGAGTATGCACACTGGCCGTACTTCTAGGCTCTTCCACCTTTAATCCATTCTGTATATTGATGAATCCATCTTTTTGAACCACAGGTCTAACCATGTCATCCTCCTGCTACAAGCCCTTTAACAGAATTCCAGTGTCTATGGAGAAAAGTCAGAACCCTTCGCCCAGCACGCAAAGTTCTCTAAAATCTGGCCTGCCATTACTTCTCTGCTTTCTCTCTCATCTTACACTGACAATGCTCCAACCCCACTGGATTAAGTCACTATTCTCTAGCAACTTCCAAAACATTTCTGTGCTTATACCACACTCATGCTGTTCACTCTGCCTCAAATGTCTTCCTCTCATAGCCATGAGTATAAACTTATGTCTCCTTTAAGCCCTGCCTCACGTGAATGTCCTCAGCACCTAGTTACTGCCTTCTCTCTTGCACGGATATTGGCTTTTGCACCTTGCCTCCACTGGACTACAACTTTCAGGAAGGGCTCAAATCACATCTAAACATTCTGCTATCCCCAATGCCTAACACGCTGCCTTGCACTTAAAGGACATTCGGTTAATCTGTCTGCCTTTAACTGGTGGAGAATATATCACAAGGACAGACTTCTTTGGTGGAGAAAAATTTAGTCATCTGGTACAGAAGTTCTTCCACTTTAACAGTCAATAACTAGGAATTACGTGCAAGGCCATGGGATGTGGACCATCTCCACTTCCTCCTTCGGAAGTTCTGAGAAAGCAGAACCAGCTCACTTTAGGTAAAAAGAGAAGTGCAGAGTGAAATTTTAACTTCAGGTGCCTACAGAAGAAGTCTGTAGAGAAACAGACTCTTGCTGGTACCATCCAGCCACAATGTGGGTGTAAAAGGCGTGAGTTACGAGACCACGTGTCTGCGTGTATGTGCTGTTGTGATAGGCCAATTATTCCTACTCACTGAATAATATGGAGTCAAATCCCATCATAAATGCGTTGCATCTCATTCCAGGCCCTGCTTTAATGCACTGGCATTTTGAGAATAAAATGATAGACAGGTGCAGCTTGCTGTTGTATGATAACAAAGCCGTTCCTCACATCAACTGAGATGCCTTCAGAAAGGCGTAACTTAGAAAGGGCAGCCGGGTGCTAATTTCCTTCACCTGGACAACTTCAGTTAGCACTCTTTCAAGCACTCAATACATAACTTCTTTTTGCCCCTTGGCAAAACTCCTGAAGACCTGGGGGGTTTTAGGTTTACTGTAGTCTAGTGTCACCTGTTCAAAAAACCCACGCTTTATCATCCATATACAATCAAAATATGTAGGAAACACCATCTCTCACCACCTATAAATCTTTTCATGGTCCATTATGTTTGGTAGTTGGTATCCGAAGAACATTCCGGGTAATCCATACACCTTGGGAAGATAACTGAATTCAAACTCAGCAAAAATTTCAAATACCAAATTCCATCTTTACAGACATGAGATGGCCCTGACATCACAACGCTTTCCGTTTTCTCCTGGGTATCCTGCTTAAACACCATCTAGAGACTGCAATTGCATAATTCTGTGGTCTCCTGAGGCCCAAAGTCTCCTCACATCCACCTCACAATGACAGGGTGACAGACAAACCAGTGAATGTCTCCAAGAATATCAAACATCCCTAATCCTTTCTTAAATCCCAACCCTCAAGGATCAACTTCTCCCTTCAGGGGTGGCTCCCCCAACTCTTTCTGCCTCTTTAAGAAAAACAGAAAACACCTGTCTCTGGAATTTGCAGAAATATATTTTTACATGAAATTTTATTTTGGTCTAACCATGCAGGAAGCTATTACCCGTCCATTATCTTTATGTGCGTGATTAGGAATAATAGCTGATTTGTGAAGTTATCTATTACGGGAAATAATCAAGATTAATGAGCCCTGTGGCACTTGCTGAATGCCTCGGGAGATTTATGGCTTGGGCTGTGCATCTTTCTTGTTGTGTTGTTGGTGCTGTCAGGAGTTTTTAACAAATGCAAATGGAGACATGGATTAATTGTGGAAGAGGGAAAAAAGCTCTTTCAATGTTATCACGTATTTTGGACTGTTCAGTCCCACCTCTTGCAATGATACTATTTTATTTTATACAATGATGCTGGAGTCTAATTTCCAACCCCTTGTACAGACCCAGGTAGGGAGTGTTCAGCTCACACCCTCCATGGCGCAGGGAGTAGATACAAACGCTGCTACTCCCATAAGAATCCTGTCCCAAAGTAAAGATATCGCCTAGATTGAGGGAAAAATATGGTCGTTATTACTGCAAATGCCAGGGGAGCTTAAATCACTTGCTCAACCAGGGAGTTGCTGCTTTCTCCTCGGTGGAACTGCCGTATAGCTATAGGGCTGTCACAGATGGAGTGCAAATATATCTTTGTCCTGATGTCTGAATTAATTCAAGACAGTTCTACACCCCATGCATTTCTGGAAATGGAACAGTGATCCAAGGATTTAAATCAAACTTCAGTAGTATAGTCTTTTTATTTTATCAACTGTATGGTGAATATAAAATTACAAAAACCACTTCTGACACAAAGAAGACGGGGAGTGGGGACAAAAAAAACTCCCAGTGACCAGATCCCATTTTGGGGGAAGCAGACACAAAGACTCTGAACCAAAAACCTACTTCTGAGTCCAAGTTCTGCAGCGTGCCCAGTATGTAACTTTAGACAATGTATGTGAACTGTGTGTGCCTGGATGGCCCATCTGCAAACTTGGAAAAACAATAGTACCAGTAACACATGGTTGTTGTGATGGATTAAATGAATTAATGCAGGTAAAAACTGCACAAAAGTCCTTCATAAATTTTAGCTATTATCATTTTAAGTAAGTGTCAATCAAGCCATACTTGACTCAATTGATGGTGTTCTAACACACTGGTTCAAATCTTTCAGTCCCCAGTGTTTTTCAATGAACAGGATTATGGTGTAAAGCAGGGGTCCCCAACCCATGGTGAGTTGTGTATTTCATTATATATTACAATGTAATAGTAATAGAATTAAGTGCACAATAAATGTAATGCACTTAAAACATCCTGAAACCTTCCTCCCCAACTCCCCCACAGTCCATGGAAAAATTGTCTTCCGTGAAAACAGTCCCTGGTGCCAAAAAGGTTGGGGACTGCTGCAAAGGATGAACATCAAATTAGGAATTAATTAAAAGGTCTGGCTTCCAGACCCAGGTCAGTCACTAAACAATGGTATGCTGTTGGGCAAGCCGCTTTATTTCTTTGGGTCTAGTTTTTCTGCCCATAAAGAATAAGAAAATGATTTATAATGTATTCAGTGATGTACGGCATAAGCCTTTAGGTTATATTTTTCTTTTTGTTAACTTAGGGGGAGGAACAGCACAATGAGTAAATGTAAAATCACTGCCATATACTGGAAATTCTATATGAATGGAAGAAAAACCTAACAAAGGTAAATCTGAATATTTAGAATATTGTGTTATCAACTAATAAGGCCACAGGGCATCTACTTGTAGAAATTTTCAGAAACCAAACCTTTGCAAAATACAGTAAGAGGAAAACATCCCAATAGGATACTTTTAATGTGCTAGAGTCCGCATTTCCATAATGATATTAAGAGGATCATTGGGTTTATTTAAAAGCATATATACTGATGACCTGAGCAGTTAGATGATAATGACCTCTTTGTCGAAGGGGTTTGTATTCTCTAGACTGTAATTCTCACTTTCTCTTGCCAGAGCTCAGAAAATAATATTGTGGGTGTTTTCCCTTTATTCCCTTTCCCAGGGACTTGTTACCAACTACCAGGTAGAGTCTTAAATTTCGATGCCAACAGAAAATTGGCTAGTTTTTAAAGCAATATCTTTAATTTGCAATTTTGAAGTAGAAATGACTGTATGTGAATTATACCATTAGTGAATTCAAGTGTATGATATTGTTTCCCTCACTCAACTCCAGCCTTGACTCCGCTTGTTAACATATTTACTGCAATCTATCCTTTTTAGGCTCAAGTCAAATTCTAACACATCATGTTCAACCTTTCCAAATGACATTCACTGCTCCCTTCTCGGTGTCCCAAAGCCTTTGATGCCTCCAACGCAGCATTTCGCACATGGCACTTAATCGTGTGCTAGTACCTTCTTCATTCAACCCAATCAGGACTTAAGCACAGGGTCGATCTCTAATCCACATACGCTCGAAACTGTCATCACAACTATGTGTCCATGCATTCTTCCGGCCACCCAACGAGGTCCTAAGTACAAGCACTGTATCTTAATTCTTATTTCTTTCCGCCGCCCTATCTGGCATAGACCAACAGAGTTGTTTCTCAATATAAGTTATGAAATTAAATAACTTTACTTTTTGGAGTTATATCCCACTAGAGAACAAGAAAGTAAATTCTTCTGGATTCTTTGCTCTTCCAGGGAAAAATGAATTACCTAAGTGGCAGTTCCTTTTCTTTGACAAAAAGGTACTTGCTCAGACCACTGACAACCAGCATGGACCGGATTCTTTGCAGTGGTGGGTAACTGCTCTGAACCCCCAACCACGTGGTCCAGCCCCCCGAACTGAGGACATGGTAGGTAATGTCTACAACAGGCTATGTTTTGGTGACTGGGATTGGCAACGGCAAGCATGGAGTGAAGATGCTGTTTTTCAAAGCCCTCTCCAGGCATTCTCTGGTTTGGTCCTCCCTTATCACTAAGTGAGAAAGGCATTATTATCCCCCTTCTAAAGATGAAGAAACTGAGGCACAGAGAGGTTAACAGGCTTGCCCAGGGAAGTGGTGGAACCAAGACTGGAATCTCAAGCTGTAGGACTCCTGAGTCCTCGCTCTTAACCACTAAACCCTGCTGGGTGGGTCAGCGGGTAACGGCACTTCTCACCCACTGCAGGAAAAGCGAATCTGAAACATGGAAGGGAGAAAACAGGTAAAAGCAAAGGGTTAAACTGAGGTCTCAGAGAGAGAGAGAGAGGGAGTATGGCACTGCCTTAGTAAAATCTCTCACGTGAGACCCAAGTTATTTTCCATCATTTACAGGCTGGTTATTTGGGCCCTTGTCACTCACCTCCATGACAGAAACAGACACATACCACAGTCACCAAACTACCCTTGGCCAGTCTGCACTGGCTTCTCCACCTCTCTGTCATTTAAACTCAATTACATTTACATTTAAGGTTTCCCTCCTATTCACAGAGCACACAGTCACAGAGCACACGTTCACAGAGCACACAGTCAAGAAGGTGAAATACACATTTCGTCCCTATTAGCAGCTGACACAGCCCCTAATAATGGGCATCTGTCAAAATGATAATGGTCCTCTCACCAGTTCGGTTTTATTTTCCCAACAGAGGCGTCGGCTGTCAGCAGATTCCATGGTCTGAACAGAAGGGTCATCATGACCCCTGACCTCACTGCCAGTCAGGACAGAATAAAAACCACAGCCAAAGGCAACAGCCAAATATTGGGATGGGACCTGGGGCTGAGATCCAGCCTCACGGGCTGACTCTTCCATCTAGGGAGAGTAGGAACATTATTCTTGCAGGAATGGAATTTTTTATCTGGCATTTATTCAACTTAAAGATATTAGGAAAAAGAAACCTCATTCCATTATAAATAATATTAAAACACTAGTGATTTCATAACAGCTAGTTATTACATGCAAAGGGGCTGTTCAACATGTGCCACCTGAAGGTCAACAATGCTCTGACATCTCTGCTCAGAGGTTTGACTTCATTCTCCATCTACAGCAAGTACTTTAAATTCAGTAAATTTATTCTACTGTGGATGAGGCAGCCGAGTCGCAAACCATGGTCTTACTCACAGACAGTATAGGCTTCATGCCAAGAATTGAAAGAATTTGGTTTTCACCTTAACTCTGGAAATGTGAAATACTAGCTCTAGAGATTTATCATCCAAAATTCACAACATTTTTATAAACGGAAGGGATCTCAGAGCCCATCTAAGAAATCCTTCCATTTTACAGATGAGAGGATTGAGAGCCGCAGAAGAGGGGTGATTTGCATAGTTACTCAGATGCTCGCAGCAAAATAAAATCTGGAGCCCAAGTTTTATGTCACCTAAGGTATCCCCGTTCCCACTCTGCAGTACACCTAGCAAGCACACTACCTTGCTTGTGCCAGCCATCAATACTTTTTTGTTGCATAGTCTGCCAAGTAATCTAGAAACACAGGAAAACTGGAGGGAACAGTTTGGAAAGGGATGTCACCACCTGGGCCAGGTTATGAAGCTCACCCCTACCCCTACCCCTGCATTGTACCATTCATTGCAGCAAAACAAAAGAGTTCACCCACTGGCTGCACCTGGGCCACTTTTCTTTAGAGTCCTCTGTTGGAAGGAGCCAGAGGCGAGATGTCATTTTCTGCTGTTTTCTTGCGGCCATAAAAGTTCTGAACTCCGAGGGAGCACTTGGAGGTAGAGCAGAGATGAGGGTGTGTGAGGGGTGGACAGGGTGTGTTACCTTCCTTCCTCCTCCTCTTGACAGAACTCTGGGTCCAAAAAGATCAAGGAGTCCAGAGCCCCCGGCCCACTGGAATACTGGCCTTTTTGTGATAAACAAGCCAAAGTGACAGGCGAATTGCAAAGTCTCTCTGGAGAAAGGAAACTAGGCCAGGGGGTGTGATATCAGCCTCAGAATAAAGCCTGTTTTATTTTATTCTCTGTGTGTTAATGATGTATGGAAGAAAGCACCAATACAGTGAGGAAATTAGAGACCAGGGAAAATGCATCGGTAAATGACTAATGTGTCCTGAAAGCTTTTCTTTCTTAAGTAAAAGAATATCCAGGATTCCCTGTGGATACACACGAGAAACCCTTTAGCAACAGTTATATTTATCAGAGTGGGCAAGAGAATGTGTCAAGCACATCAGAGAGAAAGAAATCAATCAGAATCTCCTTGTCCAAATTTTCATCTATTTCTACATGAACCCCTGCCCCACCCAATGAGAACTTTCCTGGAGGTTCCAACATGTCCGTTTAACAAATTCTATTTTTTTCCCCTATCTCAGCTCTTCAGGGTCTGGCTGGTATTTGAACCTACAGTGCCAAGAAAATGAAGCAGGCCCCTGAAAGTAAAATTTCCATCTTTCCTGGGAATAAATTCCATCAGGAACATACATGACTCTATTCCTAACATTCTTCAGTCAGTTTTTCAAACTTGAGTTGTCCCAGGTATGACTGAGATGGATGAAAACCCAGATAGTGAACTTGGATGCTAGTTAAACTTGAACTTTCAAGTGGTGCTCTTCTAAGCATGATACTCAGATTTAGACAACTCCCCCTCAAGATTTCTTCTTTGCTGCTCTTTTTGCCTAGTAAATGGGAAATCCCTTTGTAAAAGTTAGCTTCTTCAAAGCATCTTACTTTCTACCTGATGCTATTAACATGAGAACACACCCTGCTTTATAAAAATGTATTAAAAGCATTATCTGTTTTTTTTTAAAAAAGGTAAATTAGTAATTCTCCACTTTACTAAAGAATTTATTACAAGGTTGGAGTTGCCTCCTCTCCCCAAAATAAGCACCTTTTAAAGAATAACTTTATTCTTTAAAGTTTGATTTCTAAGAAATGGACACTGAAGCAACAATTGAGAAACTCAACAAACATTTATTTTTCCTCAAAGAAATACCAGACTAATTCATCTCAGGAACTGAAAACTGAAGCGTGCTGAAACAGACAGCTCTACCCTGCCTCTGCAAACTGGCATCTGGCTAAACTTAATTCTAATGACAACAGACATAGATCTACTTGCGGTTCATACAATTTTCTTTTCATTAAGTGAATATTCGAACTTTGATTGAAACTGAAGACTGTCCCAGCAAAGGCTATCCACCATCCTCCCTCCTTCACCTCCAGAAGAGCCCATCGCATACGTTTTAAATTAGGTACTCAGATGAGGTTCTCTCTACAATACACAACGAAAAGGCCCTTCAGTAAGTATCTCAGTAACAAGCACCAAATATTAATATATTTGCAAAGGATGAGTATTTGACAGAGATGAAAGTAGTGGTTAATACAGACAGAAACTTTCATGTCCAATACTGGCGTTGCCTGAAATTTACCAAGTCTATACATTCCTAAATGTCCATATAGACAGTGAATTCATAGTCTGAGTGATCCTGGGTAAACTGTAAACTCTATGTTTCCTAATAGAGGAAATAACAGCTACGTCCCATGGAACATGTATACTCATGCACTCACTCATTCCATCAACATTTACTGAGAACCTAGGATGGGCCAGGAACTAGGCACTAAGAAATTATCCATTAATGACAGTAAAAGACTTGTAAACACACAGATTTATTTAAAGAAAGACGGAAAAGCAAAGAGAACTAACATTAATGGAGTCACCCCATGCACCTTTCATATATGACCCCACTTAACGATCACAACGACCCTACATTATTTCCAATTTTTAGATAAACAAATTGAAGCTGTAAAAAGTTACATGATTTGCTCAAGGTGACCCTTAGTAGCAAAATCAGCATTTGAACTAGTGTCAGGGTCTTTCCACTCCGCCTTATTGGCTTTCATAAATACGGCTAACACATTGACAAACCGGACAGCAATTCAAGGTAGTTTATAATCTTGATGGTTCGGTCAGTTTCAATTTTTTTCTCAGCACTATGAGTAAGTACCAAATGGTTAGCAACGAACAGATCCCAAAGTAATCTGGCTTCTAATACTCAATGTGCTGTTGCTGTCTCCACTGTACCGTGGTGATTCTGATCACATACGATGATACTGCCAGGTGACAGCAGAAGCTGACCCAAGAGGGAAAGCTGAGTGACAACTTCTCTTTCTATAATATCTTGAACTGCTAAATTTCATTGATTTAAAAATGAGCTATCTGCATTTTCCCCCACATTTTTGTTGAGATAACAGACTATTTCAACCAAAAAGCTAGCTAACACGCTGAAACCAAGGTCTACAGATGGAATATAAAGCAATTCTGGAATAAGAGATCATTTAGGTATTTTCACATAGGTCCTAAAGAGCTTAAGAAATCTACATGTTTTCAAGAATGTCCCTCTCCAGTCACTCTGAACAAGTTTAAGAATGTTTTAGTTTTTACTTCTAGGTCAATAAATGTAAAGAATACCCTTAAAACTCCAGAGAGAGCAGAGAGGCAAAAATAGAAGAGGAAGAGTAGATTTCTACATTCAGCCCATGAAGGAAATAGACTGCTATCACACTTCAGCTGTACAAATGGAGTCCAAATAATATTCGAAAGAAGAATTCCAGCTGCTCAAGTGATTTAATCAACTGTAAAACAAATTTCTGTATTTGCTTACTTGCTTATTTAATCATATTACATTTATATTAAAGATGGGAGCAGCATGAGTCTCCAAATGAAAGAAAGAGACATGCCCAAGAGTATCATCAGTCCCAGATAGTAGCTAACCGGCATCCAAAGGTTTAGGGTCTTTCCTTGCGCAGGTAAGAACACATAACAGATAAAAGAATAAAAACGGCAGCCTTGGACCACCTTTTTATTTTCTGTAAGCCACACGTGAAGAGAAAGAACCATCCACACTTTTGTAATACAATTGTTCATTCATCCAACAAACTTTTAATGGGCACAATAACACTGTAGTGTTACATCTCTACCTAGCCTTCCTGAGTAGGTAGCTTTGTAGGGGATACAGGTAGATTTTGGAAGATGGGAGCTTTAGAGATGAAAGATATTCTGGATCAATGAAACTGGCAATTCTAGAATAGTATAATGAGGCCAGGGAAAAATACATTTATGGACTCTCTCTTCCACGACTTGGGACTGTGCTATTCTTTACGGGCACTTTTACTATGGGTAGAACTCATTCAGTTCTGGAAAAGCCGTGGATTCATTCCCTTTGTAATCATTTTCTCTGAGCAAAGCATAAGTTTATGAAAGGTGAAATTTGTAGCACCCAAGAGAGAAATGTTGTTGAATTCTACTTCCCACTGCATACATTCCCCCCACAAACTTCCTTCAGGATGATACAACAAAGAGCAATTACACAGAAACTGGAAGAGGAAATTAAAAAAAAAATTTACACTGAATGTCTTAAAGAAGCTCTCAAATACCTGTATCTAATAGACTATGGAATCGTCCTCCAAGGGGAAAGCGTTCAAAACTTACATGGATGAAACACAAAGTACAGTAAGAGGGAATTATCTCGAACTAGCAGGAAACAGTGTGCTCCAGTCTACCTAAGCAGGTCACTTCCCAACTCTCATTTCTATATTGCATTCCCTTTGGTATGCTTTTCTCAAGGATTACTTTGGGCTTTAGTTGCAAAACTCCTAATGCGCTTTTATAGGTATTACTGTATGTCTAAATCCTGATGTAGCAGTTTGAAAATCAGACTACGTGTCTTCGTCCTACATATTTTTCTTCTACTCGCATAACAATTTGTGGAGCTGTGGGATTAGAGTCCATAAAAGTGAAATTAATTTTACATTTATGTGCACTGTATGGTTGTGATTATGGGTGAATTGTTCATAACTCACCTGCCAAGAGGCTCACCCCTGTACTTTCACATATCGTACTTACAGGGCATCGAAACGTTTAACACACTCAACGATAAAAAGCTAAGTGTAAACCTAATTACTTTCCTGCTTGAACTTTAAATTTTACTGATAAAACTAATAATAGGTATTTTTATATGGCTCAGAGGACTTGCATCATTTTCTAGAAGACAGAAGAATACACGCTTAGGATTGCGTATTTGGAAGATAGAAGTTTCTAATGCCAACAAATTGACCTAATTACTTCTGATATTTTGTACCACATTAATGTTGTCAAATCTGTAGTCATAAAAGGACTAATAGGAACTGACCCTCCCTTGGGGTTATTTCAGTTTTCCAGCGTAGTATTTCCTTACTTCACCTGAACTTGGCTTTAAGAAAGAAAGAATGAGCAACAGTAGTTATTATAAAAAAATTTAATCAAAACAAAGCACTCAACTGAGGAGCCTTTTGCTGGGGTATGTTGGCACACATTCCTCACAACTTACACACCTTGTTCCTACAACCACTCTGTATGTTGAAAATCGGATATTTCTAACAGTAACCCTAGGCGTTGGATGAACTACAATCACCAAGGAGACATTAACTTCTCTCGGAGTTAATGGCTTTTAAAACTAGAAAGGACTTGGGAAATCACCATTTTATAGGTGAGGAAATTGAGGCCTAGAAACATAAAATAACTTGCCTAAGGTTACTAAGCAGTAAATGACAGAACAAGAATTCAAAGCCAGATCTTATCTACAAGCCCAATACTTCTTCCGCAGCCTCTGTGGCTCACTATAACCCGTTTTTCTGTAAAGCTACATGCTATCAATAACCAACTTAGATTTGCAAGGCAAGTTCCCCTACAGTCAATCCCCTGTAAGCTCAAAATTCTAGTATTGACTACCAATGCCTTGATTTGTAGAGCTAACTCTAGTTATTTAAATTTTCTTTGGGCCTAGGAGGCTCAAATCAGATCCAAATCCACGGATTCAAGCAATGCTTGTTTTTAAAATAAACTTTTACATACTGAATCCACATCATTTGAGTAGGCAACAAAAGAGAGGCTAAATACACAACTTCAGCTGGAGCCAGTTTTACCTTAAAAAGGGATGTTACGTGCTCTGTGTTACACTGATAACGAGGGAAGCGTGAGTTAGCAATGAGTACTTAACTTAATTCTGGGTTGTAACGCATTCTTATAAGCTTGCACCTGAAAAACATCCACGCATTGACAAGCAGCCCTGGGATCTGGATCTGTCCACAGATATTAAAGCAAGCACTGCACATCTAAAGCCCTCAGGCCACATTTATCCAGCTCTTGCTGTATAATGTATCTAGCCTACATCCTCGCAATGCTAATGTGCCCCCATAGCATCAGCCTTTTTGCTATTCAAATGAAAAACTCGGCCCCTTTTTGCTTGTTGCTAAATTTGGGCTTTTTGACTGCCATTTAGGATTCTAAGAGAAAGGCCCCATATAGCATTCTCTTCCTCCTTCAATATTCTTCTTCAATCAGGAGTAAAGGTTGCTTTAAAGCTTGGCATCTGTCCACCAGGCCAGTGTTGTTAACAAGCTTCCTTCATCTATGATAATAAATACCCCACCTGCTTTTTATTTATTTTATATTTTCCCACCTACTTTTTAATTCTATCTACTTTTTCATGTCTAACAGGCACTCTGCCTGAACTTTTTTTTAAAACAAGGAATCTTGACTTTTTCTTTTCCTACTTAATAATTCAAAAAAGATTATTAAAAACAAACTGTTTTCAAATAATCAGTTTTTCTAACACTAAAAAAAATTTCATCATATTTTGAAAACTTTTAACAAAAACAGGATGAAAAAGGAAAGTTTTTTTGTTTGTTTTGCTCCTTGTGAGATATTAATGCTAGCAGTAAATCTAAGATTTTGGTTCGTTTGAGATTTCACCCCAATGCTAATAATTTTATCTTGCCTACAAAGTTTCCAACCATCAGTTCATAGTATCTGCCTGCCTGGGTCCATTGTGAATGTCATTCTTCATTCCTGGAATCCTCATAGCTGCTTGCCCCCATCTCGTCCTCCCTGACATCAGCTGCTTTGCTGCAAACACTTTATCGCCCCCCCCCGGACGAGTCTCTAAGTGAATGCTAAACCAACATTTGCTTTTTTAGACCCTGGACATCTGATACTTATGTTCACGACATTCATCCACTTTCCTTACAGCCTTCTTTTGAGTTTCTTACAAGTCTTTATAGAAAGAAAAAAACACCTCCAACATGTTGGTTGTGGGGATCAAATTACTATCTTGCACAAACTTTATCACATCCTCCATGTATCTATACCCTGGGACTACTCTCTCCGTCCTCTTACTGAATCTGTAATCCTTAAAAAATAGGTGTTATATGATAGAAAGTACTCTTTTTATTGGGCAATTCTGACACTGACCTTCATTTTCTTTTTTCTGTTTAAAAAAATGAGAGAAAGAGAGGAAAAGGTGAGCCAGGGAGAATGCAGAAAGAGCGACATGGAGTGGGCATTAAGCCTTCTTTCGCTATTTAATAAAAGAAACATAAACATGCCCTCCAACGACTTCAACGCCCCTTACAAAGGCAGGATCCAAGCAATGGGAGAGACTCCATTCCTCCACCGCTCAGAGATGGCAAAGGATGAGGACAACCAAGTTACACCTGACAAGGGACAAGATCACTCACTTTTTGAGCCAAGGGGATTAGGAGAGAGGAACATTTTCTCATAGTGACAAGAGGAAATAAGAATATTATCAAAAACATCTTTCGGTTCCATTCTGAGACAAACAAAGAGGGTTTTTTTTTTTTTTGTAGCTTAACTGCTAACCTACATGCAAACCACTTCTCTGAGAAAATATGTCCCCAAATTCAAATATGTTTACTTAAAATTAACTTTTGACTAATTTGTCATTTAGAGGCCAAATTCATTTGCTTTAGATACTTCAACATAAGAATAAACGATGGATCCAATGGCTAGGCAAGACTACTGAGTCTTTACTAAAGAAATGAGTATTTTCCTACACAGAGACTCAGAGAGAACTGCATGCATTTGATCATTCAGGGTTGCAATACACAATTTATACCTTTTGTGGCATTTAGCCTCTCAACTGCACAGGATATATTTTTGCACCAAGCCCTCTGGTTCTGTTCACACAAGAGTTGCCAATAACACCAGTCCACCGTGGCTACCAGGACTGAAGGGCATCTTTCAGAATGTTGTTTAAAGAATAGCAGGTAATTTATTTCACACCGAATATTAATTAGGGAAATCAAAGAACAACAAGCAGGCATGGGCTAAAAATTCTGCCCTTTAATTCCATGCTGCTTCTAAAGCAGTACCTAGGTATTTGGAGAAGGGAGGTATTCATTTCAATGATGAGGTTTTACTTTGGAATAAGCTGACACACTTTCCAAGAATGGAGAACTAGGCTAGAAGCCAAATTCACTAGGTAATTTCCAGTCTTTGCATGTTTTTAAAAACTCCCTTGAACAATAATTCCCACCTTTTTCAAATATATTTTAAAAACATTTTTAGCCCCCTCATGAGATAACAGTTGAACTTTTGGCATCAGATGACTTAGAAAAAAATACAAAAGACTATAAACTCAAAGCTACTTCGAATTCAGTAATACGTTTTAAAACTGATATCTTACTGGTCAAAATAAAATAGACTGAACAGATGTTATAACACACGTATACTCATATATACATCACCTAGAGACAGAGCTTGATACATCCAAGGATTTAGAACTTCTGACAACTACAGTCCCTCAGGGGCCGACAGAACCCAGGCTAGAAATCGTGTCCCTGAAACAGTCTTTCAAATCCCATCTTCCACGTTCCATGGACATGATAAAACTATTCTCACGTATTTTACATTTCAGTACAGTATGTAAAAAAATTTTTTTTGGAATTAACTGCCAAAATAATAAATGTAAAAAAAATCTGATTTAAAACCTTGCTTCACAGCACAAGTAAAACACAAAGTACACGTATGAGTTCCCAGGCCACACCCTGAACCCTGTCACTTTACCTTCCCACCCCCCAGGGAAGACCCAACCTCTTCTCCTGGGTTGGGATTAAGGTCAGCAGTCGGGGAGGCTCAAGGCCTTTCTGATGTGATGATAATCCCTAATCAGAGAACCACCAGTGAGTCAAATATAAAAACTATACCACTTGAAACCAAATTGTCCATCCACGAAGTGTTCAGGCACAGGGCCTGGGAGATAGTAGGTGTCAGCAAATTTGGCTATTTTTACAACTGTCACAAGCCAGCAACTCACTAAACCCAGATATATACCAAATGCTGGAAGCCACGTGTACTGTTGTATGTTGCTGTAACTATTCCTAAAGATCGCTGGCGTATTTCTTCCATGCCTCGCTGCTACTGCCACGCCTCCACTTTAAATAAATACATCAGTACTCCTAGAAAAAGCTCACTGAAAAGACAAAATCGTGGCTGGGGTACGAAGCTGGAGGGGTTAAACTCCACCAACATAAAATAAAAAGGCTTCCTAGAGGAAAAGGCTACAGTGATTACAGACCAAATTGCCGAAGCTTAAGGGACAGTTCCTTCTACAGAGAAGCGTGTGAGGCAAACTGAGTCACACTGCTGCTCAGCACTGCGCTCTGTCCTGGCCAGATCTGTGAGTGTTTTATAATTAATGTATTATTGCTAATATCTGGCATTTTACCATTTTGGTATAATTATATTAATACTCATTATATTTATCATAGGATGTTATATTTATATATTTGTACAATGTATAACTTATAATTTATATAAGTAGCATATGTTGTATACTACATATGAGGTATTACAATTTGTGTAATAATTTATATAGTATATAATAGAATTGTATTAAATATTCTGTAAATTGCTACACAAATTATAATATGATTAATACAGTATATAAATTATTACACAAATAATGATTAGTGTAAATACTTTCATAGCTATTTAAAATATTTTATTTTTTTCCTATGTTTTAAAATGAATTTTATTATATTTCAGGGACATAAGCTTCCCACCCTCAATGTACGTCTGATTTATAATGTGGAAAAAAAAATGGGAAAACAGGATTCACCTAAAAGAGTATCGCCCAAATGGATACTCCAAAATTAGAGTGATACCTGGTAATCCAGGTATTTGCAAGGTGTTTGCAAACTTAATAGTCACCATCTGCAAACATCTTTATTCTAAAATTCAGAGGGGTGAAGTTCAGCTCAGGCAGTAACGTGAGTTTAGCCCAGAGCCCAAAGTATGAAGTGTCACCCAGGGTCACTTATGCTCAGAGGAGAAGCGGTCAGATAACAGGGTGTGGCTGCCACGCCCCCGCAGAGGCCAGCGGTCACACTCCAGCCTCACAAGGCGAGCATAGACGTTAGCGTCTACACTGTGGTCATGGTCTGAGCAACATGCAGAAAATAAATGCCTAAATCCTTCAAACCGCTGTCATCTGGTTAAAATAAAATTAAACATCAAAGACTTCAGTCTGATAGTGACATCAAAAATCTTCCCCTCAAGGCAAAGAAACAACTTGTCACATGCACTTAAAAGAGGTTCTGTAAGTTACCATTAGAGAGATGCAGAGGAAGAACAAACCCCTAAGAGAAAGAAATGAACAATTCTTTTGCATGACTGCCTTCCACAGGCTGAACACGTATTAAACAGGGACTCCGATCCTAAAGAAAAACCCGACGAAAGAACATTGTTCACCCTTACCTCCGCCACGTCTTTCTTCTGTTTTACTTGGAAATGTGTAACTCAGCTATACGCTCTCTTGGTCAGCCTGACCCTCTTGTAAAAGCCTAACAATGTAACATGCAAGGCAATCTCTAAGCCCACGTTGCCATCACAAACTCACCATGTCTATTTCAAGGCGGGATCAACTTATCATTATAACAATGCTGGTTGTGGCTCCTGCCCAGTCATGGTTTTCCTTCTGTCTATGTCGAAACATCTTGCCAACATGACCCCATTTACTCAGGGCTTAACAGGAGTGAGATATGAAAGGATTTCAGATCTGTTTTCTTCCTGCACAGGGTCTTGGATAAAAAACTGAGATCACAGTAACCAGGGTGGTGAGGGAAAGAAAACAAAATCCTATACCTTTCACACGTTTCAAAGCCTCCAGGAGATAAACTCATTTCATTATTTTCATCTTTCAGAAGGACCTATTCCAGCACCAAGACAGTCAAGAGAAAGGTTACGTGAGCCAACAGCGGGGAAGTAGGGAACTAGATCTTGAATTGGTTCTGGGCTGATGGGTTGTAAGAATGAAAACAGAACGACAATAAAAATAATCTCAAGAATCTGGGTTTTGATTTCAAAAATCTCTTGCGTAAGGCAGTTTGCTATTTTAACTGTGAGCCACCCTTCTAGCCACAACTGAGATAACACACATTAGACGCCCAACCCAAAAAACTTCATGCCTTCCGGCTTGATTACAAAAACCAGTGCATGTCCCAACTGGAGGCCTGCTACAATATACAAGCCAGAAGGAATTCAAGGAAACTCCTAACAATTCAAAAACATCACCAGTGCTCCTGTCTTTAGCAAAGGTAGAACACCGATTCAAATTAAAGCTGAATTAGCCTTATAAATAAAAACGTAAACAATGTTAAAAGGAACGTTGTATTTATCTGGCCATTTGATGTTATTGTGCCTTTTCTCTCTACCCCCTTTAAAGAGCCAAATCTCTCAAAATTATTATCGATGCTACTTGTCTCTTACTTCCTCCTCACCTCCCATTTCATGGCTAGCTAGTTCCAATCCAGTCTGCAACCTCATTACTTTACTGAAGTATCTTCTCACTACGGTTACCTGAATATCTCCATGTTGCTAAATTCACAATTTTTTTAAGTTTCCTCTTATGTGATTCATCAGCAACAATCAACGTTATGAACCCTTCCCATAATTTTCACCTCCTCTCTCTTCCTCCACACAGCATGCCCTAAGTTTTCTTCTATGTCACTGGTCCTTCATTCTCTGTCTCCTTTACAAGTACATTTTTCCTTTTCAGGGCCAAAAATAATCGGTGGTTCCAGACACTGGGTGCTGGATCTTCTCTCATTTTATACTCTCCTCTAGCTGACAGTGTCATCCTTATTCAAAATTTTCTTAACTCAAGATTTTCAACTGAATTAAATGCAGATGAATCCCAACTTTACATTTCCAGCCCAGAAATCTCTCGTAGGGCCAGTCCCATATACAAAGTGCCCACCTCATATCTCATCTCAGATACTTCGAAACTCACACCAAATGCAGTCATTTTTTTTTGAAATCCAAGCCTGCCCCTCTGCTTAAAATCCTCTGATGGCTTCTCTTGCTCTTAGGATCTGGGCATAAATTCTCAACGTGCATACAAAGTGCTAGGTCACGTGTGCCTGCTTCCTTGTACAGACTCATCCTGCAGTCCGCTCTCTCTGCATTCCGGCCACGTGAGCCTTTGCTTAGTCCCTCGAGTGAAGCATTCTCTCTCCTACTTCGGGGTCTTTGCATGTGTTATTCCCTCTACCTGAAATTCTCTTCGCTCACATTTTTGCCTGCTAAACACTTGAGAATAATACCAAGAAAAAAATGTTTGCTTCACTTTTTAGTGAATTTAATGAATAATTTACACAGAGTAAAGGGAGAATGAAAACATTATTAGAAATGTTAACAAGAATTTAAATAGCAAACCCAAATTCTTACTCAATATTTTCCTGGCTTTCAAGCTATAGATACCCAACATGGGCTACTAACTGCTCATCAACTGTCCTGAATGAGCTGGAACATACCCATTTTGCAAATGTTAATTCCACGTTTCGAATACATCTCTAACAGGTTCTAGCTCATCATTACTTCTGGTTCTTCTTGCACTTTCATCATCAAAACAAAGTATCTTTGAACATTTTGATGGCTCATAATTTTGCTTACAGGAGGACTGCCATCTTCCTGGCTTAGTAATCGAAGAACACTTTCATTTTTGGATTTAGCAGAATCAATGAGAATGACAATCCAATGATTATTTCATTTCTACATCATATAGTCCTTCCAACCACCTTTGTATACACACTTGCATTTTCCACTTGTGAACTATATGAAGTACATTTCTGGCATCAAACATCTTAAAAGATGAAAGAATACTGTCACATATCCTTTCAGCACAAACAGGAGGATCCAGGTTTTCACTGCAAAATGTTGCACAATGAAGTACTTCCTACTGAATGACTAACTGGATAAAAATACTGTATTTCCTTTTTGTCTTTTGAAGTGTGTTATTGATGCATTGATTCCTGAGTTGAGGAGGACTCATCCAGGACATCTTCATCTGAAGAATCACTTTGAGATTTCACTTATACAACCAACTTCACCATTATCATTGGAGTCTAGAGTGCTTCTGTCTTTTCACATCTATCTTTCTGAATCATGCAGTAATTGTGAGATGTTGTCCTCTTATCAGTTTTCTTCTCTTTGAGACCATGGGAGGAAATATAAAACTCTGAATTCTCAACTGTGTTCGATTAAAGATTGTTTAAAATTTAGATAAAAGATGGTATATCTCCAGATATCTTTTATACTTTCTTGAAAGATGATACAAAACTGTGGGTAATACAATAAGAAAACTTAAGGATTACATAATAATGAGCATTTATTTCACTATTACATCATCCTTATAGATGATTCCATCATTCTTTGCTTTTCTTTTTACTTTTTTTTTTTTTTTTAGTATGGTTGGGAATATTGATGAGCAAGGATGAACTAAGTCCTCAGATGATGAAATAGGAAAACATTTAAGATCTGTATCTTTATAGGCAATGTATTTCCTAAGTATAAAAGGGTCCAATGGAACCATATGGCAATGGTAAGACAGAATGAGTTGTTTTGTGCCATAAAAGAAATTAGTAAATTTTCTCTTTCTTCCCTGGAAGACCTCTAGGAAAGATAAAATTTATGAAATAGTAACCCTTAAGAGCAGTTAAGATGTCTCAAACAAGAAATTCCTGGGAAGGTTTTCTGGATCTCTCTAATTAGGTCAAACTTGCCTATTACATGGTTTCATAACATTTTCTTCTCTTCCATAACACTGAGCACAGTTCTGATTTGACATTTATTGGTCTGATCAGTGTGAGTATTTAATCAATGTCTGCTCTGTCACAAAACCGTAAGGATTGAGAGGACAAGGACTATGATTCTGGTCTCCAGTATATTCAGCATGTGGAATCATGTCACACGGTAGGTCCTCAGTAGAAACCTTAGGGAAATAGACACAAATTCAGTTCTGTTTTTATCTCCACATGATGTGAAATAACTGTACCAATGGGCAGAGACTGTCCATTATTGCTTCATAATTTTTTCCTATGGGATCATTACATATTTTCATCCATCCCCTTACTGCGTGATCCCTGACAATAGTGAAATAAATATTTACTAAGTACCTATCGGGGTCAGGTGGTTCTCATTTATTGTTCTTTTTTAATTCTCAAAATCTTGCAAACGGAGTATTGCTATTTTCACTTTACAGATGGGAAACTGGGATTTAGAAGGTTAAATAACTTGTCCAAGGTCACAGAACCAATAAATAGGAAGAGAGAGATTTAAATTCATGCCTTATCTGACCCTAACCTGTGCTCCTTCTGTTCCGTCCACTGAAACACACAAGGGAAGCCTGTTCTAGTTCTTTTACAACTATCCAGAACATGGAATTTCTTGCTTGGGAAACGGTGGGTATTAAGTAATATTGTCTAAAGAGCTATGATTCGATTAAATCAATATTTAGATCTGGTTTGTCTGAACGGGGTTTTTTTTGTTTTTCCCAAATAGCTCACCCTCTCCCTGCCTTGCGTGTAGAATCTTATTTAAAAGTAGAATATGTGCCACATGGGCACTGAGACACATTTTCATTTTCCCCAGAGAATAGAAAGTCAGCCCCAATATATTAATAAGAGCAATGTACTATAGATGTTACACATGTGGCAAGCAAGTTTTACTCAGCAAATTCAGAAAGAAAGTTCCCCAACAGGGGATTTTCCTTTTACCAGCACTTCAAAAATATATTTTCACTGGCTATCAGAATGCTTGTTTCCATAAAACATAATGACTTAAAATAAGCCCAGTGTTTTTAAATCTGTCACACATGTACACATTTATGTACTCTCATAAGAGGCTGTAATGGCTTCCTCCTTAGCACTTATTTCATCTCATACATTTCTATTAGGGGCCCAGGTTCCTCCTTTCGAAATGCAACAGCGAATTCATGAGACGACATCATTAATAGCCATAAAAAGGTCAGAGTGACATTAAACAACTAATAACTGGATGTTGGAGGGAATCGAGAGTGAAGTAGAAGCTGCAAATTCAACCCCCTCATCACAATTTCTACCTGTAGGCAAGAGTATCCATCATGCCACAGGATAGTTACGACGTACCCAAGAAAAGCATCACTCTGGGTGTTGTGTTGACAACCCAGCAACATCTTACGGTGGTCCCAATGGCGAGGGAGGAAAACAGCATTAGCTGCGGCTGTTTGTTCAGTGTACCACTCAAGTCTCTTGGTCACACCTGCCTTCCTGGCACATAGGAAGCTATGTTATAATCGGGAAGTTTTAATTTGATAAAGGCCCACAAGGTGACTCTCACACAAGCAGCAACTGCTCCCCCTCCTAAGCCCCGACAGACACACCTTGATCCACGTGGTACAACCCACAAGCACACCCAGACTGACCTGACATCTTTCCTCTGTCAACCTGGTATGGGAAGTGGAAGGGTTAGGGGCCTGAGGTTGGCGAGTAACTGCTGTGCTCCTCAGAGGCTGGGGGTGACTTAGGGCAGGGTGGACACGAGTCTTTTACCACTCTGGTTAAGAATTAGGAGCCCACTGCCTGGGCCTGAACATTGACTCTGCCACTTGTGTGGCCCAAGGTCCTTGCCTAAAGTCATTTGTGATCTCTCAGTTTCCTCACCTATAATAAAAATGGAGATAACATCATCTACTGCTTAAAGCTGTTGTAAGGGTCATGAGGTTAATTAATGTACAGCAACTGGCAGAATACCCAACACAGCAAGTGTTAGCTGCTGCTGTGATTTTGAGAGAGAGAGAAATAAAGGAAGGAGTATGTGGTTCCAGAAGAGATACGCAGCTTAAGAGGGGGAAAAAAGTAGTCATCAAACATCTGATGCATTCAAGGTGCACAGTGCAGCCAGATCAGTCATTCCTCTGCTCAAATATTATACTTCCAAAGGCTTTCCACGTCACTGGGAGCAGAGCGAAATCCCTCCAAGGCCCACAAGGCCCTGCAAGGTTTGGACCCCCTTCACCTCCGCAGTCTTATCTCCTGCTACTCCTCCCCGATTCCCCCTGCACCAGCCGTGCTGGCCTTCGGCTCCTCCTCCAACACAGCAGGTGCACTTCTGCTTTGCATGGCATTTCCGCTGGATCCGTCTGGACTGCTCTATCCCCACACAGCCACGCGGCTAAATTCCTCATCTGCTTCCTGGTTTTCTTCCAGTTGCTCTTTCTGGATAAAGCCCATCCTGATATCCTATTTAAAATGTGATTCTCCCTACCCAGCCCACCCCAAATTTGGTGGTCCCATTTCCCCTGATCGTGCTGACCATCCCCCACTCACGGCACGGCACCCTTACAAAGGTTGTCATATTTAGCATCTATTTTATATTTCCCTCATGACACTGTACACTCTGCAAGGATAGGGGGGCTTGTCGTATTCTATTGATGCTCCATAAACATGTGTTGAATAAATAAAGGCTGAACTTTTAAGGACAGTGTCTCTCTCTGTCACCCAGGCTGGAGTGCAGTGGCCTGGTCACAGCCCACTGCAGCCTCCAACTCCTGGGGCTCAAGCAATCCTCTATATAGGTGTGCCAGCTCAGGCTTGAACTTAATATTTTAAATTTCCTTTAAGTTTTTCCTTACTGGTTAGAAAAGGAAAACCACACCCTTGCCCATTTTGATACAGATAAATAAAACGACAATGAATGAAGCCCTTTATGATTCAAATGATCCAGGAAGCCTCTAACCATCACATGAGATTATGCCCTGTGAATACACTAACTTGTACACTGAATTTATTTCTACCCATATCTTTCCAAAAAGAATGTGAAGTCATTTCAGTGGTCTAGAATTTCCCTTCAGCAGTATAGGAATTTACTGTCAGATCTACTGGAAGAAACCTAAGGGAACAAGATGATAATCTCACACTTCCGAAAAATGAAGTATCATGAACAAGGCAAACACTTGCATACGTAAAACAGCGTATTAACTTGTAGGACAGGTACTGATGTTTTGGTGATGACCATGGTTGCCAAATTTGTGGCTACCCCAAATTCCCAAGATACACTGATCACCCCTCCAAAGAGGAGACAGAAGGTGAGCTCCCTAAGTTATGCATGGAACATCAGCCTTAAAAATACATAAATTGCTTAACTGCTCAATTCCTTCGGCAGCAAGGCACTCTACACTAGGTAAAAAATGAGCATTAAAGGATTACCAGGAAGAGTCTAGGTGACAAATTACACACATATCTTGAGAAAGAAATACTCCTGAAATTGAGACCAGGCCTGCAAAGCTTCTGCAGTATTTTTCTGCCTGCACTAATTTTAGATGATTCTCTGATCACTGGAGAGTTTGTACTATGCCAG
This sequence comes from Cheirogaleus medius, assembly GCA_008086735.1. Taxonomy (NCBI): domain Eukaryota; kingdom Metazoa; phylum Chordata; class Mammalia; order Primates; family Cheirogaleidae; genus Cheirogaleus; species Cheirogaleus medius. The sequence goes on along the minus strand of VBSM01003148.1, from coordinate 6,084,807 downwards.
GTTTATCCCAACTCAAGCCACAGATTTTTATCTGACTGCGGGCCACATTATCTCATGAATGAACTGTTATTTAGGTCAGCGAAGAGCCTCTGCCTAATTGAATGTGCATTTTATCCCTGGTGTTCACGCTCTATATATCAAGATTTTAGATAATTCTTTGGTGGGTAGGGAAGAGATTGGTATGAAGATGCAAAAGAGACTGACATTTACACTCTGTTCAAAGCAGAAGAGGTCAAAATACCTGAATAATTTCAAATATTTCATTCTTGAATACGCGTTTACTTTTAAACAGTATCACCATGGCCAAACTGATAGTACCTGCTTAGCTACTACTTCTTCCATGGTGTTAAACACTTTTTCTCAAACAAAAAATGCTGTGTGATTTTAACTTTGAAGCTCAGGGTTCTAGAAATAGAAAAGCTATGTACTATTTGTTTCTTTCTATAACAGGTATACAAAAATAATTCCTTGGTGAAATGACCACAGAGCACTATGAGAAGAGCACCAGTGGGACTGGGCAGCTGAAAATAGTGAATTAATCCAAATACGGAATCTTGAGGAGAAACAAAAAAAAAAAAATTTTTTTTTTTTTTTTTAAACAAAATCTGAAAGTAAGAGAAAGTGTCAAGCACTATGAACTGATTTGGAAAGCCTAGGCCAGACCCAAAACTTAGGTTAAATCTGTCGATAAAATGAGATGACACTGTTAGTGGTGCTATTCAGACGCTGAAAGGACTCAAATAATTTTTTGCAAAAAAACAAAAAATATCAACTCCAGGCGGAAGGATCAAGTCTCTCCCAGCAGGTATTGGGCAATCATGCCTGATACACAGCATACATAACATGTATGACATAAAAGGCCCAAATCCTCACCCTCTGCCCTGCAAGAAAAAAACCAAAGATGTTTAGTCTCCACCTTCAGAGAGTCTAACTTAACTGATCAGAGAGGGACCCAGGCATCAGTGTTTTTAAAAAATTACTCAGGCGATTCTAATGTGTGGACAAAAATGACCACCTCTGATTTATCAACAGAGTTCTTAAATCTAAACATCTTTATACTGTTTCTTATCTATATTGACAAGCCAAAAAAAAGCAAATCCTTTTTAAAAGTCACCTGTCATACTTGCATAACGCTTCAAAAGAATCCGATATTCAAATTTAAAATCTGTCAGTGTATGCTAAGAATACTTTACTACCAAGTGAAGAAATGAACCTTTTGTTTATGAGGCTTTAACCTAAAATATGATCCCAATTATTGTGAAGTAAAACAGGTTATACACAGTGCCTAGCACACAGTGGTGCTTTCAAATAAAAGTTCTATCATTTCAATATTGATGTTTGCATATTTCTACACTGAGATTTTATAGATAAACCCTAAGTGTTGTGGAAGTTTTTTGACATCTGAAATCAGCATCTCTCTCAGTTAATCATCTCAAATCACTTCAGATATCAAATGCGGAGTAAATATTTAACAGGCAGCCTTCCCGTTTATATAGGGTGTGTTCCTAAATACAGGCATACCTCAGCAGAAGTGTGAGTTAGGTTCCAGACCACCACAATAAAAAGCAAATATTACAATAAAGCAAGGTACATGAATTTTTTGGTTTCCCAATGCATATAAAAGTTATGGTTACACTATATACTATACTCAAGTGTACCATAGCACTGTATCTTAAAAAAATGGATATAATCTTACTTTAAAACTATTTTATTGCTAAAAAATGCTAACCATCATCTGAGCCTTCAGCAAGTTGTAATCTTTCTGCTGATGGAGGGTCTTGCCTTGATGTTGGTGGCTGCGGACTGATCGGGGTGGTGGCTGCTGAAGGTTGGGGAAGCTGAGATGATTTCTTAAAACAAGAGCACAATGAAGTTTGCCAGATCAATTGACTTTTCCTTTCATGAAAGATTTCTCTGCAGCGTAAGATGCTGTTCGATAGCATTTTACCCACAGTAAAACTTTTTTCGAAACTGGAGTCAATCCTCTCAAACCCTGCGGCTGTGTTATCAACTAAGTTTATGGAATATTCTGAATCCTTTGTGGTCATTTCAACGGTGTTCACAGTTTCTTCACCAGGAGCAGATTCCATCTCAGGAAACCACTTTCTTTGCTCATCTGTAAGAAGCAACTCCTTATCTGTTCAGGTTTTATCATGAGACTACAGCAATTCAGTCACACCTTCAAGCTCCACTTCTCATTCTCGTTCTCTTGCTATTTCCACCACATCAGCAGGTTCCTTTCTCTGCTGAAGTCTGAACCCCTCTCAAAGTGATCCCTGAGGGTTGGAATCCACTTCTTTCAAACTCCTGATCATATGGGTACTTTGACCTCCTCCCATGAATCACCAGTGTTTTTAATGGCATGGAGAATGGTGAATCCTTTCCAGAAGGTTTTCGATTGACTTTGCCCAGATCCATCAGAGGGATCACCATCTATGGCAGCTATAACCCTTATGAAATGTATTTCTTAAATAAGACTTAAATGTTGAAATTACTCCTTAAGCCATGGGCTGCAGAATGCATGTTGAGTTAGGAGGCATGAAAACATTAACCTCCTTGTACATCTCCATCAGAGTTTTTTGGGTGACCAGGTAAATTGTCAATGAGCAGTAATATTTTAAAAGGAATCTTTTTTTCTGAGCAGGAGGTCTCAATAGTGGGCTTCAAATATTCAGTAACCATGCTGTAAACAGATGTGCTGTCATCCACGCTTTGTCGTTCCATTTACAGAACACTGGCAGAAAAGATTTAGCATAATTCCTAAGGGCCCTAAGATTTTCAGAATGGTAAATGAGCCGTGGCTTCAACTTGAAGTCACCAGCAGCATTAGCTCCTAACAAGAGACTCAGCCTGTGCTTTGAAGCCAGGGACTGACTGCTATCTATGAAACTCCTGGATAACATTTTCCAATAGAAGACTGTCATCCTATATTGAAAATCTATGAGTTAGTGTAGCCATCTTCATCAATGATCTTAGCTATAGATCTTCTGGATAACTTGCTGCAACTTCTACATCAGCACTATGCTGCCTCGCCTTGCACTTTTTTATGTTACAGAGATGGCTTCTTTCTTTCAACCCCATGAATCAACCTCTCCTGGCTTCACCCTTCTCTTCTGCAGCTTCCTCACCTCTCTCAGCCTTCACAGAACTGAAGACAGTGAGGGCCGTGCTATCAATGAAGCTGTGGCTTAAGGAAATGTTGTGGCTGGTTTCATCTATCCAGACCAAACTTTCTCCTATCAACAATAAGGCTCTCCCACTTTCTTATCATTCACCTGTTCGCTGGAGTAGCACTTTTAATTTCCTTAAAGAACTCTTTTCCCTTTGCATTTACAACTTGGCTACCTGGAGCAAGAGGCCTCTCTTCTCAGCCTATCTTGGACATGCCTTTCTCACTAAGCATAATGTTTCAACTTTTTGATTTAAAGTGAGAGATGTAAGACTCTTCCTTCCACTTGAACACTTAGAAGCCACTGTAGGGTTATTCATTGGCCTAATTTCAATATTGTTGTTGTGTTTCAAGGAATGGGGAGGCCGGAGGAGAGGGAGAAAGAGACAGGTTAGGGCCAGTTGATGGAGCAGTCAGAACATACACAACATTTGCCAATCAAGTCCACTGTCTCATATGGGTATGGTTCGTGGAGCCCCAAAACAATTACAGTAACACCAAAAATCACTGATCACAGGGCACCATAACAGAAATGATAATAATGGAAAACTCTGAAATGCTATGACAGTTACCAAAATGTAGCACGGTGACACAAAGTGAGCACATGCTGCTGGGAAACGGTGCTCACAGACTTGTTTCAGGCAGGGTTGCCACACATCTTCAACTGGTGAAAAAATACAGTATCTGTGAAAGCACAAGAAAGCTAAGTGCGTTAAAACTAGGTATGCCTGTATTCTATCTCAACGTATATCAAAGGATGACGGCACTATACTTGTAAGAGTGGCCAATAAGAGTTAAGGGCAGCAATGTCGATGCCATGAAATGCAAGAACATCTAGAACATTAAGAGACCCCACCATATAAAACTCTTTCCATATCCAAATTATACTTTTCCTGTAATTACCTATTTTATTGTTATGACTAAATCTGGCATATTGGTACCTTACTCCTCAGGAAATACAAAATGCCTTTGGATCATGAAGGCACTACGGATTGTCCTGGCACTCAGAGATGTCCTATATCCAGGAAGATTTCTGAGTGAGGGTCACTCAGCTTACAGGCTGAATTAAACTGCAGAGTGTATTCACGTTATCTCAGGTGTCAGAATAGAATAAAATCACCAAAGTACCTCTGAGATCGCAGGGTTGTTCAGTGACTTGAGACCAACTAGACCTTGACCATTCAAATACTGTGATCTCCATTCACAAAGCATCAACAGGATTAACTCAAGACCTTTACTCGATCTTTCTTTCCTTCCTCTTCCACTTTGAGCCTGAGCCTCTAATTTCAAAGATTAGTGTTTCAAATATATGTGTAAATGAAAAGAATCCAAGAAAAAGAACTACGGCCAACTCAACTGCTTTCAAGTAACTACTCTGTGCCAAGCTTCAGCTTCTAGGAGGTTGACACAGTAACTCACAATAACGCCAATAATTTAAATGCAAAGGCTCCATGCCCTCATTCAGACACACTGTCAGAAGATGGAAAGGTGCACATTTCAGGGATTGCATATATCCCACGGAATGAGTTCAGGAGTCCTTCAAGAGTTAAGTTTCCTTAAGTGAAAGCACTAACTCTTACACTCTTACAGCGCCTGAGGCCAACCTTCCCCCTGGCTGATATAATTCATTGCATTTCCCTTACTCTGTCCTGACAGCTGTTATCTCTCAGTATTCAAGTACTGGGCTACAGGCTTATTGAAGTTGCACAACCCTTTTCTTTGGACTCAGCGCTTTCTCTTCAAGGTTTAAGATCCTCCATGCAGAGAAACAGAGCAGTCCCATGGGACATGTTTTCACTATGTCACTGGAGTTCTTTAAACAGGCTTAGCCTTAAAAAGGACCTCGCTATGTAAACAAAACACCCTCATTGTGAGAAAAGGGCCCATTTTTCCCTGGGCACCTGTTTAATTAAGTGCTTTTAATTTGCTTTCCACCTTTAAAATAGCTCAAAAATAGTAAAATATCTCAAACCTCCCCAAACCATTAGGCATACTATAAAGACAAACTCCAGCATAGGATCTCCACCTTAAAACAGACATTCAATTCCAAGTCAAAAAGTCAGGGATTAAGGAATGGAAGAGATATTTTAGCTGACTCGTTGAAACAGCAGCATCACGCGGTGACGCCATGTTATGTTGATACAATGGAAGGCACGGTGAAATGAGAATCACAGCCCCTATATTCCAGTGGTGGTTCTGTTAACCAGTGTAGGGCACTGAAGTAATCTTTTAACCTTGTCTGTAGCTTATCTGTCTCACATATAAAGACAGTAAACAATATCTTACCCAATTTGCTCACAGGGGTTGTTGAAAAATAATGCTTTATACTTCAATACAATACATTAAAACAGAGCTCTTAAAGCCAGTAGAAGCGACATGGGAAGCAAATACAGTATAACTCTTTCAAATGAGTCTTTTTCATCAAAGGAACATACACAAGAGCAGTTACAGCTGCATAAAGCCAACCTATAGGAAGACAATTTGCAGACAGTACTTAAAACGTTATTACCTGGCTGAGCTCAAGTTAAACTGGCTTACTATCCTATTTATATTCTTTTGCATTACACTTAAATGCTAAAACTCAACTGGAACATGCCCAATTCTCTACTGGCTCCAGAAGAGGGGGTTTTAACATTAATTTTCTCTTTAGATAATATCTTCCCATTTGGTTGGGAATAAAGTATTTTCATTTTCCTTAGCCTCCTATGTCTTTCCAGGCAATCTAAAATCTAGTCCGAAAAAATAAAAATGAGGAAGAAAAGAAAAAATTCCATTTAATTTAACATGTGTTGCTAACAGTAAAAAGTAGAATTTCTCTTGCTAAATGTAATGGTTCTTTGTGATGGACTGCTAGCCAACGTTAGAACCCTGCTGCATGCAGTATCTTAAAATGCACCTTTCTGATAATGTGGGTTAAAGGTATGATGCTGGGGTTTGGGGAATCAGGCTGTTAAATAAAAACGTTTTGGGGTTCCTGTATTCCCAAAGTCCTACTGTGACAATCACCATGCCTACATTATGCCCTCCCACTTAAAAAGCCAGCTTCAAGTACTTCATCAGGGGAAAAAAGAAAGAAAGACTCAGTCTATGTTCAGAGGCTCTGAGCATATAATCAGTGTCTGTATGCATAAAGGCCAAGCATTCTCCTTGGATCAACACTTATTCAAATGGCATCCTCCCCCACAAGGCCAAGTCTGGGGCTTCTCTATGCTAGTTCCATGGTGAGAAATTGTTTATCCTGCCTTTTACTTGTTTTCCTTTTTATTCCAGTTCTATCTATAGATTAACATTAGGCAAAATGAAGATTTCCTCTGGGTGATATATTTCAAGGCATTCAAAACACCCCTGTTTCCTCTGGCCAGGGTCAGGCTCACAGAGCAACAGGACATTGGTGGGGAGGAGCTGCACCCCCCCCTCAACAGGATGCCCGCCTCCCTCTGGGTGCATTTTCTTTGGACCCACACTGGCTCATCAGCTCCCGTGGCATCTCACCAAAATCAGGTCTGGGACCTCTTGTTCTTTCAGGGGCTGCTTCTGCTGAAGATTGATTTTTCATCAGGGCAGACTGTTTCCCTGTTACGCAGATGGTACCAGACCCTCCAGGCACGGGTGCCCGCTAATTGTCCCAGAGAGGGCCCCCACTCCAGCCCACAGATGCAGATTCCATTTGAGAACTGGCGACTGGACACCTCCCTCTGCCGCCCCTTACCCTTCTCCTCCCGAAGCCTGTCCTTAAGAGTTTGGGCTTGGCCCTCGGTTTTCCCTCTCTGGGCCTCACCTTTCACTGCATAAAATTGCCCTAGTGCTATGACTCCTTTTTTGTTGTAAGTTTACAGAGTTATTTCTAACGCCTGTGCCCTTTGAGACTTTGATTAGAATGCCCAGATCCATCAAATCTGCTTCCAACACTGGCTCTCAGCATCTCTTCTTCACCTTTTCTAACATTAGTGGTCTGCTATTTTAATGAAAACGTATCCTCCAGTCCTGCTTCCTCTTAGATGTTTCATTATGCTTCTATCGAGAAATAAATCAGCACTCTTTGAAAACATTTCATTCTTATTTTTAAAATTTATAAATCCTTGCCTCTCTTCTATACAATTCAAATACCTTCCCTTCCTGCGTGAGGGTTCTTTAAAGGTCCAACTATATGGATTCATCCATCTCTTTCTCTGCCTCAGGGCATTTTATGGAATTTATGCTTATAATTGCAATTTACATATCTCTTTATCTTATACAGAGACTGTCATAGTATTGAGAAGCTCATACAAGGATAATAAATCATTACCTGATTGATTACAAACTACAGACCATGCTATTAGCCACCTATTCCCAGCTATGCATTTTAGAAAAGACATAAGTTACTTATAAAAACATCTAACCATCCATTTCCTAAAAAAGCAACAAATCCCTATTTACAGAATAACCCTACAAATACACAGTGCAAAATGGCATACTCCAAATGCAGAATGATTTGTATGATTATAAAATGCATTTTTAAACAGTTTTATAGGATTTTGAAAAATACAAGGTAACATGGTGCACATACACTTCCTTCCTATAACAAAAATCTCCAGTTGTTTCTGTCAGAGGGTTTATGTACACATGGGCTCAGTAGTCTCCATTTTCAATGGACAAACATGCTGAAACCAATTCTGCTAAAATAAAATAAAATAAAATAAAATAAAATACTCTTTCTAAATGCATTTCTTGGATTTAGGCCATTGTCACAAAATCACTATTCTTCTGTGTGGCTCCCATAGCTGTTTTTAAAGCTTTGTTTTCAAATACAAAAGCAGATTTAAGCATTGCTTGTAGTGAGTGCTGTAGATGGGATTTAAATAATACAGCAGTTGGGACTGAAAAGGAACCTTTAGAAATGGCTAGATAGGGGACACTCCAGATGGGGAGAGGGGAAGCAGCAAAAATTCACTTGTAAGAGCTTTCAAGATGGTGGTTACAGCATCTGCTCGTGGTCTACAGAATCTGCGGCCCTTTCTAGATGCTATCGAGAGTTCGGGTGAGCAATTTGAGATCATCAAATTTAGGTCATGTTCAGCAAAAAATTTTGTTTCTCCTCTTCTGAATCCATTCCAGAGAATATTAGGTTTACAAGGAATCTTAAAAACAATCTAAGCCAAGCACATCTATCTGAGGCACCCACTCACGCACGCAGGATGTATGAGAGCTCGTGGATGAGAAAGAAAATTCTGAAATGAGAAAATGCACTTAGGTGACCCTGAGATACCTGTATCTCTAATTAAAACTATTCTATATAAAGTGATTCTATTTTGTCAGACAAAAATTCCTTTTCTTTCTCTTAGTTGTTCTGATTCAGAAACTTGGGACAAATAGGAATTTGATCCTGTTCATCAAGTGCTCTATGATGAAACTGTAGTACTAGATACAGAATAACGATGGATACCAACTGGGACTTTTAAAGGCATTCTACAAATGTCTCATTTTTGTTTGTGAGTAAACATTTGTTTTGTGTAAACATGTACATATTTGTCTTTCACCTATATTCACTGACTAGCAAACAACACAGGGAGAAAAGACAGATGAAATATGAGTTAACAGCTTTCCCATAAACTTTTTTTTCCCAATTATTATGGGCAAGTAGAAATTTAAATAAGTGATATATAAATACATGGGCTTTAGGTCATGGCCATTATGGTAAAGCCTACAGTTCCATCAATTTTCAGAATCTATAATAGCTCATAAAGTTATATCTCATAGAACACACTAGAAAAGGGAGTTTTTGTCTTCCCTTAACAGTCTTAACTCTCCCATCCTGATCTTCAAGTCCCACACCAGTCAGTGCCATTCCACAGACTATAGGTCCATAATAAAGTTTTCTTCAGTCCACTGTGAAATGCGATCAATAAGGATAATGTAGATTTTTCATAAATTGAAATAACTTAAAGTACAGTTCTATTAATACACACTGAGTCTGACCTCTACTTCTTTTAAAAATTATGAAAGCCCATGATCAATTTTCATATACTTGCCAAAATAAAATCTTAATGTCTTATACATGTCCCTCCCAGTCTAGGAACCAATGCCCTGAAGTATCAACTATTTTTCCCTAATGATATTACAGTAACTATGGGATGATAAAATAAGAAAGAGAAAGATGAAAGATCAAAGCTTTGGTGAAAGAAAGACAACGGAATAAAAGTGTGGCTGCATATCCTATGACTACCACTATACAAATATGCACCAGCTTTGTAATAACAGACAGTACTTACTGTACACATCCTAGACGCCATGCTTTGTACTAATTTTTTTGTGTGTATCATCTCACTCCTCACAACTTGAAGAGGTAAGTGGAGGAATTAATGGCTTCCTAAAGATACCAGCAATTACACATCAAAATTAATTGCGACTCTGATCAAAATGGGATATTTACTTGTATTTATTTTCCGAACTAACCAAATATTTCATTTTTGGTAATAATATCATCAATAAAGACTATAAACAGAACTGCCAAAAGTCTATTCAAGATGAGCTAATACAGGAATCCAAAGAGGATGCCTATGAATGTTTAAATAAGTTGATGCAGTCTTTTAAAGAAATGTGTTTCTTGGAAGAAAAACGGCAGAAATTTGTTGAAAAAAATTCTTTTAGCCTAAAAATGGGTGAGTAAAAAGAAAAAGGTATTTCCTCTTCATCCATCCACAACACGTAGTCAAAACTGACTATGGATGTGTTTGAGTACATTTTATTATGCTCTCAGGTAAAAAGACCAACAGTTAATAGTAAGGAGAGGATTCATGCACTAGAAGATACCAAAGAGATCACAGTATTCCATCCACTTAGCTGAAGACATGGTCTACTGAGAGAAAACTAATTAACAGTTGATCCAAGGAACAAAAGAATGCTGTTGTGTGACATTTTGTTGGTACAGTGACTGCAGTAACAATAAAACAAATGTCCAAAGAACGTGTCCCATAATTACAATGCTTATGGTTGATAATTTAAAGGCACAGATGAACTGCATTCTTTTGAAGGTCTCCTTCGCCCTGTGAGAATACAGTTTACTTTGCTATGACCTTGGTTTTCTATAAAATATCTTTAAAGAACCTCATACTACAAGATTATATTAAAGATGACAATATTAAAAAAAAAAACTCAGACTCTTATAAGAGGCAAGTTAAAGAGAACAACATGGAATTTCATTCTAAGGACAATAAGCTTGGAAAAGTTAGTACAGAACAGGTGCGTGATACCGTAGGGAACAATAGATTTTGAAATTAGAAGTCCCCTACTACGTGATTTACTAGCCCTAGCACCTGAATCCACTTATGTCCTCTTCCCAGGCTACAGTTTCCTCCTATAAATTCCACTGCAATAACAAGGCCATCTACTTCAGTTGCTGCATAGATCAAACAAAATTATGGTTGAGAAAGAGCTTTCATTGTAAAGAGTAACATTATATATGGTGACTGTCAGAGAAATCTGTAAGGATCCAGAGAGGTGCCAACTACACACAAAACCATTAAAGGATGTAGAGGGAATTATATTTTATGTATCCGCAGTTAGCTTTTCATTTTTAAATATGGCGCTGCTGGGTTATGAACAGGATGAAAGTCCATCTGATTACCCACAGGACAGTACTGGAGGCCTGTGCAACAATGATCATCTAAGGAAACATGCATCGGAATCCGAGACCAAACAACCCAGGGTTTGGTAACAGGATAAAGAAGCTTCTTCAATCTTAGGTGTCTGGATCAAGCAAGGTTGGATCATAGCAACTAAAAAATAGATTATCTGAACTAAATTTTGCAGTACCTTTGAAATAAGGTAATGATCTCTACTGGTTAAGTCTTCTCAGACTTCCCCTAAACGGTCTACATATGCAATTTAGCAAAAGAAAGTATTAACAACAACAAATACAAGTACAACAAAAGTCATAGAAGTCTAGGACACAGTTAAGATCATTTAATTGTACTGTGAATCCCATATAGGGGACAATACAAAGATCTTTTATATGAAGCTCCAACCTTTCATCCTCTGTGAAGCCTTCCTTGACCAGCTCCACCACCAATTATATCAAATCCCTTTGTTTATATATTTTAAACTAGCTTGTGATTATGTATCTATGTGATTATTTGATTAGCACCTGTCTCCTTCTCAAGTGTGAGTTCCACGGAAGCAGTCACAGTATCTGTTATGAAACCCTAGCACACAGTGTGGCATCTGTCACTTAGGTGTTCCACATATACTAAATAAATACAGCAAATGCAGTACCTGATTGGGGACGCATCAGGCTGAGTTGCGTAAACATGCACTGTTTGGTTAGGTTACTGTGTTTTATGCAATGCAGCTGAGCGTAAGAGGCAAACTCAGAAGATGGCAATGCTAAGGGTTCTGCTAGATGCAAATATTTTCCATAAATAACACGTAAGTGGACAATTGCAAGAGAATCGTATGTTTTAGCTGTTTTCAATATCCAGCATGGAAGAAAGCATTTCATGTGCAATGCAGTAGAAAAGATGTTTTCAAGATAGCATCTGTATCATTCTAGGACTCCAATATCAGTTTTGATTTAAGAAGGATCTAAAAGACTCACCTTTTCAAGGAAGGTTATCTTTTTAAGAAAACTTAAGAACCAAAGATGACAGCTCAGATTCCTTCCCGCTCCTAGACCCCCGCCCTACCCACACTGAACAACCATCCCCATGTTGTAAAGAAGGCATCACCGGATCATAAGATACACTCATTCAGTTTACACATATCTCATCTGGCTGCTAAAAATAGAACTAGTCTTGGACAACAGGCAAGGTTCTCTCAAGGTTCAGAGTTTCATTCATTTCTCTCTCCCTCCAAAATGGAAACTTTATGGAGGAGGAGGGATGACAAAGGCAGGAAGGCAGGCAAGCCAGATACAAGTTCATGGGCTGGGTGAGTGACAGGTACAGGGGCAAAGGGCTGATGTGTGAGAGGGACAGCAGTGTGCAGAGCTCCAAATGCCAGGCAGGTAAAGGCAACCACTGGGTACTGCGAGAAGCAGCATGACCCCATCACACAGGCCTTCTGAAGACTGATCTGGCCTTGCTGGCTGGAAGGGACTGGCAAAGGACACAAGACAGAAGGTCAGCCCAAGGACCCAGAGGACAGAACGATGTAAAGGACAGGTGAAGACTGACAAGAGATGGTGGAGACAGGCTCTACAGAACACAGTGTTCAACTCAATATGCAAGAAAAAAAAAAAACAGCAGAATAAGGATGTATATAAAATGCTTGCATGTAGCTGTCACTCCAGGAGACCCGGTTCTCCCACAGGCAGTAGTAGCTGATACAGTCCAGCAGACCCAAATTAGAATCAACAAGCCAGGCTCAACAAAGGCCAGGTCATAACACCCCAAATGTCTTCCACTCGCCACAATTGCTGCCTCTTAGTAGCATCAAGCATCTCATGCACATCCCAGAAGTATCTGAAACCCAAGCGCAACATAATGCCCCAACAACGCGGTTTAATGATTTTTAAATGTTGCATTTTCTTTTACCATTTAAAAGAGATCAACACAGGCAGGATGTTTTTGAGCCCGTTACACTGGATTTCTCTCTGAAAACTTCAGGGACAGAGAGTTTGGGACACAGACAACGTTCTGTTCTTAGACAGCCACATTTTCTGTGGCTCATTAACTCCTCCCATTGCCATTCGGTTCCCTGCCCTTAGCAGGAGGCCAGTTTGTCAAGAAACCCGGAGGGAGCTAGAGAGAGCTGCGGCAGCCCAGCTGAGCCCCCGCATCCTGATGAAGCTCTTTGAGCACTGCCTGCCTCAGCAGGCCCCTCGAGCACCTGACGGGCCACAGGTGGCATGTGTGACCAGCAAATGCTTATTACAACCCAGAGAAATCACACAGGCGACAGAGATCCACGAGGACATTACCAGTCCTCCACATCAGTAATGTTCTCCTGAGGATGCGTGGAGGATACTCTATACTCCTCCTCCCAACTGTGAAGATCTATTTTGTAAGCACTGTCACGTTTAGCATTTCCCTCCCTACATATTCCGAGTGTATACACAACACCTTCAAAGGAAAAAATAAAATAACCATGCTAAGGAGGCAGGCAAGACATTACAAGTCACAGTATCTCTACGGACCTTTTTTTATTTACAAATCCTTTGACTCTTAAGTGTGCACTGGAAGCACAGGGTCGTGCAGCAAAGTAGACATGAAGAAACAAAACGATAAAGTTTCGAGGAAAAGTAATTAGGAGATCAGAAAAGCAAAAGACAGGAGGGAATGGAACAAATAAGTAGGAAGAAAGAGGGAAACAGAATGAAAAACACCAAATAAAGGCAATTTATTGACTGATTCCAACAACAGAAAGTCAGAGGTCCTGATTCATACAATTTTCAGAGACTGGGTCCTTACCTACCCTCTCCCCCATCTATTTTCACTGTAAAATGGTTAGACACAAATGGGGCATGCAGACTAGCATAATCCTGCTGACATTAGAATGCAGCAGTAAAGCGATGATAGAATCCAGCACACCTGAATACACCATAATCTTCCCAATAATTAAAATATTGCTAAAAGTCAGGTTGCTGAGACTCTCAGTTAAGGCTTTCATCTATGATCCAACCCTTGGGAAGTTCTGAGGGGGGAAAAAAAGCATACAGAGATGCAGTTTCAAAATATAAAAACGCATACAAACAAGTGTAGTAGCTATCAAAAATATTTGGAAGGTTCAAGTTTGATTTTTTTAAGCAAAGGAAAAGCAAAGAGTTTTTTTTTTTAACAGAACAGTTTGTACAAGGTTACATAAGAACACACAGAAAACAAGTGATTTCTTTCTTGCCAATTTTTCATGGTAATAGGTTACACCCAAGATCCCACTCAATTCTGTACATATTTTGCAGCTCCTTTGGCTTCTGATACATGAAGGCAGCTTGAAGAGACAAAAACAGGGCTGTAAAATACCTAATATCTGTTTTTCCTGACAATTTCAATGATGTTGTGCTCCTTGTCATTCATTTAAATTAGGTATTCTGCACTCAGAACATTTACATGCAACACATTTATGTGTGCGTGCACTTTGGAGTTTTTAACCAACTAATTCATACATCTACACTCATAATTACAGTCGGTGAATAAGAACCTGATTGGCTGAAACAGAAAATGACAGTGCTCTGCAATATATCAAGTTAAAAAGTTTGGATTGCCCCTCAAGAAGAGAGAAGAGGGAGACTGTGTTATTAAATTCTACCTTAGGTGTTTTATGGATGTATTTTCCCAACTCAGTGGATCTTAACAAACGTAATAACGTTCTCAAATGAGGGTGATCTAACCCTTTCCAAATGTCAGCATTCCCTGGGGGGCGTGGGGGGAGGTGGGATAAAACAGAAAACAAGGACAGGTGGCACTGAAACATTTACTCTCACCAATAACCACCCTGGAATTAAAAGTTAAACTACACAAAGTAATCGAGAAAACCTTATGTTCAAGAATCCAACAATCTGATTATAAAGTGTATCTGTGGTTTCAACTTTCACCACTTTTATATACGCGATATTGAAACAGCTAAAAATGCATATTCTGTACATTGCCAGTTTTAAAAAAGAAAAGGCAAGAGCCTAAATGCAAAGAGGAAAAAAAGGTCAACTTTTCTATTGTCAGTAGTGTTAACAACCTTGCAGCTATAAAACTCCACTCTTTCCTTTGGCAGCTTCGTAGAGATTAATAGCCTCCACAGTTCACACTATACTTCCTTGACATTTTCTAGTGATTGGGAAAGGTGACATTACAGGCACAGTATTGCTAACTGGAATACAGCCTTGGGGAGTGTTGAGGGGAGGGGGTGTGAGAAGAACCACCAAACTGAAAAGAGAACAAACTGGCAAGGAACCATTCTTACATTTGGATACATGGCATCATGGGCTTGTTTAAATTATGAATGATTGAGTCTCACGTTGCTGTTTACTCGAACTTTCCGTAATTTCAAAGCTGACATCTGGGAGGAGGAAAAAAACTCTGATCACCCCACAGTACTTCACCCTTGAAGTGGCAAGAATAACACACTGGGTAAACTAGACAGTGGAATTTTTCTAAATACAAACAACACGGAATGAAAATATCTGTATCACAGAAAAATGTAGTCTGTAATCCACATTCAGGAAAGGCACTGAAGTCTTAAGTGCTGACACAATTAATCAACAAACAGGATCTCTCCACTACTTTAAATATTCTAATTTTTTTTTTTTTTGCTTCAAAAAGAAACCAAAATTGTATCTATTGCATCTGCACAGAAAGAGCTTTCAACCTCTGAGGCTTCTTTAGGAATCAAATAGGATGATATAACGATTTTCACGCAGTTCTTCTCAAAGTCTGCTCTGCGGAACACACGCCAGAAGGTTCCATGGTCAGAGTGTCTGGAAATCTCCCTCTTCGATAAACGTGACGCACAATAGCCATATTAAAGATTTTGCCAATCCTGAATTAAAGCATTAAAGACACCTGTTTAACTTTGTTTAAAGCCATGTTTATTAAGCTCTGTTTTTGCCAGAGTCCTTTCAATCCACATAACATCCTCCTAAGTGTTCCAGGGAATCTATTTTGGAAATCGCTATTCTAAAAACTGAACTCGTGTTGACTGCAAAGAGTGAAAATTATACTCAGAAAATGCAGCGAAAAAGATATTTACAGGTCTTTAATATCTCTATAGAATTTTACTCCCTTGTAAGTAGTAATGGGTCAGTGGAAATGGAAACATACAGTTTGCTTTTATCTGTTTTAATGAAGGAAAATATCGCTTTCCTCTGAAATGCCTAAACAGGGAAAGTTTAAAGGATGAGCAAAACAACCCCTCAAAATTCTTTTCTGGTGAAGAAATACCCAAGCGCTCACGCTTGGAAAAATGTGAGGGAAATAAACAATGCATTTGGCAATATAATAATTCCAAACAATGCTTCCTCTACAAGTCCAATTTGTTTTCTATCACTTCTCTATAAACCTTCTTCTCCCCAGTGACTCAATCAAATGTTAGCATAGTGGAGGCAGTTTCAATCAAATTTAAAATTTTAGAAAATGAAGCAACAAGCCAAGGGCTTTGGCTTTCTGTTAACTGGGAGGAGAGAGAGAGTGAAATGAGATTAAAGATAAGGGATTTATGAAAAAAACTCTTTGGGAGGTATAAGAATTCTCATTCACGTATTAGTCCTGAGGGTTCTGTAGGCTATTATTAGTGTCTGTCTGAAATGAGTCAAGAAAGGAAAGGGTAAATGAGGAGAACCTTGGAGTAGATGAAAAAGATAGTACTTCAGGGACCACAGAAACCATGAAAATTAGCACTGGGACTGCATGCCCAGGACATAAAAGAAATCAGGACAGTCTTAATGAGAATCAGGCAGTGCGCCTAATGAGAACCTTAATATACTTTATCTTCCCTTTATATTTCATTTTGGTGGCATCAGAAGCAGTGAACCAACAAGTATTTATTGAGTGCATACTCTGTGCCCAGCTCGGGGCCAAGTGCTCTGGGGAGACCCGACTTGCATACAGCAGCCACCGTAGCTGGCAATGTGCGCTTTCTGGACCAACACATGGGCGCCACCTGGGAACTCGTTAGAAATGCAAATTACCAGCCCTACCTTGGACCCACTGAATCAGAAAGTCTCAGGATGGGCCCCAGCATTTGGTGTTTTTAAACAAGCCCTGCAGTGATTCTGAGAACCACTGGCACACAGCCTGGCCGGAGAGGCATGAAAACATTCAACAGCAGCAAATAAAACAGAGCTGAAAAGTTCTGAGAGCTCAGAGTCAGTTTGTCTCGCTGAATGTTCCAACTCTTTACGATCAAGTCGCTGCCTTGAACAAACAGAGCATTTTAAAATCTGTTTTCTTTCTCTCACCCCTACACCCAGAGGCTTCGACAAAAAGAGGAAAGAACACGCACTCCCGTTATAACAACTAAATGAGCACGCGACCTAACAGGTATTCTGAGCGTCCCAGCCAGATTAAGTGCTGCAGAAAGATCCATTTTTGTTCTCTGAGTGGGCTATAAACACATATGGCACCTTAAGGAAGTCTCTATCTGTGTTATATATGTTATACTGTGATTAGTAGCAGGCCCAGTTCTCTTTGTCACCAAACTGAATGATATATACAGTTCTGGGGCAAAAAGCAGAGGTGACACATTTGCATTTTATTGCCCTACTGACAAGCCTTTGACTACTCTCTACCTGACAGTCATTCTACCCTCACTTTGTCAAAGAATATTTCTTTGCACGTGGTGCTCAAACATTTTAAGATAATAGTAATGACTGTGGTTAACATTTATTGAGCATTTTATTATGTGCCAGGTATTTTATATAAATCATCTCCATGCTCACACGGCCTTACAGAGTAGCTACAGTCATTCATCCCATTTTACAAGGAAGGATATTTTAGCTCAAGACTCAAAGTTACGCGTTGTGTTCAAGTATGAAGTTAAGACTCAGCCTTAGGTAAACCTGGCTGCAGATCCCAAGTTCTCTACATCATATCCTCTTGAATTATTTAGTGTACTGGAAGGCGCTGGAACATTATCTTCACCAAAGTTAATATGAGCCTTACTTATTTTTTGGCTATTGCATAAAATGGAATAAACAGGCCAGAAGAGGGCTGGAAGGCACTTGAACAATCTGGAATTTTAGGTAACAATGTGCAACACATTAAAAGAAGAATGAATTACACTACGAATGTACAGTTTAAGGACATGGACATACTTTGTCCAAATCCCTTTTAGTACTGTGGGGTCTTAGGTTTTAGATAAGATTCTCAACAGCAGATTCTTACCCTCGGATTATTTATTACAAAACTACAAGAGCTCTATGTGTATGTAAGTGAGATCCTTATTAGAACCACAATAACAAGATATTATTACATTACAGTATTATATCCTAGGGTATTATAGTAAAAGGCTATTATCATGTACTTGGCTAATAGGGTCCACACTATTATAATGTATTAAAACCAGACTGAGTCATAAAAATGGCAATATTACTATCATAATCCCTGGCACTTGGGTGAGGGGGGGGACATTTTTCAAATGAGGTCTCAAAGCACCTCCCTAGCATTACTGCAAATTTATATATGAAGAAAATGTACTGCAGAAAGACTTAAATGTACACGAAATAGATGGAAGTCTTTTGTAAAACGTAAAAACAATTAAAAGCTCGCACCAAACAGGTTGACAGCAAAAAGATTCTGAGTATGCCAGGAAGAAGAATGAAATAAACTGTTCCGTTAATAATAATTTACTGACTACCCGTTATGTGCTAGGTACCATTGCAGGCTACGCAGATACGGTGGTAAACCGAAGAGACCAAGCCCTGCTGCCTCGGAGGAGCTTACATCCCAGTAGACAACACAGAAAATAAACAAATGAGCAAATAAATATTTAATACTTTTTTAAACAGTAAAAAATGTCACGAAGGAGCAAAATAAGGTAAGAGGACAGAAAGTGAGGGGATCACTATTTTTGATACAGTGGTCAGGGACAGCCTTCTGATGAGGTGACATATAAGTGGCATCTTAAAAAGAAGCGAGGGTGAAAGGTGGTGGAAGAGGGTTCAGGGTAGAGCAAGAGCAGAGAACCTGAAAGAGGACATGCTGGCCTCGCCACGGAACGGCGAAGTCGTGCACGTGGGTAGAGCAAAGCAAGCGGGAAACAGCAGGAACTGAGAGCAGTGGACAGCTGGGGGCTTCGGGATATTTTAAGGATGCTGGATTTCTTTCTAGGCTTGAAAGGAAGTCACCGGAGGCATGTGAGCATGGTGAGACGTGTGTGGCGTGGTCAGGACAGCGAGAAGGAAGTGGTCAGCGCAGGAGTGACTGCAGAACCCACAAGGCTGTTGACAGATTGGACACGGAGGATGGGAGAAAGGAAAGGAAAGGCTCTGAGGTGTCTGCCTTGAGCAGATGGCTCCCATTTAGTAAGACAGGGAATGGGGAGCAGGGCTTGGTTTGGGACACAAAGTTCGAGACGCCTAATAGGCTAGAGGTAGTCCAGTAAGTCAACAGATAGCCAAGGCCGGCATTCAGGGAGAAGGCTGAAGTTAGAGATATACAATTGGGTATTGTCACAGATCATGAAAAATCAAACACTGTATCCTTATGAGAAAATAAAAATAGATAATTCTAGAACAATTGTTTTCTCATGTTTTTCCTCACCCAGCTTTGCTGAAATGTAGCGTGGCAGAAAGCATGGTGAACGTGAGCCAGGAGACGTGGATTCTATCCTGAGCCTTACCTAAGTAAGATCTTCGGGTTTGGTTCTTACCTTCTGTGTCCTGCCCCTCTCATCTACACAACAGGTGTGACTAACAATGCCACTGGGACAGACAATGACAAGTGTTGGCAAGGATGGGGAGAAACTAGACCCTCATATGCTGCTGGTGGGAAGACAAAAGGGCTCAGTCACTTTAAAGAACGGTTGGAAAGTTCCGCAAAAATGACCATATGACCCAGCAATTCCATAGCATATAGCCAAAAATTAAATGTCTACACAAAAACCTGTACATGAATGTTCATAGTAGCATTATTCATATCACCCAAAACATCCTCAATGTCCATCAAAACATAAATAGATACACACACTGTGGTACATACACACAGTGGAATACTCAGCCATAAGAAAGAAGTACTAATACATCTATAATGCAGATGAAACTTTGAAAACATTATGCTAAGTGGAAAAGGCCAGACACAAAAGGCCACATATTGTATGATTACATTTATGTGAAATGTACAGAACAGGCAAATCCACAGAAACAGGAAGTATACTCATAGTAGCCTGGAGCTAAGGGACTTTGGGGTGGGAGGTGCTGGCAAGTGACAACTAAGAGGTATGGGGTTTCTTTCTAGGGTGGTGCAAATGTTCTGAAAAATAGTGGTGATGCTTGCACAACTTTGTGATATGCTAAAAACCACTGAATTATACATTTAGAAGGGTGACTATTATGGTATGTGAGAGACAGCCACTGTCAGACACAGCTTCTCAGATGAAAAGGTGCATCAAGTTGAAATCTTACGTTGTCAGAAGACACATCAATGTGAGTCTCTGAAGTCAAGAGAGTCTGCCAAATCACTTGTATGCAGGGATAGCCGAGATGTCCACCAATGGTCATTTCATTTCCACCTCTGTAGGGGGCTGATTCTGGCGATTGCCTGGAATCAGCCCCCTACACACCTCCACTCTGACTTTTGCTTCCAAAGAACTCTAACCCCTGGCTGCCCAGTTTAAAGTTATTCAACATAAAGCAACACTGCCAGGCTTTAAAAAGCTCTGGATTAAACACAGTGTCCAGCATGGAATAACGAAAGAAATCTGAAAGGAAGGGAGATAAATATAAATTTTCTTTTATAACAGAAAACTAATCTGATATACCAACACAGTGCTAATAAACCCTCAGCTTTCCCTTTTCATGTTATTACTGAAATTCTGATCATGCAAAAATAGTTCAACACAAATGTTCTAGTCTATCCTGAGGCTAACCATGTACCTACCCATAATTATGCCCCAAATGAGTAGATTGTATCATTTTAGTAAAATCCTAATACATGACAATGTAATCTAAAGATATGCATATGCCAAATATATAAACATCCAAGTAATTATGACAACTCTTTTTTATATATAGTAACAGTACTGTGGACCCCACATGTAACAGCTTATATATTGTAAACTCTCCAGGATACATTCAATTCCAACGGGATTGATATTATGTCCTGATGGAAGGGTGACAGAGATTCCACTGGGTCACAGTGTGGAAAAGAGCCCATATCTTATATAAAGATATATATATACACACACGCATCTTTATATAAGGTAGTTTCTATAGGAAAATGGTCTGAAAACCCAAATGAGGAAAGTTCATGTGATTTGATCAGAAACTAAAACTGTGTTGAGAGAAATACAAGCCAAATTGTTTATTTCTATATATATATATATAAAGTTTGATACCATCTATATCTGCACTTTAATGTCCTTTTTTCAGCCTCATTACATTTCTCTGGTATGACTTTCCGAGTGTTCCTGCTTAGAGTTTAAAAGAGAAACCCCAAGGCATGTGTGTTTTTAGACACTGTTATTCAAAACTAATGGGTCCTGGGTCTTGATACTGGGCTACCGCTTTCTTAACTCTATCCCCCTGAGGAGTACAGACTGCAGTTCCTCCATCTCTCTCTTGGGATCCGCTTCTGTGTCTTGACAGCACCGATGCTTGTTATGGACTGAATGTTTGTGTCCCCCTAACATGCATATGTTGAAGCCCTAACCCCCAACATGATGGTGTAGGGAAGTGGGGTCTTTGGGAGGTGATTTTAGGTTTAGCTGAGGTCGGAAGGGTGGAGCCCCCATGATGGGATTAGTGTCCTATTAAGAGGAGGAAGGGCTGCCAGTAGCTTGATCTTGGACTTCCCAGTCTCCAGAACTGTGAGAAATAAATGTCTGTTATTTAAGCCACCCCATCTACAGTATTTTGTTATAGCAGCCCAACCAGACTAAGATAGCATTAGTGGTAGGAGGCAGGTTTAACAGCCGATGACAGAGATGGAGCTAAACAGAGACTTAATGTAGCTCTGAATGAGATGGAAAATCCTAAAAAAGCAGAAGGCTGAAATGGTTGGAAGAGGAGATCCCACAAAATAAAAAGAAAATAGTGGCCGGGCGTGGTGGCTCACGCCTGTAATCCTAGCACACTGGGAGGCCGAGGCGGGCGGATCACTCAAGGTCAGGAGTTCGAAACCAGCCTGTGCGAGACCCTGTCTCTACTAAAAATAGAAATAAATTAAGTGAGCAACTAAAAATATATACAGAAAAAATTAGCCGGGCATGGTGACACATGCCTGTAGTCCCAGCTACTCGGGAGGCTGAGGCAGAAGGATCGCTTGAGCCCAGGAGATTGAGGTTGCTGTGAGCTAGGCTGACGCCACAGCACTCACTCTAGCCTGGGCAACAAAGTGAGTCTCTGTCTCAAAAAAAAAAAATAAGAGGAAAAAAAAAGGAAAATAGAAAATGTTCATCATGAATGGTGATGTAACTTTGAGGATGCAGGGTTTCCCCAGAACCTAGAATGGTAACTGGCACACAGGCAGGCGTTTAAAAGTATTTGCTGAACCAAGTAATAACAACTAAAATCATTATATAGGGAAAACCAAGCAACCAACCAGACCAGAACAAATAACTGCAACAAAATAAGTTGCTACACAGAAAATACAGCATAGAATAGGTTTTTCCTGGAGGTTCAGAGTTCTATTGCTCCATAACTAAAATTCCATACCAATTATACCTTTAAAGTTCCTATAAACTATTGCTTCTTTTATTATATGATGCAATTTATCAGATGTAAAAAATGTTGTTATAGCAGATTA
This sequence comes from Cheirogaleus medius, assembly GCA_008086735.1. Lineage (NCBI taxonomy): Eukaryota > Metazoa > Chordata > Mammalia > Primates > Cheirogaleidae > Cheirogaleus > Cheirogaleus medius. The sequence continues at coordinate 6,062,274 of VBSM01003148.1, read as the reverse complement.
AGATCTTATCAAGCGCTAAACATAACACAGTCTGTTTACATAACAGAGAACCTATTTTGTTTCTTCTCTAAAACACTGTGTCTACATCTTGTTTAATGCTCATTTTTAATTATCTCCATATTGTTGGAGGCAATTCTCACAGAGAACACAGTCAGATACATAAATGCCACCCTTCCCTTCTGCTGCGCACTGCCGTAAGAGTTCTTTAACCTCCTCTTTCTACCTTCCCTTGGAATCATGTGGTCCCTTCATCCATGACATGAAAATTTAAAAATTTCTCAAAATTTACCATATTCCTAAGGCACACTGAACTCCCTGAAAATAGGAAGTCTTTGATTAAAAGTCAATCTTTCAGAGCCCACATAAAGATTATCAACACATTTTGTTCTTCTGTCCCTTGGATGTTTTTTGTAGATAATAATTAGCTTGATGAAAGGAAACTTGGAACACCCCACGCCACTCCACCCACTCCTCTCTTGACATACACCACATTCCAAAGTTGCCTGGAGTTAATAATACATCTACCTGCACCTCTAGATTGCTCAGGCCCACGGTTTTTTCCAACAAAATGTAACATATATAATTATCTCTTATTTTTTAATGCCATTAGCCTTAAAAACCGATATGCAAGTTCCTACTTCAGTGATCAAAGTTACGAAGTACACTTAATCTATCTTCCATTGAGTGGCTTAAAACGTAACTTTAAAAATAAACTGCAACTCAAAAACTTTCTTCAACAGAAAGACATTAGAAGCTTATAAAACTTTCGGAAGGAATAAAACATGCATGTGGGCAAATAAGGAACAAGTTGTGTCTTCCGAAGTAAATAAGTCCACAGTGTAAGTGCTGAACTCTACGGCACTTTTTTAGTCCACATTGTGACTATAGAGCTCCTTGTCCTCATAGTCTGAATTCACACAATTAGCAGAAGAGGAAGGTTAGAATAGTTCAAGGAATATTACCGTTAGCTTCCATGAGGTTTCCGTCTTTACAATCCAAATCCTGCATATGGAAAGTGCTCCATGAGAATCTGCTCAGTTCGTTTCGATACCGGCAACACGAGTTCTCCATTTTCCCCCCTTTCTCGTTTGATGTGTTGCACCTACTATGTACCACACAGAGTATCAGGGAATGTGTTCTAAGGCTCAGTTTGCCTTGGTTTCTGCTCTCAGTGTCCTCCAGGCTAATGGGAGAGACTGCACAGGACTCGGATGCTGATGCCATTCCATGGCCAACACCACGGGAGCACCGCGTGGTCACATGTGTGTGCGTGTGCACACATGTAGGGTGCTATAGAAGCACAGGGGCACTCAGCTTTGGGTGGTGGCTGGGGGATGGAATAAAAAGACAAGACAGTAGGCTTCCTACAAAAGGCACTATCCTTCCTCTATCTCAAGAACTTGTAAAACATATCATTTTTAATTCCCAAAGCATGTTTAATAATAAGGGAGTTTCACTGCTGCCAGAAATGTTTTAATAAAAATGAACCCAACCAGTATACTTTAAAATAATTATCATGATTTCAAGACTATATAGGGGGTTTCAAATATTAAAATGGTTTTACATGGGAGATTCATACTAAGGTTATAGCACATTTTAAAACCCGTAAGAGTGTTCTTATCCCACCTTTTGTAGTTTATGTATGATTTATAAATTTATATGTATAATGTGTATAAAATCAGTGCCGAAATGCATATTCTAAGTTTCACTCCAGAATCATTTTTATGGCTGTGTACTGCATAATATTTGATTGATAACAGAAATCCTGTCAAAATTCTTACTGTCCCAGTGCCATAACTACAACTCTTTTGATGTATTTGGGTAGACGAGTAATCACTTTCTAATAGGATTAACTTCACACCTTGCCTAAGTCGACAGCCATCCTGTATCAATAACTTAATAAGCACTGCCGCTGTTTGAAATACCATTCAATTTCACACACCACATACCTCTACCGGCACAACTTGGCGATGCAATACAGTGCAAACTACCTTAGACACATTCTAAGAATAGAAGCATTTTTCTCTTAAGAATATAGGCCAGAGGCTACGCAAGAAGACTCCACAAAGAGAAGCCAAGCTACAGATGGAAAAAAGGGAAGTCATTTCTCACATGAGGCTGAAAGATCCACCTCTAGAACCCTGACCTGTGCTCACAGCACTTCCCATGCCAGCTCTGGCCCTCTGCCTACTATTACTAGCAGAGATGGTAGATTTATAGTTTAACATGGCTACCTACCTAGACTTCTAGGGACTGGAGTACACTTTTTTTTTTTTTAACATGAAATGTAATAAAAACTACAAACTAAAATCACTTTGGTTTTGCCACAAACCTAAGTACCCCAGCAACAAAAAAATGTCAAGCTTTTTGCTTTGCTCCTGCTCAATAATTCAACCTTTATCCCAATGCTTTTTTGCTCTCTACCTTTATAATTTTCAATTAAATTTAAAATTTTATGACCATAGACTATAAGAGCATCCAGATAAAAATAAAAGAGTAAATGTTGAGAAACAGCTTCCCCCTCTCCATCAGCCTAGATACGGTAGTTGAGGATATAAACTCTCTAAAAAGGGAAGGTTGAGAAAGACAAGCTGAGAGCCAACGAGGAAGGCAAGAGGCCCATAGTCACGAGGTGGGGAGGAGTAACGAAAGATAAGCAGAAAAGGAAAAACAATCACATGCCATAGAGGCCAACAGAGGAATTTTAAGACGACAGTCAAAATTGCCCAATATATAGAAGACATGCAATAAACACCTTAATGACATAATAAAAAACCACCCAGGCCATAATGATGCTTCCTCCCTCATCCACCACGAGGAACAAGGCTATCTGTAAATCCCCAGAGGGATCTGGGGCTAAAACTCAAAATGGGAATAGACCCAGGGGTATCATCTTCCCATCAGAGATTGGTCTAAGGAGGCTAAAGAGATCAAGAAACCACCAGATGGCAACACAGAGCCAAAGATGATTCCATTTATTTATCTAGGAATCTTCGACACTGGATCACAGAAATGGCCAATACATCAGCGAAATGTCTACTTTTATGTTTAGTAAAAGATAAGATTAGAGAAATAAAAATCAGTCCCTAAAGAAAGGTAAATACTGAGACTGAAGAACCTTCTTGTCATTGTGCAGAACATACCTTCAATTAGTAACTGTACCTTTACTGTGTAAATGGCAGAGGAAAGTAATTAACAATTAATAGAAGCTGCCCTCAATTTAAAGCCTCCAAGGGAAGTAATTAAATTTAGTAGAAGCTGTAGCCTCTAAACAAAGATACATCATACAAATACAAAAGGAAACACAGATTTGAATAATAAATGCAAATTAGAAACAAGGCTTGTCTATAGGCTGAAGAGAAATGATCCTAAATTTATTTTTCCTAAGAAATTCTCTGTTCAAGGGACTAGTTTATGGACCTATTTTCTTCCAGGCAAAGGTTTGATCTGAATCCTGGCTGCTGTTTCTTAAGCACAACCTGGCTTCCAGAGTATTTATGCATGCAGATCAGACAGCTTCCTGCGGTTTGAATTAGCTGTACAAGTACCTTTCATATCAATGCAGATATACTCGATATACATAGTGTCAACATTACTACCAGGAATGGAGATCACAAACACTGCTCTGCTTGTTGGTCATGAAATAAAATTGCCAAGCAGAATTTGTGTAGCTCCACAGGGTAAATTAATGCAGGCAACACGGTTATCAGCAGTCTTTAGCCTGCCTCTCTAAGCTTCTAACGGAAACATTTAGGGAGAGAAAGCATTACATCTGGCTACAGCTGCACATTACATGGTCCATTGAGACTCGGATGCTGATGGCTGAACTGAATAACAAACAGCTGGGTATAAATGTAAAAATCAGGAAATCAATTTTAAACACACATATTTCACAAATCTCCTGAAATTCTAGCACTGCATGAAAAAGAGTAATTAGCATTATAGAGCAAAAAAGTATCTCAGTGATGACAATTCAAAAATATACCTGGGCACCCTGGGATCATTATACCTTGGCTGAACTCTCCTGTGTTTCACAAAAGGCAGCGTGAGAACAAACAAAGGCAGTATCCTCAAATCATTTTCTGGCTCTGGTCGGTCACACTTTGGTTGAAAGTCATCAGAAGTATCTGAGCTTCCTATTTGAGCTTTCCAGACTGGGGAAAAGTTATTAATTTAACAGAATTGAACAAAAAGGTTTCCCTGATAGTCTCATCTCAGGAGCCACCAACACTGAACCTAGGTATGTTCACAGAGGGCTGCACAGAGCAATTTCTAGCACAAGCAATGTGAGTTAGAAAAAACATAAGTTAATGAGACAGCACATTCCTAAGTGTCCAGCAAGGTGCTAATACATTAGAAACACCGAATAAACTTTTGTTACATTTCAAATAGCTTTTCTTCTTATAAGGATTTAGGTAAGAAAATGGGTTGGACAAAGAGAGGCTAGAAATTTCTTTTCTTGAAGGTTTAAAAGTATTAATAATCATTTTTGCAGAAAGTATTTGGGTTAATCCCATGTAGACTTTTAAAAATTGGCACACATATTTATATTTAAGAAAGCCAGTGGTAGAGGATCAGACATGAGAAGGGGATCACATAATTTATCCAAACTGGGACACTTTTCAGAGTAAAAGGGGGACACTATTAATGATGACGCTAGAGCGACAGGCGTAAGCTGGGGATATCTCAGCACACCAGGTCACATACTCACTGTATCTTGAGTACCAAGAGCACGAAGAGCTTGAGGTCTTATCTGGAATGCCAATGACGTGGTTGCTAGCCCCATCCTCTTGTTTTCAAACTGATCTGTGCCCATTTGTTCTCAAGATTCTCCATGTAGCGCAAATTTAAGAGCTCTTCTATAGGAAGTTGAGGATGGACTAGATAAAAATATAGATTTCCACTGCTTGCACAAATCATTCTGTAGATCGTACCAGATCCAATCTGACCTAATGGAGAAGGGCTACTACCTACTACCACTGGAGCTTTTTCAAATGGGAAAGAACTATAACATTACCAGTTTTGATAAATGTTAGATTTCCCCCCATCACAAGCTAATTGCATTCAATGCAAAAGGCCAAGATCACGAAAGTACTAATGTATACGCACGTTTCCACCAAGAGACTATGTTTCCTCCTATGTGCTTAGTAATAAAGAACTCATGAAACATTTTTAAGGAATCTAGGACAGATATAGATATAGCAAAAAAAAAAAAAAAAGAAAAAGAAAAAGATGAGGCAATATAATACCATTTACCTCATCCAATCTATAGAGTGAGAATGAAGGTCTTTATAAGTTGTAAAAGTGAAGTTCTTGTTTCCCAACAATATAGTCCTTTATTAATCAAACATACCCTCGATGCGAAAGTACAGATCCTTCATTTTAAACTAGTGATTGTTTCCCTGAAGAAGAAATAAACAAAGTCAACAGGACAAAAGCTCAGAGTAACCAAATATTTAACCCTTGTAATTTCACTTTATAAAATTTTGTAACACCTAGAACAGCCAGCAACCATCCAACACATTATATGAGACTCTGAGAATGAATATTTGTGTTAAGAATGATGCTGAAGATAAACTCTGACTCTTGTTCACTGGCAGACATTTTAGATTAATGGGGAAAAAAAAGAAATAAGAACAGACTTCAGTACAGAAAATGCTTAGGTTGTTTCCACATGACGACACCACAACTGATCAGCTGGGCCAAATAACAGGTTAGTGGTGACTCAAATCCTAAATTCCTCAATTGTCCAACTTAATTTTAACTGTTCAATCTGCAGTACAAGCTGTACAGCTGTGACATTCTCTGACTTACACTGTATTTACACTACCTCAGAGGGATCGATTTGCTGCGGTAGAGGCCCACAAGAAACCCTGAGAATTAGATAACTTTAAAAGCTAATTTACTTTGGTTCTAGGCTAATTACATTTCTTAGAGTTAGTTTTGCTGATTGGCTAAGAATCCAAGCTATCAAAAGCCCAGGCACTTAGAGACATAAACACATAACCTGTCAAAAAAAAAAAAACAAAAGTGCCTTGAATATGAGAGAGAGTATTTGTAATTCACAGAAATAACTCATGAAATACACAAATTGAATTGCCCTCGTTTGTACCTTACAATCAGGCAATTATTTTATATGATGGAGACTGCCTATGTCTCGGAATTTTCACTATAGGGGTATTGCCTTAAAAGCTGCAACAATTCATTTAACTGGAAAAATGAAAAAAAAAAAAAACTCTTCTTGGTGTCTTATATTACACTGGGTTTTTTTTGCTAGAATCCCAAAGTTATCTTATTTCAGCTCCATGAATGCTAAAAATACTGAATTGGTAACCTTCACATATTACAGTGTTAAATGATCTGTCCCAAACCCAACATACATTTGAGTTTATTATTTATTTTAGAAAAGGTGACAACACACATTAGGGAACATCCAACTCACTAGGTAGACGTTAACTGGTCACAGTTACGGCCCAATAAACATTTCTTTGATAACGTGTTTGTCCTACCTGTCAGACACAAGAGAATCAGGAACAGGCTACAGGTTTCCTGAGCAAACTTAGTCTAACTATTTTTTCTGCTTCTATTTTGGATAAAAGCATCGGAATAATTTTTCTTTCATTTTTCAAAGAGCTTGGACTCTGCTATGGGCTGGAAGGCAACTTACTACATTATGTAACACCACACGGATTTAATATCTTAATATCTTATTATGATATTTTAATATCTTAAAAACAAAAAAACAATGATGCTATCATCACTTCTTCCTCCCCCTTAGTTTTCCATCCCAAACCAAGGAACATCTATCACATTAAATAGCTCTCCCCTAGATTTTATAATGTTACTCAACAATGAGCAAAACACTAAGCTATTACATGCTACTTCTTTTTAAAAATGCCAAATGGTTCCAAAATTACAAATGGAGTCTTATCATGAGTCTAGAAGAGTAAAACTGACCAGGATGGTTTTCTGGTATGATCCCGGGTTCTAAGGACCAGGAAGGAGTTTAATGTAGTAGGTACCCCCCCACCAACCCCGGGGGAGCACATGTTTTTTTTTACTGAGCCCAAGGTGGGGGTTGGGGGATGTGAAGATGACGTCGTATCACAGGGATGTAGTAGCACCTGCCCCAGGAAGCAGCAGCATGTGTCCCTCAACCAACTTTCTTGATTTTGCCCATCACACTTAGCTCTAAATCAAATTGTGGCTTCTTGCCTTACATCCTGGAAGCAGAGGACTAGTGAGAGGAGGTGCCACTGTGATTGAGTCAACAATGGAGCCAACGAAGCGCTAACAGTAATAGCATTTTCCTCCCATTATGTGATCACTGGGAACCCAGCGTTTTGACAAAGTGTTCAAACATCAGCGAATGGAGTTGGTATCATGTAGTTGAGAGCCATGGTATTGGGCCTTACAGTCTGACTTCTGAAAGCCTTATAATGAGGGTGGAGTGGATATACATTCCATTCTTTGGCTGTATTTTTGTTCAACAAAGCCTGCAATTTTCAGTCACTTGAAAATGTAATTATAGATAATGTTTGCATCAGTAGCAAGAATACAATAAGCACACAGGGCATGAAAACTCCACTCAAATCACATCCTCTTAGGTTATGCCTGCCAAGAGTAAAGGCATTTCGACAAGCTAATATTCGGTATGAAATGGCTTGTGGGTTAGACCAACCCAGGCATGAATTCTACTCTAACTTTACCATTATCCCTTCCTTTATGTTGGGTATCTACACCTGAGACAGAAATTTATGATTTGCTCAAAGCTCAGAATCCTATCAAATGTTTATGCACTTGAGCACAAAGCTATGGAGAGGCTGAAAGTGTAGGCCACTTGAAAGGGACTAGGTACCACATGGGAGTTGGTCACAACTGTCAATTATCTAAAATCCATCAACATCTTGCTTGGAGACTCACTTATTCTAACGCATACTTATGTGGCCCCTTAAGAAGAAGGGGATAAAAATGGATGTAAAGGTAGAAAGGATACAGCATAAAGTCACCAATGAGAGGGACAGGGGGACCAACCACCACCTGAGAGCTGTATTCTAATTCACAAAAAGGCATAGTAAGGGCTGGAAAAGACCCTGAGAAAGGCCAAGTGTTCACCTACATCAGAAGCAAAAAACTAAAAAGTTGGAAGTAAATGGGAGAAAATGCCAGGTCCAATAAAATCCTCAAAAGAAACCTCTCCATATAATATACCATGATCGTCAATGAAGAATAAGTATCCAACCTCAACGTTCAATGTTAATGGCTTCCTCATCAGTAGCAAGTAAGACTCTGTCTCAGGCATTAAGAGATCTTGACACAGCTTTGGGGCCCCATTCCACCGAGTCATCTCCTACAACACTCTTGCCTTCTAGACTCAGATACTGGCTGTGAAATAACACCAAGAAAGAGCGGCTGACATGAAAGAGCACACAAAAAAGCAGAAGACTGTTGGGTCACAGCTAAAAACCTGTATTTCACACTCAAAGCCTACAAATTCAGCTGCCAATCTGCCAACCTATCTAGATTTTCAACCTGTTTATATCTAAGAATCCCTCAAAAGACTTACAAGCAACCACCAGGGCCAAACTTCTAGGCAACGCAACAGAAAGACCTCAAGCTTTGGAAATGACAGAGACAGGCACATGCTTGGGTTTTCGGTACAACAACTTTATAGAATCCCAGTATCTTCATTTGCAAAATGGCAATGGCACAAATTACCCTGCAAAACTTTTCTAAAGATTACTGATAACATATAAATTCCTTAGCTTGATGGCTGGCCCATGATATATCCTAAATCAAGAACTAATATCGTACGATATGGCAGAAAATGTAACCACAGGAAGACAGCATCCCTTAAAATAATCAGAATTAAAAGAAACACACACCAAAAAGCAGCATATGGTTGTCAAGGAATTAGTTTGGTTTATACTAGAAAACATTTCTTGGCTTCTGAGTCTGCACTATTATTATATTGAACAGAGAACTAGAAATAAATTTAGATCAAAAGTAGCATATCCTTAGTAAACCCTGATAACAAGACAGAGGCAAAATAAAGGCACAGCCATCACATGGCTTCTTTGGCTAACAAAAGTCCAATTTTGGTCACTTTTTACAATACCTGGCCACAAACTGTTGGCCCAACTGAAAGTCAGCCTATAAAGTTAATTAGACTTCTTTGACTCCGATAAAACAAAATGTGCTGATTACAAAGTACCAACTAGTTTGTATATAAACATTTGTAGTATGTCTGGCCCCATACTCCGAAGATTTTGCCAGCTTTGGGACACAGACCTAGTGTTCCTTTCACAACACTCTTAGAAACAGCCGTAATCTCTGATACTGCCAAAGTCACGCCCCGCTCCCCAGCAATGTCCCCTGGTTCACCCCAATGCCAAGTGCTCTGTTATGTGAGGCAAGAGACTCTGCATTCTGGAGGTCACGTTCACGGCCTGAAGAACGCCAGCACAGCCAGAAGCACACTCTCAGCCATAGCAGATGCCAAGTATTCCCCTGGCCAGTCATGGAGGAGACTCCTCAACCAACGGATTCACACTGCATCTGGTCATGTCTGATCTAAAACAATCGAGTGACTTACAGCATTAGGAGCAAATTTTCAAACTATATGGCAGCTCTGATCTCTTAGGACTCCAAGGACCCTATCAGCTATGTCAGAAGAAAGAAGTGCTCGTTTATTAACCACAAAAATAGAATAACTAGGTGCCCTGCAGCTGGGCACCACCTACATGTAGGAGATAACACATACACTATACCCCTTGTCTTAGCCCTATGCACCTTATAAGACAAAAATCTGATTCCTTCTCTAGGTAGTTTCTACCTATGGAGATGCACCTATGCTCCCCCAGGTGTCCTGAGCACCTGAGAGGCCATCAGTCAGGCTACAAGGTCTGCAATAGAGTACTCTCCCAGTACTCCTGCGATCAAAAGTGTTTCCTTAATGGCTGGGTTTCCACTAGGGTTAGGATTCCCATTGTGTCAGAACCAGCCTTCATACCGTGCAGCTGATTCTTTTCCCATAAGAAAATCATGATCAATTTCAGGGGGCACAGAGATGGGCTTTTCAGAATGCACATATGGAGATATTGCTTTGCTTCACTCCACCCCAGGATGGAAGGTCTGACCACAAGGTCACAGTTCGAACACGAACCATATTTTATTTCTCAATCATCATGCACAAAGGAGGAAAAAAATCAGTCTCTATGACAGGGTCCTGGGGACTGAGTATTTTCTGAAAGTTCATGTGGGAGCAACACTGCTTTATGGGTCTTTGCCTGAGTAACAAGCACGAATGTTCTGAGGAAGAAAACATTAACTGTTCAGTTGTAATGAAGTTCCACTCTATTCAATTCTCCCAGGACACGCAGGTGAATTTGTGGTCAGTTTTAAGTACCAGGAAGCTATAAAATATTTAGGTTGTCATTTCTTTTCCCAACATTAGTCTGACAATAATATACTGTGGGACAGGTAAGAAGCATTATTTTATTATCCTTATTTTCTTGATGAGGAATCTTGACAAGTCAACTGAGACCTGAAGTAGGCATGGAACAAATAAAATAGGCCAGGAATTCTCATGAGAAGCCTGCTTAGGAAAAGACGCCTAGCCCTGCAAGAGACCCTTCTACCCTGTCACTCTGAGAGATCCTAAAAAAACATCCCCAGTGATTCCATTCCATGACACATAGGACAAGCGTCCCTGACAAGCAAGAACAATCCAAAAGTAAGTTCTACCTATTAAAAATTAAAACACATGCATAGCCGATGGAATTAAAATGGTCTCTGTATTAAGAAAAATTGTTTCCTAAACTCTTCCTAAAAGGTAAATTCTGTGGCCTGTGCTGAGTCAGGGAAAAGAAATGACTTGCCTCTTAGTTTCTTCTCCAACACAGTTCTTTGTGTAAAGGGCCTCTAAGATACCAGAAGAAAAAACCCCTCCCGAAGTGCACTAGGAATACAGAAGAGGAAGAATACCACCCATCAGATGTTGGTAGCAACTTTCTGACAACTAAGTGTAAAAATAAAAAAAAAAAAAAAAGGATGAACAAGGAGTCAGGAAAATATGGGGTTTGTTACGGAAAAGAAAGAAGAATCCTGACAGGTAGCCTTATGAGGCAACATCAGGACAGACTAAATATATATAAACTGCCTTGAGATGGAGCTGCCAGCAGCATCAGACAGCACTCGGGCTTCTCAAAGGACTCGTGCACGTTGTCTCTAAATCCTGACACCAAAACAAGATGACGGCTCAGTGGACAATGGGAGTCATGAGGAAAGATGTTACCAGCATGGACTGAAGTGAATCACTGCAGTTGGAGGCCTCCTGGTGACAATTTTGAGAAAGCAAACACAGCTGCAGCACAGCCAAATATAGCTGGCCAAGACAATGACATCCATAAAGTTAATCATTCTGAAATATGCTCCCCTTACGCTCAACCCAAAAACTCAACACCCCTTCTGTAATGCAGGAAGTCAAAATACAGTTTTATGCACAGAAACGTGCAGCTGCTCCACTGGAATGTGCAGTAAGTGATGATCTAGGTACTTTGATAATGCTGCTCTCTCTCTCAAGGCTCCAATCCTGAGTGCTACGCCAGGGACGGAGACGGCCCCTTCTCTTGAAACTTAGGAAAACCGCTCAGGGAAAGGATAATAAAACGGGCTTTAGAGGAGATGTTTTAAAAAGCTATAAATCAGGAAAACAAAGGTAAAAGAAAACTTCAGAAAAAGCTGTACTGTCGGTGACCTTGCTGAATCTAGACGGGGGACAAAGAAAGAATCACGAGTGAAGAGTAAAACAAGTAAGTATAACTAACTACATCCACATTAGCCCTCTATCAAATGCTTTCCTTTCTGCTTTTTCATACCATCTTTTCGTTCTATTACTCCCCTAAGATTTTTCAAGGGCAAAATGAAGTGTCAGATTTCAACTTGTACTTGTTTCCCTTGCTGGGCACTCAATGCCTTCCTCTGAGTCCCAAAGAGAAAACAACCAGGTGTGTGTGTGGGGGAAGGAGGGGGAGTTAAGTTGGTTTACACCTATTTTCCCCCTTTAGCCTTATAAATATCCTGTGAACAAGTCACCTTTCTAAGATCATCAGTTTACTTGGGCTGGACTCCCATTAGACAATCAAAATTTCAAGGACTCCTTTCAACAGCAACAGGAGGCCACGGGACAAGGACACCGATCACATACAATGGTGGCAGCAAAGCAGCACAAGGTAAGGAATTCGGTCTGGCCAGCACCAGATGCAGCCACACAACAAGAAAACATTCATTTTAGGACCCTGATTTTTCTGTGAAGAATCTTTTTTTATTTCCCTACTCTTACTCTAAAAGACCTTCAGAGTAGCAACAACATCTCAACTGCAACTGAGAAACTGAGAGATCCCAAAATCCAAGGACTCTGCTGCAGGGAGAGACAAGACCATTAAACTGGGAAGGGTCTCAGCTTTCCACCCAGCAAGACGTGGCAGAATGACCAGAGTGAATTATTTTTCGCCTTTAACAGAAGTGAACCTGAGGTTGTCAGCGAAAGACTCGAAACACAGTCGAGCCTGAGATCTTTCTCTAGCAGCGTCCCTAATTCGCAGTACATCTTTGGTCAAGATATAAAACCTTTCTGAACCTTAAATTTTTCAATTATCTTGGTAATAATACGTAAATACGTGTTATGTTGTGTGACAAGTTCATTACTTTTAAAACCAAAGACCATTTAATGGCAGATATTTTAAGAAAGTGAAGGATTACGCCCAATATAGGTTTCAATAAATACATATTTATATTCACACATATACATACATATGTACACACATATATCTTATGCCTACTGACCACAGCCAGGTAAATTACAAAATATTTTGCTCTTTTAGCCTGAAGGACCAACTGATTTTCTTTGTGGCAGATAAATGAGGTTCAACTTTCCTGCTACAGGGGAAGACTATGAGAAATGAAGACATAACTCACAGAAAAGGATATAGAATACCCCCTGAAAATGTAATGAGTTTAATCTAAGCTATGAACTTTCTTTAGAAAAAAAGCACTGGAAACCAAGCCTTTTAGCATAAAATCATAGAATTTGAGACTTAGTATGTAAGGTGAAGTACTTAGAAGTATACTGCCATGGTACTAAAAATTTTAAGCTGTCCAAAAGTTATGTCAAAATGTCAAATAAATCAGCTGAAGTTAATTGCATTCTCTCTGGGTAGTGAGTCACCACCTTCATCTGTGAAAGTGGGAAATATTCAGTCTTATTTGAGCTTGTAAATGTCAGACAAAGCAGCTGTTGGGCTGGGGGAGCTTGATCTCCACGGCTATGACAGCCAGCCATACTCAGTCTCACTGAGCAGACAAACCTCTTGGACTTTTTCAATTATTAAGACTTAAAATCGAAACACTAAACGCAGCCCACTTTTAAAACACTATTACTGTGCAAGGAAGCCTGGTCAATTGGTCATCCATCTGGGTGACTCTTCCCTGCTGCTGACCTAAATGAAGCACAGATTATTTAAACCTAGACCTGTTCAGAATCGATTTCTTTATTTAAAATATGACCTCAAGTAAAAGGCCACATAAGCCTGGTAGGAAACTATAGAATAAGAAACTGAAATATTTTAGTCTAAATATAGCCTAAACTTATTTACATAAATCTTTAGGTGAAAGAAATGGGTCTAATAATTTGCTGGTAAGTTGGCTCTGTGGCATTCATTCAAATGGAGTAATTAAAATTTAACCAAAATCCAAATTTGTACTCATATGTCATTTTGAAAGCCATATGATCACATATTTATTAGCATTACATTTTAAATTATCAGCTGATTTTAAAACATCCCTCTCAGTATCTGAACATAACATACAATCTCTGCAGTTCATAAAAGAGACCGTTCATAAAACTCCATGTTGGCACTTCGAAAGAGTAAATCTCAAATATGCTCACCAGGCATTTCAACCACATAACTGGAATTGTATTTCTATAAAAATAGTTCCAGTAATCACTTTCTGTCATGGAGTCAGAACAAATGGGGAGAGTGGAGTTGTTCGAAATCTCCCTAAGTGTTTCCCCCCTTTCTTTGAAAAGTCCTTTAGGAAGAGTATAAAGCTCACGCTAAATGAAAAAGACACTCCCAGGAGGAGAAGGAAGTTTCCATCCCTTCCCATCTGGAGTCAGAGCATGAGGATACTGGATGGCGCAATTAAACAGTGATGGTGCTGACGGGGAATAATTATTTTACAATTACCTGAGAGCATCACATCTACTGCTCTAATTAGTTTTTGTTTCCCACATAGGTTTTCCCAGGAATGTGCAGCTCCATTTCTCTTACTTTTACCCAGAGCTTTTTCTTAAGGAAAAATAAAAATACATTTTCTGCATGGCTACATAAGTAGCACACCACTGACGCTGGCTTCATTATATTCCTCGGTACCCTCCTTGATAGAGGAAACAAACAAGACGGTCTGAGAACCTGTAGGTACCAATGAACTGGAAATCATCAGCAGTTTCCAACCCTCCCTTCTGCAGTTTTGTAAAACAAATATTACACTGAGAAATACCCAATTCTTTGTAGGTTAGGTATTTCCTAATCCCAAAACAAAAAGCAACAACGTGACCCGCCCCTGGAAAAACAAAACCCTTCCACGGTAGTACTCTAAAGTGGAAATTCAGTACTGAACATAAACAACATCCATGACTTGTTAATTTCGCTCCTTGAAACATGTTGAAAATATAACATTTTCCATCTAGATGCAAATAAGATAAAGGATGCTTACAGTATTGTTTAACATTGGTGAAAATCTGTTTCAGTTTTTGTTGTTTTTAAAAATAAATCCCACGATGACATCAGATTTCCATTATGATATTTGGTCTCCTGAGTCTACATATAAAGTCTCCACACTGAACACTACCCTGAATTTCTGCACAATAGCTGGATCATACCATGTGCTGGTTGTACTCGACTCAAGTGTATCAGATCATTTTGCATGCCAAAACATTACCTGTCTTTTTATGAGAACTGAGTGAGTGTTTAACTTGTAAGAAACAAAAACAAGGGGTAAAGAGAAATGAAAAGTTTGGGATTTATGTTAAAAAAATAAAAATAAAAAAGGAAAGAGATTGCAGTCTTTTTATCACAGGCCAAATACAGTGTTATTATAGCTGTTAGGGGAAGGGAAAAAAACAACACTGTGAGGTGGAAAACATCCTAAATGATCCCATGAAATCTTAATTACTAGGTTCATGCCTGAAAATCCTATCTCCTTTTTATCTTATCTTTCAAGATAAAAGTCTTGTTTCCCCAGTTCACTATATCTCATCACCAATAATCTCAATCCAGCAAATTACAATTAAATAGCAAGATTTAACAATTAAAATACTACCTCTGCCCAGATCAAAGATAACAGTGCTCTAAAAAGCCACTGTGGGATGAATTCTTGGCTTCAGAAAGTAGTTGATACTAAAATACATACTATTAACCGAGAAATCCCACCTAAAATTGTATTTTTAAATTTTTCCTTAAAGAACCATATGCAAAGCCCATCCTTTAGAGTTTTCTCTTTAATTTCCTTTCATCACCATCATGGAATCAGGTAATAAATGTCAGTTATGTCAGTATTTCATTATTTATATTAATAACTGCATTTTCCAAATATACTTTAAATGCCTAAGAGGGGGAGAAAAGGGGACCACTGCTTTTGATTTTCATCTTGCTGCTACCTTATAAACCAAAAAATTTTTATTAAAATATATTAATAGTTAATGAACATATGGAATAACTGCGAATTTGAATCAAATCTGAGTATAAAACGATGCTTCACATACATCAATCCTAAATAGCTGATATGTTATTTATTTCTTACAATGCTCAATCATTCCCATGTGGCACAATTTTGGTTTTCTGATGAAAATCTATGTCCTATACTTTAATTCACAGTTCACTCTTCTTTCCCCAACATAAACTTAAATTTAATATACCACTGCACACACGCACACACTTGAAAACCACAGCTTTGCCATGTACTGCCTATGGGGGTGGGCAAGCAGGTAACTTCTTTAATCATCATCCGTAAAATGGGGATAATACCATCAGGATTAGAGATGATATAAATAAAATATCCTGGCACATAGTAGTTATTCAACTAAAGACTCATATTTTGTCATTTGAGGGAAGCAGTACTTACTGAGCCTCCCTGAACACAGTGCCCCTCTGTTTCTTAATCTATAAAATGAGCCCTGATGATATGGTCTTCAAAGCCCCTTTCAACTTTTACAGTGATGGCCTTAGGACCTCCTTTCAGTTTAATGATACACTGGTATTTTGCCAGTTATTTTAACTTTGGAGGACTTACTCTCAACAAAAAGTCTAACTCATCAAAAGCTGATGAATTTACAGTCAAGATAACTTTCCTCCTTTTCAATAAGTTTAACTACCAAATGTGAAAAGATATTAAGATTTCATTTTAATTGACTGGTAGCCTCTTCTCAGTATCTTATTCTAATACCAAAACCTGAACTAATACTTTAAGCTGCATTTATAAATTTTTCTACTCATAACCTTTTACTTCTAAGACATTATTTCTCAGTTTTGTTTAAAAACACAAAAACATTTAGAAACCCATTTATGTACATCATTAAAAGGTGAGAAACAAAGACAGAAACACTCATCCCCACCCCATCGAAAACCAGCTGCCCCAGTTTAATAGAATTAAAAAATCAGTTCCTATTTTCATTATGCTTTGTTGCAAATGGTATTCTATAGCAGCACAAAGGCAACGGAACTTTAATAGTCAAGATTATTTAAAATGTCCATTTCCATTACGTTTTGATACTGAATGTTTAAAACCCCAAAACCTTGAAGCATATGTTGGAGCAATTCTATACCACTACAGAGCCTTAAATGAGCTGGGCTCTTTAAACACTGGATGGCTCGTGGGGCCATCGAGCATAATTCATCTCAAAAGCTATTTGTTCATCTGCCTTGAGGACTCAAACATATTACATCTTGCAAACTTATCTAATATATTCTTGTGGGAAAACGCCATTGAAAATGTTCTACTGCTTTAGAAAAATCAACACCAGAAAAGCCCCCATGCTTTATTTAAGTTCCTTTTAGGAATACGCCAATATCTAGCAGTCTGCAATTTAGTCCAAATGGCAATATACTACACGTGACAACCAGTCCCGGAAACAATAAATCATCACAGCTATTTTCTCAAGTCTATGAATATGGCAATAAAATATGCTGCCCAGGTGGGCTTCAGACATTTTCAACTTGGTATATTCCCTCCCACACACCTCTATCACTCGAATACAGTCTCTAATAGGAGTTAATTACAACCTATTTTAGAAAACATGCTAGTGTTTTCAGGGCTGTGGAGACACACAACAGTTATCTTAGAAACAAATAAAATCATCATTTACAAATCCTCTTTTTTCCTTTAGTTCAATTTAAGCAATAGTTGACAAATGCTGAAAACAATTTGGGTTTGATTTCAAAGGGAAATAACTAACATTTGCAAGAGAAATGAGGTGGAAGTCACAGCAGGATTTGTACAGGAGACTCCACGGGTAAGATACCAACGTTCTGTTCAGAGCAAATAGTCTGAATAAGCCACATTCATGCACCAAATGAAATGGACAAATTAAATTTTCATAATTCATAATTTAATTGACAAGAGACTGCATCTTTCAGAGGCCATTACCACTTTAAATTCATAGAGCATTCATTAGGTAGATATATTATGGTCACTTAAGTAGCAGGTGACCATAAATTCAAAATCATGATCAAGCTAATTCTTTGCTTCAGCCCAGACACTCTAGTCTATAGAGGAGAAAACACATAAAACTTTCAAACCAGCTCATGCCCAAACATTACGTTTCTATATAGAGATCTATTTTAAGGGGGGCCAAGACAGAGATCTCCTAAAACAAATATGGAAATGTTACTAATCAAGATTAATTCCTCTGAGAAAACTGCCAAAAGGAATTCAATATTAATTTATGTTATCTGATTATCTCAGTTGAGACAATGGAACCTCAATGTGTATTAGCAAGTTAACATTCTTCATATCGACTGAAAAGACAATTCACGTGTAACAGATTCTATCATTCCCCTCCCCCCACTTTTTTTTTTTTTGTCCTTAGCAACTCAAATAATCGGCCACTGCGGAGTTTCTCAAAAATCCCTCAACTCTTAACACTTTAACATACTAGAAAAAAAATCTAGCATGGTAGGGGGAAAGTTAGATGCTAGGAAATGGCTCATAAAGCTTGCAATGGCCTGAATATTGCAGGATACCATACGGTGCAAGAATATGGATGTGAAGTCGTACCTCGGATAGAACATGAAATATCCTATATGTACCCTTATGCTACGTGTCCTTTTTCTCACTAGATTAATTGCAGGCTAGAGGCACTGTGAAATTTCTCGCCTGATCAGAGATAATCTTGCATACGCCCTGCCTAAAAAGGACACACACCTTTCGGTCCCACTCTCACAATCCTTTTTCTCTCTTTAGGTTTTCTTTTCATAACATGCCTGAAATTCAAGCAGATCCTACTGACAGCCCCTGAGCTAATAAGAGAAACTTTCCTATCAAGACTAACAAGCCAGATAAAAAAATTAGACATACTTTCCATTCCTCAGGAATCCCAGCTCTCTACTTCTTCCAATAAACGCTCTACCCTAGTTTGACGACATGTGAAACAAGCAGAACCGCATTAATTATTAAATTACAGACTGCACATCAGACAAACCATCGTGATTACGTAAAAATTACCTCTAATTTCTGCAATAGAGCACACCTGGCTAGTTTAACGCTTTCTAATTATTCCTTTTCTTTTTTTCTTTTTTTTCCTCCTGCCTCTTCTCTCCTTCCCCTCTCCCACTTTGGGAAAGGAATCTTTGCAAATGGAAAGTCAGACGAGCGGGGAAATTCGGTAAGAAAAGATCTGCAAACGGGCCACGAGGGCTCCATCAGCTCGGCATTGCAAATGCCACGAGCGTGCACACTCGCACGCGCGCACCCCGCCCCGGACCCCGCGCCCCGCTCGCCGGTTCTCCCCGCCCGGAGCCCGGGACGCCGCGCCCCGCTCGCTGGTTCTCCCCCGTGACCCTCGGACCCCGCCCGGTGCCCGGGACGCCGCGCCCCGCAAGCCACGCCGGGACCCGGGGACGCCGCGCCCCGCTCGCCGGTCCTCACCCTGACCTCGGACCCCGCCCGGTCCCGGTCGCCGGTCCCCGCACCGCTCGCCGCTGCACCTCCCGACACTCTCCCTCGTCCCCGCGTCCGGCGCTGGCCTCCGCAAGCCCTGGGAGGCGGCGGGCTCCGGAGCGGCCAAGTCGCGTCCGGAAGCCGCGCGGCGCCTGCCGGCTCTGAGGGGAGCTCGGCCGCGCGGCCCTGGGACGCGGCGCGGCGCGGCGGGCCGCCGGCTCCACTCACATTCTGTCAGGAACGAGCAGGCGGCCCTCGACCATCATGTCCGGGAGGAAATCCAGCTTGAAGGCAGAAGTCATGTTCGCGGGCGCGGGCGCACGCGGCGGCGGCGGCGGCGGCGCTCGGGCGGGGGGCGGCTCTGCGCGCGTCCGAGCGGCCGCGGGCGGCGCGAGACGGGCAGGGACAGGTGCGCGCGGCCTCTCCCGGCGGCCGCCGAGCCGGCACTTGTCACATTCTCTCCCTCGCGCTCTCCGCCAATCCCCTCCGAAATCCAGCGCCGAGGCGGCCGGCTGCCCAGCGCCAGGTGCGGCGGGCGGGGGCGGAGCTCCCCGGGCGCCCGCAGCCGCCGCCGCTTAACCCCTGCGGGCCCGCCCCGGTCCCCGCCCTGGCCCGGCCCGCTGCGCGGAGGGACCCGGGCAGGCGGAGCGCGGCGTCTCCAAACCCAGCCGGACTTCTCGGGTCCCCGAGTCTCCCGACGCGCACACCGAGGCTCTGCCCCGCTCCTCTCAGTCCCCCGTGCCCACAGCACCTGGCGCGAGGCCGCAGTGGCCACTTGTCGTAGGGCTAGTGCCACTGTAGTCCCAAAGCCTGACCCGCTTCCACACCAGAACCTGGCTCCCAAACCCAAGCCGCGGGAGACCGAGTGTCCACGAGGTTTTGTTTCAATGTTCCTGGGTGTGATAACGCCAGCCAGGATGCGGACTAACGACCACAGAAATGATATTCGTGGTTTAGGCAAAGTAAATATCACCTATATGGCCCAAATGGCATTTAGGGGACTTATCACAGTGCTTTAAGAAGACGAAGCCGTGCCTGCCCGACTTGTACTGCCTTTGGTGTCATCTTGAAAACACTAACAAGTATGAGAGACTGAAAATAAGAAACAGTCATACATCACGTTGTCTTTTAAAATGATAAATCACGAACCTGCCATTTCCTAGTATTTAACACAATGATTAAAAACCAACAGAGTGACTTCATGGGTGTTAGGCCACGAAGCTTAAATACCCATTTAAGACTTGTGACTGATTTACTAACAGGAATTGAGAAAAAGGGCAGAATGCTCACACCTGAACCAAAAAAAAGCACGTGAGTTTAATTTTTCCAGGTGATTTGTGTAAATTCCCGGAAAATAGTGTATAAGGTGACATTCTGATTTATTGTGCTCTTTGTCGTCTGGCTGTTCGGTTATTTGGGTTAAAGTGAACTTTTCACAATGTAGTCACAAGTGTGTAAGACTTCATGGCATATTTTACGCTCTAAATCAACACCACAAATTACATACCAGAAGCATACAGTTTCCCTCTTAGGGTAATCATCATTTTATTGTATTTTGTAATGACATACCTTAAACTTGAGGGTAATGTATGTATACATTTAAGTGTGTATGTATACACACATATATGCCTATATATACACACACACATATTATGATTTTGTCTGAAAAATCTGATTTCCACTCTATACTGTTAAAGAAAATCAGGTCATTGTGCTGGGGAGCTAGTCTTACTCCTCACAAATTAAGGCCTGCCTGAGGATACAGCCACACTAGCCAGAGGGTTAAACAACTAAGTCACCAGTAGTTAAATGTATCGGACACAATATGGAGAAAACATTGCTTTAATATTTTTCTCACCAATTTCTTGTGTGATAATGAGAGCTGACTATCTGTAGAGGTTATGAAGGGAAACAGATCTTTACATATTAACTTTAAATCCACATATCAATTTTAAATCCAGGCTTGCTAGATTGAGCAGTATGGAACAACAGGCCTGGAATATTCGATTAAGCCCACACATACTTAAGTGACTTGGTTTCCTTTTTCAGCTGAACATATATCTGGCTTTTGACCTTCTAATTTCCAAGATAGTTAGATGTAGGGCTAAACTAACCTTCATTTAAAAAATACTGCCTTTCTTGAGAAGCTAGGTTTAGGCTCATAAGGAATTGAGAAACAGCTGCAATAAAATGAATTCTTATGCCCCAAAAAGCCCAACCTTGTCCCGATACTACTCAGCTTCATTTACTCCCAACCCCAGCTACTGCTGGCTGCCTTTCAAATTAGAAGATCTTGGTTGGTCTTTCAATTATCTTAATAAAGTAATTAGCTGGATAAATGAAGACAAGCCTGATAGTTCTTGGTTTTCCATATATTATTTACATAAATCCCTAACGTCTACAATCAGCTGACTCTGTAACAAATTTAAGAGAGAACACACAGAACTGGTCTCCAAAGCAGAAGCAAAACACAACTGCATTAATCAAAAAGAAAAATATTTTCAAATAAGCTATGGACTAAAGCTCCATATATATCTACATTCTATAAGGTAGAAAATGCTTCATTAACACGTACACTGCTGAAATATTTATTTTCTCCTTAATTGCATGTGAATTAGTTAGAAGAAGCTATAGGGAAGCCCTCTTACTGACTTAAGCCTTCTCAGCAGTTTGTTAAATTCTAGCCTCAAATCCCTTGAGGCAATAGTGGATTCAAAGCAGCTTTTAATCATACTATAAGAAGGGTGAAGTAGTATGTAAGTAGGTCATGGAGAGAGAATTACAAGTGCATAGGTTATTGCCTTATTTAACAACTACTGTGTAACACAGTTTTCAAAGCACATTTGCCTTTGCCATTTAAACTTAGAAGCAAAACCAGGGTCAAATATAAAAGAAAACTCACTCTACATGGGATACAGTGATGTGAACCAAGAAAAGCTTATGGAGCGTAGCTCAATTTAAATACCTTGGCTGCCAAATAACATAAATAATGTGATTGCATAGGCACTTGATGTAGGTGCCAGAGGGAAACAAAATACTCATATACACGCACACACCCCTATAGGTTATTCACAACAGTCTTCCAATTGTAGCTTTCACTTCTAATATCTGCTGTTGCCATGATCACAGCACATACACAAGAGCCGTTGTTTAAAAAAAAAAAAAAATTACGAATTTCAAAAGCTCTTGAGAAAACAAAACAAAAACATCCAACCAAATACCACCTGATGAAAAGCTTAAATTTCTCATTTCACTGCTTTGGTAGAAAGAAGAAACAATCTAAAAACAACTCAATGGGGCCCCTTTTTAAAATTTTCATGCAGTAATGAGCCATCAGGTATCATGTTTTGGCAGTTGGAGTTATTTGGCAGACAGCTCCACTGGGCCGCTGTTGAACGCTGGGGTTCAATGAAACTATTTTATAGCCAAAGATCTTCTCCACAGCAGTGAGGGGGATGAGGCCATTGGCGGGCCCCACCTCCCTCGTGGATATGAACTGGTTGGTGACACCACCCCGTGCTGACATTGCTGGGGACCAGACTGTCCCGAACATTGAAGTTTCCTGATAGTTTTAGCTCCATTGTAGAAAAAAACATAAGCTCTTCCCTAGTCCCATCCCCCTACCTTCCCTAATTGTCTCCTTTTTTTAATCAACTTGCTATTCATTTCCCAAACAAAAGGCAATTCAAGAATTGGAAGCACTTCAAGGGAAAGTTTCTGAATGACCTCATTTCATATGAGGCCTTCCAAGGCAAGTGAGTGCATTTGCAGTTTCAGTTCCCACTTCCCTCTTCTCCCCTCATCTCATACTGAGTTTCGTCCAATGGCCATTGTTTGAGCACTGAATTATCACTAGCATTAAAAAAAAAAACAAAAACTCTCAATAGAAACAGTGCTAACAAAATGCATTCGTACATAGAGTACACACTGCTTGAATTGGAAGAATCTTTTTACCGCCAGCCCAATCAATGAACCAGAATATAGCCCATTGACTATAGATCTTTCAACATTTTTGCACAAAGTTCATATTATAATTTTGAAACTGGTGCCTGATATATGGAGATTAATGCATATAACCAAACAGTTTTCTTCTACAGACAACCCTGTATCGTTTATGACAAATTTCCATTTTTTATTATTCCTCTACATAACTGCCCACATAGCAATCTCTGTAGAAGCAGAAGCTCTCAGCACTGCAAGAAGAGAACAAAGATGGACCAGCGCTGTTCAGCTGACTCAAATATAGCCGTCTTTACTAAAAGATTTCTTTCCCCCTAGCTTTTGGCTAGTCATTACAAACCAGAATCCAAAACATCTTTCCCCTGTCACATTTGGAAATTCAAATTTTATTAGCATAGCTGTTTCAGTTTAAAAAAAACAAAACAAAAACACCAACAAAGAAACAAAAAACAAGCCCAGTGTGCTCAGAGCCATTTGGAGCAAGATATACAGGCCATAGAAGGGGATTTCCCATCATTTCCAGGCAATAAATTTGAAATCCACATGAATTTTAACTACCTGAGAGAGTATCTGACTTTGTGACCATGTGTTTGTTCTTGGCTTACTCCAGTTTCATTAGCAACTTGCAAAAACAAACAATTTTTTCAATGTGCTTAAAAAAAAACACCCAAACAAATCCTTAAGTGATACATTGTAAATATATCTTCTCTAGGTTCCACGAAGGTATAGCTTTAAAATTAAATATTTCTATCACAATCCTAAGTTTAAAATGATCACTTTTTTCCCCTATTTTGAAAGCTTCTGGAGCAGCAACATTGTCATATTCCCAAAACAAATTAAGTACAATTGTCAATAAGTTTTACTTTTTTAAAAAAAAATAAAGAATATTAAGTAGTCACTCTCCCTTGAGAACAGCTTCAACTGGCTTTTTGCAATCTTGTGTTTTTCTGCATCTGTTTTTAACAGAGCCCAAATACACCATAGTGAATTTATGTTCCTCATGAAGAGGCCCTCCCACGAACGATTGTTCTTAGGATACATACCTGCACACTCCCAAGCAAGACGCCCCTCTGAAGTTTCCAGAAGCTTCCATTCCAAGGGGAAGAAATGTTACTACTGTGGATCTCTCAGACCCCGAGCCCAACAATCTCATTACTTCCCTCTCTAACTTCCCCTTCCCTCTTTCCCCTCTCTCCATTGTAC
The DNA here is from genome assembly GCA_008086735.1 of Cheirogaleus medius. Taxonomy (NCBI): domain Eukaryota; kingdom Metazoa; phylum Chordata; class Mammalia; order Primates; family Cheirogaleidae; genus Cheirogaleus; species Cheirogaleus medius. Next base: position 6,037,893 of record VBSM01003148.1, on the reverse strand, counting down.
CAAGGCTGCAGCCTGTTTTTTTTCCCCCTTTCTCAGTTTTCTCTTTCTCCTCCCCACCCCTTCTTTTTCTCAAATGGGAGACAGATAATGGCAGAAGCTTTCCTCTTCAGCTGCCTTATCTGAGGAGGTGAGTGACTACCAGAGTGAAGACAGCAGTGGTGGGTTGCTTTATCTGCGAGAAATCGAGTTTGACTTGCCTTGACCAGGGCTGACTTCTGAACTAGGAACAGCTGTCTCTGCCCTGCGCGCTGGGATTCCTTTCCAGACATTACCAGGGAGAGGCTGGGAGAGGATGCAAGACTGTGAGCGCACCATGAAGTGAGTAAATAAGATGTGAAAATTGGGACGGAGAAGTCTGGGGCGAAGAAAAAGGCTTCCCTGTCTAGCACCGTGATTTGCACATGGCAGGCACTCAGAAAAGAAATCCTTTGCAGGAATGTTCCAGTGCCCTCTTGAAGATGCCGAGATTTGTCAGACTATACCAGGTGCCCTTATCTGGTGCCAGCCTGGCGGCAGGAACAGAATTTACACTTATCAGGAGGAGGTTTTTAATTCCTCCACGATCCGCGCCCTTCCATACTCCCAGCCCGACACAATGTTTTTTCCCCAATTGGCCCAAAAGTTCTTGTCTTACTGTCACGTGTTGTTAAATTGAAAAAGGAGAAATGACTTCTTGACAAAATGCAACAGCTGAGCTGCAACAGCTGGGAGGACACAGTTGCGGGGCGTAACCTTGGGTCCTGGCGAAAGCAGCAACAGGTGGGGGAGAAAGAAAAAGACAGGGACATTGGGAGCTTTAGGGTGGGGTCGTCTGGAACGGATCTTGGCAGGAATCAAAATCTCAACTTAAGAGGGAATCTCTAGGGGCATGACGGCCCCATTTGCCTGAATGTCTCTCCTTTTTCTAAACAAATACATCTCGGAGAAGAGTGAAGATTAAGAGACCAAAAGCTTGGGTTTCTGTAACATAAAGCACATGACTCTCCTTTACTCCCTGTGATAACTGATCCCTACCCAAGAGCTTTTGGTCACCAGGATCAGACGATATCTGATCCAGCACATGCAGATTACACTCCTTGGGGCAAGTGCTACTTTCAAACCAGAGTGAAAGGATTATGACACTTAAGACCCCAAACCTGTTGGATTCAACATATACATTCTGTCAAAGAGTTGACTGACCCTGGGGACAAATCATTTAATTTTCGGACTCGTCACCTTTGTCTTACCCGTGGCAATTCCTTACTTCCAAGAAGGGATGAATGGCTGAAAAAAAATCCAAAATCCAAGCCTACCATGATCCTCAGATAAGAAGAACAATGTCTTAACCTAATTATTACCACTGTGATTATATAACTAAGCTATTAAAGTGACATGTAGGTTGAAAATACATTAAGGTTTTGAGCACAGGAAATTTATTTTTTCCCTATAATATGGTTCACATCTCTAGCCATTTTTAGCCGAGGATGGAGGTTTTTCGAAATCCCCAGTGACTTTTTATTTAAATTTGCTTTTGATGCTAATTCCCATGAAGTCCATTGAGGGGCGGGAGGGGGCGGTTTTTCCTTTGTCTTAAAAAAAAAAACTACCCAAAATCTTCATGGAAAAGTGGTCTAGCTATCTACCCAAGCTGAGTGGAATGTGTTCTGTCTTGTCCTATTGCGCTTGCTGAGTGCAAAGCTTTGTGTGACCTAATCACTTCATCTCTCTGTTTCCTCTTCCTGCTACTAGCTCCATCGCCCTATTTTGTAGGAATATGACAAGGTTAGAAAGACAGATGTGGATGACTTTGGGGGTCTGAAGAAGGCGATTAAGCTAAAGATCGTGTTTTGCTTTGTTTTAATCACAAAGATAAATGCTGGGCATCCTAATGACACCTCTCATCCTTCTCACCTCCACCTGCTCATCTTTTAAAGCCCAGCTCAACCCCCCTTTCTCTGCATTGCACTACCTCACCCTCCTCCATCCACTGTTTTCTCTTTCTTCCATGAATGCTGTGAGCTGCTTGGAGGCCAAGACGATGTCTTTTATTGAGCACCATATATATATATACATGTATCTGTTGCTTGACTGGTTCTGATCGCAGTGTGACCTATTTTGGCACCTTAGACACATACAAATTCACATTTTAATTTCATAATGCTTTCACATTCTCTATTCTTCCTTCCAACATCTGTTCCCATTCTACAGATTAAAGCCCAAAGAAACTGAGGCCTAGGATGCTTTCATTCAGAGACCTCACGAACTATAAGGTGAACAAGTGAAGACAGAGATGGGAGTTGTCGTAACTCAGAAGCAAAAGTTGCAGCTTCCAGAAAAGCTTCCTTTCTTATTCCCATGAGGCTTTCTCTTTTATTCACCACGCCCCATTTCTTCAGTCCTACACTCTTCCCAAAGTTGGCAGTGGAAGATGAGCCAAGTTTAAAATAACTGCAATTTAGGGAGCAGCTGACACCATCAACAGTGACCAATGATTTCATCTCGGATCCTACATGATGGCTCCTTGCTCAATTGGACAGCTTCCTCACCGGTAAGACGAGGAGGTATGCACACATCACAGTCTACTGTGGAAATGCAGCACCAGAGGAAGAAATGTCTTTAAAATGTCAAATAGCACATAGTTACACTTTCAAGTTGGCCAGGGAAGGAGTTTGGCTGAGTCCTGAGTTACAGTCCCTTCCCCCCTATAAGCTCTGTGTCCATGAACCTATTACTTTACATTTCTTGGCCTCAGTTTTTTCCATCTTTAAAATGGGAATAATAACTCTGGGATATCTGTGAGGATTAAATTATACAAGGTAAAAGTAACTGCTTAGTGCAGTGCCAGGCACAGAATAGACTGTTAATAAATTTTAGTTTTATTCCTTACCTCTATAATAACACCCCTATATCCCCTAGTCTTTGCTGAAACCTGAACTGGCAGCTAGTTGGCCAGTAAGAGAGAAAGCCAACCTTAATGCTATTGTTCTCTCAGCATTAAGGTTTTCACTCTTACTTCTAAGGGCTGAAGCCAAACCGAGAGGGAAGAGGAAGGTTGTGGTTGATGGAGAACAGGCACTGGGCATTCTGGAGCTTGGAATGAGGTCTCCATTCTTTTTTATCAAGTCAGTTTTCAAAGAGAATGCCAAAATGAATCCTCACCGCCACCACCATCGCCAGGAAGTCACACCACCCACCACCAACTCTGAGTTTTCATTTACAGACTAAAGCATGTCCGAATGACCGGGTGAGCTCTCTGTCAGAGCCCACGAGAGGGCCAAAGTCCCAGACCAAGATATTCAAAAACCCAGGCATGATCAACATGGCAGGGCCTGTCACCCTTGTAGGACGGAGACCAACAGCCTTACAGGAGGGTGAAAAGCATCCCATCGGCTTCCGCATAAAGCCACGACTGTACCCAAGCTGGCCAGTTCACACACCTGCTAGAAGCCAGCCACGCTGCTCATAAATTTCAACAGACTTTTTACTGATTGCAGCTGCAAGCTTTCTCAAGCAGGGGATGAAAAAGCCACGGATGTTGGAGGTGAGCCAGCAGGGTAACTTCAAACCTCAAGCTCTCCCTTCCCCGGACAACAAAGTTTGTTGCACTGAATAATCTTACAGGAAAATTCGAGTTTTGATTTTTCTCCGAGGGCGTGCTGAGACAATCGTGCTTCATGAATTCGAGTGATTCATTACGATCGTCAGCAGCCAATCATGGGCGGGTCAACCTGGAATGGGCCGGCGTAGCCAGAGCTCAACCTGCCCTCATAACACATGTCACTCTGGGCTGGTGTCACCCTTTCTCCACAGATGCCATTCCCTGTTAACTCCGATGGTCTTGACATATAAGAAAATGTGCTGGGATCGGTCACACAGTCAGAAGAAAGCTGTGGCAAAGATAAACACACCCGTACGTGCTAATCGCTGATGACATTCCATGAAGCAGAAAGGTGTGTTTGGGAACAAAGGGTACCTCATCGCAAATCAAGGTTAGCCAGCAGCATCTGTGAGTTGAGTGGAGGTTCAAACACACATGCACACACAACTCACACACACACACTCACACACACACACACACACACACTCTCACATCTTGCTTTCATCTTAGTCTGATCTCTATAAATTGATGTCCAAAAGGTGCAGCTCTGGGACACTGAATGGGCTAGAACATTCCAACTTCCCATGTGCCTTCCCTCCTCTGACACCCTCTTTCCAACATCAGCTGAGTCAAATGCCACAAATTGCAATCCTCCCCAAACCACTGCCTCCTCTTTCCTACAGAGTAAAAGTCTCTATTAGTTCAGAAAAACTCCCCAATACAGTAACCATCAGAGAAGCAATTAATAGTTTTATGAAATGAGAACACCCTCCCCCTCCAACACACACAAATTTCCCAGAAATTACCACAATGTAGACAGCAGTTCAGTGCAGGCTAATAAAGGTGACCTAAGAAGGCTTTGTTGCCACTGAATGGACTTGTACTCGTTACTGTTTGGAGAAGTGCAGCTAGCTAAATGCTCTGGAGCAGAAGATGCCGCTAAACAAACTGCCTTCTGTTAATGACTTTTGCAGAAATCTCTATACAAGAAACTAAGCTGGGTATTTCTAATTTCCTCACTACCCCAATTATACAAAATCAACCTTATGTTTTTCCTCTACCAATTCTGACACCTTAAATACAGAGAGATCATTCCTACATAACACTCTTCCTTTTGCATTTTACTTTCTTTTCATCAACCTGAGTGTTTTCCAGGGTTTTGAGCAATGAACTTTCCATCAGCCACATTTTCACCTAATTAACCCCCCTGATTACAATAATTAGTATTGATTCACTCTTTGAATGACTTCCTAGGTATTCGAACACAGTCTGCACTTGCTATAAAGTTCTAAATATGAATATTAATCGAGTGCTGTCTTTTGTTTTTCGGCCCCCAAAGGATATGGTGCAATTGTATACACTCATGTTTTCAAAAAGAAAAACTGTCAGGTTTCATTTTAACAAATAGAGGAATATTAGTACACCGAGGTTACAGATCTCCGTCTGTGGTCTGCTGAACACATCGATGGGAACATTCCCAAGGCTCCCGGGGAAGGGGCTTAGGGTCCAATCATCACTCTCTGTTGCAATAAACCATTTTCCCAGTTTGAATCTTTTCCTATTCCTTTTCTGCAGGTCTGGGCTTCGAGTTAAATTTGATCTCAATCATTTGTTTAGGTCACTATCCCAAGGAATCATGACACACAGAAGCTTATGGAAGGATACAGATGATGTATCCTGTTACTGCTGTGGAAATAGATGCAGAGAAGTTTGCAGCTTCGGGCCAACCTCACACCATCCCTATCAGGTTAAAGGAAAAGACATCTGTGGGTCGGATGCTGGATGGGGCAGTCTCCAAATTCTGGAAACCGGTAATGGATCCAAACCACTGGAAAAGCAAACAAGTTGAGCAGGGATTTCCCTTGTTTCTGGACCTAACAATGACCACCCAAGAATGAAAGTGAATAGACCACAGTTAAATAATGGGTAATTTAGGTCAAAAATTCAACATGGAGGTTTCCAAGTGGTTTCTTTATGTAAGTGAGCTGCTGACAAGCAGCTGGGGAGCAGAGGAGACGACTATCTTCCCAAACCACAAAAAATTGACTTGCAACCTTTGTTTTGGGAAAAAAAAAATTTCCCATGAAAGCAGAATCTGGGTGTGCTAGTAACAGCCTGCCAGCCTCAGAGATAAAGCTTCACCAATTACATTTTATGAGCTCATCCTAAAAGCAATTACTGGTATACCCAACAGAATGAGCAGTTCGGATTCCATTGGAAGTAAAAGAACATAATAAGTGTGCCTTTAAAATCCACTCTATTTACAACAGATAACTTTAAAAATATTATTATACTGCATATATGTGTTGGGTGCACCTATGCTCTGAAAACGTAATCGAGAGAAAAATCTCTACTGGAGAAGGCAATTCTACTTAGCTGGTAACATTTATTTTAATAATTCTGCATTAAATAGTCCATAACATTGCCACTTAAGTTAAAAAATTGAAATTCATGTCCAAACTCTAAAAAACAGCTAATGTTTCATAACTGTGTTTTCATAAGTATTACATTTTGTTCCTTATTTACTGAGAACATCACTAATTTGAACCCAAATATAATCCAACAGAAAATATTCATAACTAAATTCTTTTACAAAAACATTTACCCTTTAAAACAATTTCTCTTCTATCTTTAAAAATTAGGTTCTTAATCTTTGTCTATAAATTTACTAATACATTTTGAGATACTGCTCCGGCACAAACAGCTAGTTAAGCAAAACACGAGAATGTTAGATAAGATATATTCTTCATGGAAATCAGCCTTAGTAAAATGATTTTCATGTGAATCAATTGTCATTTACTATTCTGGGACCAGTTCCTTTATATCTCATGTGGGAATAAAAATGGTTTCGATATTTGAGAAGTTTGAAACAGATTTTCCCATTTTCTATTTCTAAAGTCTCACTATTCTCACCTTAGAAGCCAATGCTTGTCTTATAAACTGAAAGATATTTAAAAATGTGAGAAGTGTTTGCCCTGCATACAAATGCATTTTATGGAGACATAAGCATAAATCAAAAATCAATATATTCCATAGAGACCTTGAACTTAACAACTTAATAGGCTGTATAATAATAGTTTGTGACCAAAATTGTAAGGGCAAAAGTTCTCACTTGTCCTTGAATTTCTAAAGTGTTTATCTACATGGACGCCAAAAGTGGAAGTAGAGACTAGAAATTATAATTTACCTAAACATTAAAAATATTCCTCTTAACTTCTCTTGCATGCCACGTTCCATAAGTCCACCAAATCTGCAAATTTAAAATCCCCAAGCATTAAATACCGTGGAGACGGGTCTGATCACAAGGCATTTGCCAGAGTGATAATGGCATTACAAGCATTCTCAATCAATAAGTTTTCTTTCAGTAGTTAACGGAGAGGTAAAGCAATAAATCTCTAACTTAATCCAACCAAACGCAGCGGCAAAATGCAAAAAAGCTCTATGAACGGTAGATACTAAATTCTCCAAAAGCACAAAACCACAAACCAGCAGTTCTAAAAGCTCTTCATTCTGTATAGCCTCTACAAACAAGATTATAAGAGATAAAAAGGGTGTTGAGAAATAAATAAATAAATAAAGCCCCAAACATGCATTAAGCTAGTTTGACAGCTCCATTGTTCAACCGGTCCCATTGTCAGACCCAAAGATGCATTCAGCGCTACAGTGTCTGCTAGCAAATAAACAAAAGACTACATTTTTCAAAGAAGGACGCCAATTCTATCATAATTCTCCCTCTGCTTCCCGAAAGGTCAGTGGTGCCTCCTTCTTGGTATGTGATGGAACCCCAACGCAGATGCAGGAAACAAACATTTGCTTTCAATACGTGGGGCCCCAGGACACCATGCATGAACAGAGGTCCCCAAACAGGTACACATTTTGGCAAACAGGATAAAGTGATCCAAACCTGGTAACACAGGAGGACTATTTAGGTAGGCTAAGTCCAGATTAGAGCGGTCTTTGGAACGCAAGTCTAATATGGAGTCTCCTCAGCTCCTTTTTCGGTGAATATTCCATGCAGAGTGCATAATAATGAAAGAGGCTTAGACATTGCAAAAGGGAAAGACGAACCAAGAGCCAGATTCGGAGCCCTTAAAATGATCCACTGGCCACTCACAAATAGCAGCGAGCAAATACATGCTACGCTTTCAAAAGGAAACCTGTACACACAGAACTCACAGCAGTCCCCAGCCTTTCTCTCGCTGCCTCGCTCTCTTTCTCCCAATCTCTTGGTCTCGGTTTCATCTCCCTCTCTCTCTCTCTCTTTAGCTTCCTTTTCTTCCTTTTCTCTTCTAAGCTAAGCAAGCTACTTGATTGGGAGCATGATTGTTGTCTCCGCCAGCTCTGGAGACCAGGAAAGCACACATTAAAAACAAAGGACCCCACAACATACCTTAAAAGCAGCTCCTCATTTCTCATAGTAACAGCGGATTTGGGACAGCGCATGCTTTCTACACTGATAGTCTCAACAAAAGCCAGTTCAGAAGTACGCTCAAACATCAATGCCACAGACGCTGTTCGCTAATGCACCCTCTCTCCTCCTATCCCTCTCTCTCTCTCTCTCCCTCTCTCTCCTCTCTTCTCTAGTCAAATGGTGAATAGCAGAGCAAAGGGACTCCTGCAGATTCACTAAGTAGAAATAATCCTCTCTGACAAGTTATGTTGTCTATGCATATTTTTACACTAATACACTGTGCTGCCTATAGGGGTCTTGTTTGCATTCACTCGAGCCTGGCTGGTGTGAGTTCTCCTAATTACCATCTTTACAAAAAAAAAAAAAAATAAGGGAAAGAAACATAAGCAACTCATTTACCTTTTTCTTATACATTTAATAGCAAAACCAATTTCACGGTTTCCTTTGGCCGTCAACTACCAGCAGGCAACGTAGAGGAGGAACGAAAGATCTGGATAGGTCAGTGTGGGCTAAAAAGGATTTTTTGCCTCTCTTTTCTGGGACACTGCATTCACAGTTGGAGTCATCTGTTCCTCTCCTCTTGTCCTCGGGAAGAGTGACAAGGTCAAGACCCTCAGCCCTACCCTGGGTCATACACGCAGAGGACAGAGATCGGGGGGGGGACTTGGAACTGTTTTAACTCTGTGGGCACCAGAGTTCTTATAAATCAGAGCGTGATTCACCTGAAGCAGGGGATGTAAAGGAGGTGGGCGATGCAGATCGTTTGGTCACTCTCAAGTTCCAATCGACAAAGGAGCATCATCATCCAAAGACCAATGAGTTTCTCTTTTCCAAAATAAGAAAAATCTGATTTTATTATCCTCACTGGGCTTCACATCTGCAGTTACCAGGGAAATATGCATTGTACTTCTGTTTATTGGAATTAGAAGAATTCACGTGCAGATAAGCCAAGTAAAATAGCAAGTCAAACACACACACAGACAGAAAAGATGAGATGCTTGCTAGAGACTGAACAGTCATCAAAAGTGCAAGCTAAGATATCATTCCAGGAGGTGTGTGCCAACCTGAAGCCAAGAAAGCGCTCGGCTTGGATGGAATGACATAGAACAGCCCCAAACAGACCTGAGTCATGCAATATTGGTCTCACTTCCATTCTCTCTCAGTACAACCATGCACCTTAGTAATTACCTGGACTCAAAGCATTAGTGGGAATAATAGAATAGGGAACATAATGGTGGACTCTGTTTTTTCCCACCTATTGAAGATCTGGAACACACTCCAATTTCTTGCTAAGATCTCTGACCTCTGAACTTGGTCTTAGTCCACATCTAGGGAAATGGAGATGTTCTTGGGGGTGGTGGTGATGAAGGTTTTTTAATCTCTGCGGTGTAGCAATTTTGCATAGTGTGTCACTTGGATTAAGGCAAATAAGCAAAGGAGAACAGTCACCATGCCTGTTTCTAGATGGCAACGAGAAGGTTGATGAATCACTTGACAAAGATAAAATCATGAAACGAGAGCCTTGTCCCCAAAACAACCCCATTTTTACATATCCTTGCTTCATTATAACATTTGAAAGTGACGGGGTGAATATATAAAAATGAATAACCTTGCCAAGGAATGATATCATATAAAAATCTAAGATGTTCTTTTGAAGTAAGAAAAGCAACATGCAAATGAGCTTAGAACCAGAAAGATTTCAGGGAGAGAGAGTCTGAGCCTATTCCCTTGTGACTTGTGCTGAGCGCTGGGGCTGAAGTCACTTAACCTCTCTGTGTCTCTCTTTGGGAGCAACGAATGCTAATTTGTTTTAAAGCACGTGAAGAGCTTATAATCAAACTGGGTGTGTTCTGTCAATGCAAATATTAAAAAAAAAAGAATGACTAGACTGACACTGCCATAGGTTTTGTCTATTACAGAAAGGTAAAAATATGCTGCTGAGACATATTTTTTGCATATTTCCTTTTTTTCATATTTCCATACGTTAATCATTTCTAATGGGGGCTAAACCATGAGACAAGTACTAACGTATAACAATAAGGTATTTGCTTATCCATAAATAGATTCTTAGCATTGGAAGCTTGTGCTGCAGTATATGGGGCTATTCGTACATTGAAATAAATTATAGATCTATAGTAGTAATGACCGGAATTGAACCAAACATTAAATATTTTATATTCTCTCTACTTCCTTTTTAGTCTAGGGACCTAAATAATCAGAAAGCTATTGAGATAAGAGTTTAGTGCTTGTCCAAACTCCACTAGATGACAGACTGAGGGCTTCATATCCACCAGTTGCATGTGCCGAACTTGGGGTTATAAACATAAGTAGGAAGAGGGCATGTTGTTTATAACATTTACATATTGCATAGTAAGTCTATGCCTCCCCCCCAATCCACAGTGAATTAATCTTTGCACTATTCATGTGCCCAATAGAATATCTTTGCTTTAGCTGGTAATTAATAACTGTTTGTTAAATAAAGGAATGAATTTATTTTTAACCACTGGAACGGTGAAGAGAGAACCTTTTTATTTTCAAAAAAATTTTGATGTCATTTCCTTAACATGTATGTTAAAAAGAAAGAAAAATGAAACCAACCCAAATGCTGTTTATTCTAATTCAGGCATTGGCTGGCACAGATGACAACACCAAGGAATTCCTTTTATGCTACTGTGTTTTAAATTTCAAGACCTTATCACATTTAGCAATTCATTTAGTCCCTACAACTACACAGTGGGGCAGGCAGAGCTGGTTCCTTTACCTGCTCAGCTGCGGAAGTTCAAGTGCAGAACGACAGAGTGGCTTTCCCACAGAAGATGCAATGATGACCGAGCTTGGGAGCTACCTCTTTCCACTGTACTCCATCTAACCCAGCTCCCCCGCTGTGTACTGAGGTTCCCAGACACACCCTGGCAAGGCATGGTGTTTAAGCAGTGTTTAGTATAATGCATCTTACACTTTCCTACCTGATGTGACAGTAATAACCTTAAGAGAATAGAAAGTTAATGAAAAATTGCTTAAAAGGTTATATCTTGGATGATACTAGTATCATATCAATCCGTTTCAAACTTTATCCCAAATAAAGATGGATTTCAGACTAGTCAGACTAACAACTTTTGGAGACAAATTATTATTTTTTGAGGTCATCTGCAATGGGAGTTAATTTTTTAACAATCCTGGTTATTACTAAATTTGGGTTGTAGGGGGAAATTTTTTCCAAAGAATTAATAGCAGTAATTAACAAAGAACAACAACAGCAATTGTTTTGATGCCCTCTATATCCAAAAAGATATTTTTTTTAACTATAGAAATTAAATTTTTAGCTAATAATGCAAACTTGGTGAGGGAAAAACCTGAAAAAGTGTTGCCATGCGAGACTCCTGATGGTAAGCTAAGAATCAGCCAGTTTCTTGACTTTTCTAGACTTGCACGTCCTAAAAATCTTTAAAAAAGTAAATTATATGTGCGTTTATTTCCGGTATAGGTAATTTCTAGAATAAAGAGCTAAATTTCCAAATGCAACATTAATGATGCCAAGATTTTTCTGCCTTCTGTGCCTTGTCTTTGCATTTTGTCATTTACATTGTGAAAGTAATAGAAAGTACCCTTTCAATGGAAGTGTATAATGTGAAATGTGCTAAGGGGCGGCAGAACAGATTCTTTGATGACGATGGGGTGCTACAAAAATCTAGCCTGCTTCTAAAAGAACAATCCTGGAATGCGGAGGCAACGAGGACATTAAATCTATTTAGCTGGTAATTTCAGATACCAAGAACTGCCCAGTTTAATTAAGAAACGTGCCATATCGCTATGGAAGATGGAAAGAATGCACGGAGAATTTGTGAAAAGTAGGAAGCAACGACCAAGGTCTAAAAGAAATGGATTTTCAGCGTCCTAAGTGCAGGATACATAGTAGGTGCTCACTGAAGTTGATCACTGCATGTGTGAATGAATCAATTTTCTTCCATTCTGCTGACATGGTGCATAAGACACAGAGTTCTTGTGACCTAGATTTGTCAACCTCAGAGGCAGGGTCTCCATGAGTGCAATGGAGGCAAAGCAGTGAAGTTTGCACTGAGGATAGGAGGCTAGAACTATTGGAATATGGTATGATCCTGTTCTTCCAGCCCCAGGGCCCCCTCCTGACTTGGGGTGAAAACCCCCAAAGCCAAAAGGACACGGTTATCACAAATCACTACCTGAAACATAAAACTGACAGTGGGTTTAAAGTAAAACCCCAGGAGCTGCGGTAAAGAAAAGGTGGGACAGTAACCTGAGGAATTTTGTAACATGAGTTCTTTTCCCTGGAGCACCCGAAAATTACCCGCGAGCCACACTTTCTGGAAGCAGGCAGCAGCCATCCCAGTGACAAAGCCAAGGGCCCGAAATTCCAAACACGCATTCCTTCCACAAGCTGTGGGACTACTTGCTCGTGTTCACAGTGGAGATGTTTACTAGGATGAGTAGGGCACAGAGACGACTAATTAGCAAGAATAACTGCAAAGCCCCTTAAAATGATAAAGTGTCATATTTATCAATAAGTAGGTGTAAATAATAAACCATAAAGTACTTAGAACTCCAAGAAGCCACTTGAAAATAGGTACTAGATAAATTTAAGAGGTATTATTCTAACAAGTAATGACTGCTTACTGTCACTGAAAGCAGACACCAAGAACTGGCTTTAGAGAACCATGTCTGTGTAGGTAGAGAAAGGTCCTTAGAAGACAAAAAAGAAGAAATTAAAGGATTTCCCATTAAAATAGACTATCACAAATAACCTACTGGATAAAGTAGCTTTAGTTTGTGAACTCTTTACGACTTAGCAAACAACACGTTCACAACTGACTGGTGTGGTCATTTTTGGCCTTTTGGGCTAATGTCCTGCCAAACGCCAACACCTTTCAGGCAGATGGGAAAGTTGAGAAGACCACAGGTGAATGTGCATATAAGTTAGGCCTTAACACTTGCATGGAAAATGCACGGAGTTTATTCTTGCTATTTTTAAAGGAGTCATATGCATAAGCACCCTCTTTCCTGCCTGCTCAGAGTGCCATGTCAGAGCAGCTACGTATGTACCTTGATCTCTGTCCATGCACCTGGAATGCCAGCGTGGAGCTTGGTGCACTCGGGGCTCTCTCTTTCCTAGTGGTTTTGATCCTGGGGAATCCTAAGAAGTCAACAGCACCACCTTAACGAAGACCACGGTGGAGGAGATCAGGAGTCCTTTCTGGAAGGTGACATCAAAGCAAGAGAGAAACCCAGATGGTCTAGGAAAGATGCTTCTGAAACTATTATAGCACGTCCATCTCTCTTATAGAACACTCAGGCCCTTTCAGTGCTACATTCCTTTCTATATCACTCTCTGAAATCAAGTTATTTACTTGTTTGCTATCTGTTTCTGCCATTAGAACCTAAGTTGCATGAAAACACGGACTGTCTCCATTTTATCCCCACTTTAGAATAATGTATGATATATGATAGACCCTTATTAAACATTTGTTCAACAGAGGGATTTCTTTGTGAAGCATTCTTCTTGTTAAGTCAGCTGGTCTCAGGGGCTGACAGCTGAATCAGACAATTTTGTGAAATACTTATCAAGCTCAATGAGGACCAGTCATTAAGTCATTAGGCTAGAACTTGGAGGGACAGAAAGATTAGGAAGGTCCTATTCTTAACTTCAAGGACTTTCTACATTCCTTGAGATAGAACGATAAAGCTTATTGTTTTCATAATTTTTTTTTTAATTTTAAAGCACCATTTCTATGGGTGCATAAGAAAATAAAATGAGAAAACTATGTATTTCCTTCATTACTTCCCATGCATGCTGAGGTCTGGAAGCTGATACATTGCAGGCAGGTAGGACTGGGTGTTGAAAGATGAGATGGGTAGGTAGACAGGACTTTCAGAGTTAGGGGCAATGGCAGCAAGAAGGTATCTTGGAAAAAGCAAGTGTCCTGGTGGGCAAGGAACAAGAATCAGAAATAGGTCTGATTTTCACTTCATTCACTTTCAGGAGTAGGTCCTACCTAGTGTATGTAATGCTTTAATTGACTGAGTCACAGCCCCAAGTGCTGGTGTCACTTCATTTCCACCCAAGTCAGCCTGTACCCCACTTCCCTCCCACTTCACTGACATCCCCTAGCAAGTTACACCCTTATTAGTTCCATCCTCTGCCTGCTATTAAAAACAAAACAGTGTAAAAGCTGTCAAACGCCACACACATTTCCTTGAATCGGTTCCTAATGAGTCGTAGCCTCACTTTTTAAAGTGCATTAAATCTGATTTTGTTTTACATGGCAGTGATAGACAGGAAGCCTTACTTTGACTTCCTTATTCTTATTACACCTGTTAGTATTGTCATATATTGTCATATTGTATATATGCCAGATGCTCAAAGCACTAAGTCATGTACTTCAAAAGACAGTTCCTGGCAGGTGTCTAGAGGCTAAAGGGGGTAACAGAGACAAGACAGAAAGTCACCTGGAGCCGCGTGAGGAAGGACATTGCATTGCACACCAAAGACTTTGGCAGCAGGAAGCCATAAAAGGTCCGGGGCTATAGAAAGTTATTAATAACTCTGGTTCTGGCATGGCGCATGGACAGAGAAGGGGGAAGAGTCTGCAGGCAGGGAGGGAGAACCGTGGTGAAGCCACCACACAGGTAAGGGGTGTGGTGGCTTCTTCTTCTATCCACTGACCACTGCTTACTAGTCGGACTTGTGTGAGACGCTCCACCTGAGATTGAATCACTCAATCATCAGAGCCGTCCAGTAAACACACATTACCCCTGACATTACACACGTGAGAAAACTGAGGGTCTGGGAGACTAAGGCCCAAGGTCAATGGCAGAGATGGGCAGCAGGCCTAGCTCCTCTCGCTGTTCCACGTTGCTTAGGCAGCAGCTGGAGACACACAGCAGAGGGGTGAGAAGATATTTTAGTGGGAGAATCGTTACGTGGACAACTGAATGGGTGAATGAAGAAAACTGAGGAGTTGAAGGTAATTCCGATGTTTCCCACGCGGACGATTTGGCGAATGATGCTGTTTGACCGAGAAGGCGACCGAAAAGGTAAAACAGGATAGTTGGGGAAGAGAACTTATTCTGCTTCGAGCAAGCAGGGCTGGAGATGCCCGCAGGCAGATCCTCCGAGGAGAGGAGGCAGTGAGAAATCTTGCAACAGAGCAGGTGGTTGAGGACAAAAAAACAAGAATTGGGCCAAGATCAGAACCCCAGGGCAAATCAAAAATTGAGGACCAGGCAAAGGAAGGTGCTCTGACCAAAGAGAGGGGCCGAACACGTTACAAAAAGGAGTTAACCCCAGTGGGAGTGAAAAAAATCTAGACATAAAAAGTGGTGAGTTACCTTGCCACATATGACATCATGAATTATTTATTTGGATGCTAAATGGAAAAGCAGGGCAGTACAAATAAGATGCGAGAACATTGAGAAAGTTTCAGAAGCCAGTTGGGGAACTGGGGCAGAAACCCAGAAGGCAGCCTGGTTTTAAAAGCAAACAGGCTACTTCCATCCCTGCACTCTTGTTCAGAAAGAAGGTGAGGGCAGGAGGCAGAGGTAGATCCTAGAGGTCACATAAAATCCTCGCTTGCACTGACTGTAGCCAAACACGCAGCTGCTTGCCCTGACTTCTGAGATCTCCACTTCCTGCTATCTCCATCTCCTCTAATGTATAACTAAAATATAACGGGGCTGGGGGATTGTATCTAGCTTTCAGGATGGGAAAGCAACAGCGCGGAACAAACTCACATGCTTCCAATATGCTGGCTGGATCTGATATTTAAAAAAAAAAAGCAACTCCAAGAGTAGATTTTGAAGGTGGCGGTGAATTTTTGCCAGATAAGGATTGCAAAAGTTATACGAAATTATAAGTACTGGACTTGGGTACAACTCTTGGATCAATTATTTCAAACTAGATTCTAAGTATTATATACTTACAGAAAAGTACACGTACGTGTTTAGCTCATGGAATATTCACAGACTGAACATTCCCACGAAATCAGCACCCAGATCGATACAACCTTGTGTCCTTTTTTTTTTCTTTTTCTTTTTTTTTTGAGACAGAGTCTCACTCTGTTGCCTTGGGCTAGAGTGCCGTGGCGTCAGCCTAGCTCACAGCAACCTCAAACTCCTGGGCTCAAGTGATCCTTCTGCCTTAGCCTCCCAAGTAGCTGGGACTACAGGCATGTGCCACCATGCCCGGCTAACTTTTTCTATATATTTTAGTTGGCCAATTAATTTCTTTCTATTTTTAGTAGAGATAGGGTCTCGCTCTTGCTCAGGCTGGTTTCGAACTCCTGAGCTCAAATGATCCGCCCACCTCGGCCTCCCAGAGTGCTAGGATTACAGGCGTGAGCCACCGCACCCGGCCCTTGTGTCCCTTTTTAATTTCATAAGCAAAGCATAATTTAATGAACACATATATAGGAACTAGAAGGCCTGTGTATAAAAATTGCCAGAGGGACAATGAGAGTCTGTGGGTCAATACTTTCTCTAGAACTCACTTACTTCCTCCACTATCCTGGTTCAGGCCACCAGACCTCCTTATTAAGAATTTCCCTGTCTCTAGACTCTGTGACTCTGATCCATGCTATACATTTCAGCCAATGTTACTTAATATTGAAATATAGTCATAGCTGTCTCCTGCTTAGAACCCACTGAAGGTTTCCCCCTGCCCTTAACATCAAGTCCAAGCCACATAGTATGGCTCCTGAGGCCCACCTACGGCCTCAGCTCATCTCTCACCTGTCATCCTATGCACTTTGCACCCTGAACTGCTTCCAGTTCTTCAACTGCACGATTTCTCTGCCTCTGTGCTTTTGTTCATGCTGTTTCCTACCCATGCAAAAGTCTCCAACCGTCCCCACCCGCTCACTTGGTTTATTTCTGTGTATCCTTCGGGGCTCAGCTGAAATATCAAAGCGCTGAGCACAAAAATAGGTGCTCAAAAATACTGGCTGAATATATGAATAAGTCAAGGACATCTCAGTAGCAAAAATAATAATAATAATACAAAGATGTCATAATGTGGTCCTGGTTGGAAAAAAAATTGTGATGCACTAAATAAGAACCAAACAAGCCACAAATATATTTATTTATCTTTTTTTTTTTTTTTGAGGGACTGCAATGTTAGTTCTCTGAAACTGAATTCCACTATGGAGGATTCCAAAGAGGCACCAGACGTGGTGCTTGCCCTCGAGGAACTTATACTCAAGTTAGAAAAGACACAACTTACATATGTGAAAGAACGAACGACACAACGTCTACCGCTATGTGATATTAGGAGCGATAAACACTCCAAGGAAGAACCGGTAGGAGTTGGCTGGAATAACCAGAGAGACTTTCATGGAGAGATGGGTTAGGAGAATCCTGAAGGGCATGCCTTCGTGTGGGTAGTACACGTGGAGGGAAGTGTGAGCCGTCCCATGCCGAGGAGACCAGAGTGAGGGTAAGTTTACGTGGGAGATGGTGAAAGCGTGAACAAAAGAGCAAGGACTGACAAAGGTGGAGAAATACACCTTTGTAGGAAGTAGGAAAAAGGAAGCCAGACTGAAGACCCTGCAAACCTGGCAAAAAAAAAAATCTGCATTCAACATAGTAAATCATGAAAATTCCCTGTCATTTCTGGATCAGCAAATGAGAATCCTTTCTGAATATGCCAATGAAAAAGGAACACACAGTTTCTGCAGCTGGCAGCTGACAGGTAGACCACAATGCTCCCGACTAAACGTGAACAACCCTGACAGAATATAAAAATCATCAGAATTTGAGATCCTGGAGGAACGAGAGAGAGAAAAGGACACTGTGCAACCACAAAAATAATGCAATATCCCCTTCTCCCGATTGCTTGTTTACCAGTGACAACTCTAGCCCATCTTTGATCTTCCTGCCGTCTAGAAAATAACCACCAAGACAGCTGTCTGAGTCAGCTGCGGCTGCCACACAAACATGCCACGGACTACGGGGCTTACGAAATGGAAATGCTTTTCTCGCGGTTCTGGAGGCTGGAAGTCAAGATCGAGGTGCCAGCAGGGTTGGTTTCTCATGAGGCCTCTCTCCTTGGCCCACTGGTGGCCTTTTCTCCAGGCCTGCATGTCACTAGTGTCTTTTCCTTTTATTTTAGGGACACCAGTCCTACTGGATTGGGGTCCCATGCTTATGACCTCATTAACCTTAATTACCTCCTTAAAGGCCCTATCTCCAAATACAGTTGCATTCTCGGGTACTGGGGCTTAGAACATCCATCTGTAAATTTGGGGGAGGGAGGGAGGACACAGTTCAGTCTATAACAATACCCAACACTTCCTGAAAACAGCCAATCCAGGGCTGCCCTCCACTTCCTTAAAACCTCCTTAGAATCACGCAGCATGAACCCTAACCCTGCTTCTACAATTAGCCCCTGCCAACTCCCCTTTCCGAAGATGCCCCATCATACCCTGAGCATGCATCTCAGTTGCTGCAGCAAGTTAAATAAACCTCACTTTGGCTACGAGTGTGTTCCTGGTGGCTTTGGCTGTCGGGCTTCTATATACCAAGATCTCCCATATTCCTGGGGCTCAGCTTCTCGTGCTTTGTTGTCTGCCTCAGTTGGCATTCCCCCTTCCTGGTTAACTCCTGCTCATCTTTAAAGGTTCAGTTCAACTATCACCTGCCCTGACAGCATTTCCTGATTTACTTTCTTAGGAGTTGCACGAGATGCCTCTTTTGATGGCTTTGTAATGTGTTAACTTGGCTAGGCTGAACTACATTTCCCCAAATTCGCTTTAAAAAATATTTCTAGGTAGGGGGAGCCCTAAGGAAGATTCTTGGGAGATTTGAAAGATAGAAAGGGAAGCAACCGTCGTTTTGTGGCTCGCACACATGGCTGCTGATCTGCCGACTTGTCTCTGCCGGTGTGAAGCTGCGGCTGCTTCTGCAACTGCTCTGCCTTCCCTGGCATCCTCCCTGAACTTCTCTCTGAGTTTCTCTGACTTCTGGGTCACGTCTGTGTTTAGCTCTATCACCCACATCACAGAACCTGACGGAGGCGGAGGCAGAGGCAGTAAGAACTTACAAGTGTTTCAGTCCATCCTCAAGGAGTTCCAGCTTGTGTTTGTGGGTTCCAGCCACACTTTATGTCCCCGACTTTAGCATCTTCCCTTCTTGACCATTTGGCCTTATCGACTTCAAGGTCCAGCATCAGATGCAGAGAAAAAAAACTTAAAGGGGCTGCTTAACCTACTGCCACAATTGTGTAAAGTCAAATCAACTCTGTAACAAGTATCTATTTATCATCTACCTAATGTATCTATTAATATTCTCTGTACTCGAGCTAACTATCATCTATCCATTAATTCTACTGGTTCTGTTTCTCTGGCTGAACCCTGATATAGCCCTCCTCTGAAATATTTCTCTGTACTTACTCTAAACCTGGAATATACTTCTCTTGTATCATTTATCATACTTTATTGTCATCATTGGTGTGGTAGACTGAATTAGTTTTCCAATTCTTCATGCCCTCCCTCCATCGTGTGACCTTATAATACACTAGAATGACAGGAATAGACGCCCCTGCTCCACTGACGTTGGGCTTGATAATGGGACTTGCTTCAGCAACTAAAATGTTAGCAGGCATCATGTTAAATGCGCTTGTTCGGTTTGGTTTGGGTTCTTCTGCATGGTGACCTGTCATGAGCAAAGTATGCCCCGGGGAATCTGCTGTACTTTCCACCTGGGTCCCAGAACGAACACACGTGGTGGCAATGATCTGAGTCCAACCCACAGGCTAGAGCCAACCCTGGGTCACTCACAGCCTGAGAGAGCGTCACCCAACCTGGATCTGCTGAACCACTGTTGATCTATAGACTCCTAAACGTAAGAATACATGTCCATTGTCACAAGCCATTGCACAGTGGATTATGTTGCATGTAGCCTTATTGTAGCAATTGACTCATAAATTCATTTTCTTCTCTGTGCCCCCATTAGAGTGTTAGCTCCTTGGGATCAGGGACCACGGTGAGAATTTCCAAATCCCCAATGCCTCATAAAGTGCCTGGTACACAGTATGCACTCCATAAACGTTTGTTGCATAATAGAATAAATAAACAAATGACCAAATGATCAAAGAACCACAGTGAAGAAAGGCACGGCAAAGGAGTGTTTTAGGAGGGAGAAACTGATAGAAGGTTGTAGGAGGGAAACAGGGGAAGGAGTCTGGAAGGAAGCAGGAAGCGTAATGGAATCCACGCACAATTATGGGATAAAAAGTTATCTGCCTTTTGTTTTCAGATGATCAAAGATTCAAGAGGCTACAGGGGCTCGGTGTGACTCCAGGAATCTTTGGAGAGCATCTCTTCCACTCTTTGCTATCTTTGGGGGCAGCTGCAGTGCCTGTTTTTAGCCATGTGTAATATTAGGGAAACTGACAACAGATGAAAAGCCTCAAACCTTCTCCAAAATACTTAATAAAACAAAATTACTGAGAAGTACAACTTTCCTGTCCTCCTCAGGTAACCCTGTCTCAGTGTAATCATCTAATGTGACACAGGCAGCTTGTCACTCCCTGGATTCACTGATGGTTTTTGTTTGCGACAGGCGGGTGTGACACCACGTCTGAAACTCTCTGGGCTCTTAGCTCAGTCACCAGAGGTCTCTGCTGCCCATTCTCCTCAGTCTTCCTAGCGGTGGCTATGCCAGCTGAGAATCTTGTCACATCCCCTTAGCATGTGTGCTGTGGGCCTGTCATCAGAATTGCTCCTTCAGAGATGGCTTGAAGGATGCCAAATTCATTTAGCCGTCTGTTGTTGACGTTGCAAACCTTTTTCTTTTCGCTGGACAAACAGCACACACATGCACGTGTGTGCACACATGCACACCCAACACCACAGATACCCACAGGTATTCCACTGTGTTTTGCGGAACAAAGAGAGCCTGCATTTTGTTTGGTGCCAATCATAACCTGAGATTAAAGCTGCCGTTTTATGATCAAAAGTTACACCCCCCAAACTCAGCCTTTCTCTGCCTAAGCTCTGAACTTCAAAAGGAATACTTTATAGGGGAAAAAAAAAATGCACACAAAACAACATACGCACTCGAGTGTGCACACACATGCACACACACACACACAAACCTGAAAAAAATGCTGAAAGCACTGGAATGCATTTCATTCTCATTTTTATACATGAAGGCCCGATGCCAGAACACCTGCAAAATCATTATTAGGGTTGTGCAAAGCCACTGAGAACACAAACTGCTCCAAATAATACCCAAACCATGTTGACATAAGCAGAAAAATGTCAGCTGGTGCATTTCTGGGCAACTCACAGAATCTTACTTGTAAGGCTATCTCTCAGGCTGAAACAAAACTTGCTTTATAACATTTATTTATTCAGAAATCCCTGGAAGATAATTTCCTTTTGTAGCCTATATTTAGCATCTTGCTACAAACGAAACTTATCAATATAATATACTGAATTCCCACTGAGCATATAATATTATATTGCTAAAACTTTACCATTAAAATGTTCTTAATTTAGATGCCATTAACTCAGATTTAGAGATAATTTGGATGTGGAATGTGATTCTTTTAAAAATAACATTTTTTAATGATTATAAAAGCAATTCATGCTCAGAAATACAGGAAAAAAAGAAAAATTATCATCACCTAAATCTGACCAGAAAAAAATAATTGCTTAACTTTTAGTATATTTCCTTTTAGTCATTTTCAGTGCATATACTTTATCTTTTTATATAAAATTGCTGTCGTATTGATCAGTGTTTAATCCTTTTTTACACAAACACCAGGCATTCTTCTCACATAAGTAATGATTTTTGAAAATATTTTCCCAGGATTATATATTGTTTCATTTTACTGATGTTTTGTAATTTATTTAACCATTTCCCTAAGGTTAGATATTAAAGGTGCTTATAAAATTTTACTTTTATATATAACATTGAGATACAAATTCTTAAACATGAATGTTTGTGGGCATTTCTGATTATCTTCTGAGAGAAGAGAATTATTTGATGTCTTAACATATATTACACCAAATTGCTTTTCAGAAGATTTGCAATTGTTGACATTCTTCCACTTATGAGAAGAGTGTAGGACTTGTCAGTCTCACATGTACTATTATTTAATTTTAAATTTGTAAATGTGATGGGTAATAACATGTTACTTCACTGTTTTGTCTTCACATACTAATGAAGATAAATATTTCCCCCAGTGTTTATTGTCATTCGTCTACTTTTATGGTCAGTTTATGTGTGTTAGTCATAAACTGGTTTTTTTAATTGAGTTGAAGCAGCTTTATATTTATTTCTGTATTTTAAGTCTTAAAAAAGGATTTAAAATTTTTTTTTCTAAGTCATCATTTACTCTTTTTTTCTTTTTCTTTTCAAGACAGCGTCTCACTCTGTCACCCAGGCTAGAGTGCAATAGTGTGATCACAGCTCACTGTAATCTCAAACTCCTGGGCTCAAGAGATCCTCCTGCCTCAGCCTCCCAACTAGCTGGGACTACAGGGACTTGCCACCATGCCTGGCTAATTTTTGCATTTTTTGTAGAGACAGGGTCCTGCTCTGTTCCCCAGGCTTAGCTTGAACTCCTGGCCTTGAGCAATCTTCCTGCCTCGGCTTTCCAGAGTGCTGGGATTAAGGCATGAGCCACTGTGCCCAGCCCATTTATCTTTAATGACTAAAAATGCTTTTGGTGTTAAATTTTAAAATTCTTATATAGCCAAATATTTTGATAATTTCCCTCATTATTTTATTTTTTACATAAAAATCTTGCTCACCCTGAAAGTAGATGTATATTTTGTTGTTTTTTTATTTTTCTATTTGATTCATCTAGAATGCATTTTGGTGTATGGTATAAGGTAAGCGTCCAACCTGAATTTTTCATCTTTCCCACACAGGAAATTTTACCAGTATCATTTATCACATGAGTGGATGACACCCAAGGGTTTTGGGGGTAAGATATGTATATTTGTGTATCATATTCCGTGCATGTCGGTACCACATTGGTTTAATTATGAAAATTGGTAGCTATGTTTTATAACATCTGGTATGGCAAGTTATCCTAATCATGAATCTTTTCTTTCAAAGACAGCTTCAAGTTAAGGTTTAGGATAATCTTGTCCATTCAAAAAAAATTCCAAAGGGATTTTGACTGGTGTTTGTTTTGAACCCTTGGATTTATTTGGGAAAATTTAACATCTTTATAATACTTACTTTTTCCGTGTAGAAGCATGGATTAACTCTAAATTTACTAAAATCTTAATTTTTTTCTCTCTCAGGGAGGACTTAATGCTTTCCTCAAATAGCTTCTACATCTGTTACTACCAATTTAAGGTCATGTTGTTGATTTAAAAATATTTTGTTTCATTATACTGTCCTTAACTTCTTACAGATTTTTAGTTTTTTAACTTTTTATGTTTATATTCATTTTTTTGGTGAATGACATTTTTTTTAAAGGTTGGATCTTGCTATGTTGTCCAGCCTGGTCTGGGAACTCCAGGGCTCAAGCGATTCTCCTGCCTCAGTCTCCTGAATAGCTGGGACCACAGGTGTGAGCCACCATGTCTGGCATAAAATTTTTATGTTTGTGCTTCTAATTAGCATGTCTGTTATTTTGTCTTATAGCTACAATCAAACCTTCTAGAACATTATTGAATGAATGATGATAATATGTACTGTTGCTTATCTGTTACTTGATGGTTGGTTTAAGATACCTGTCTTTTAAAAAATTTTAAAAGATCCTTTGTCTTCATGGTTTTCTAAGAGTTTTTTTTAACCCCTTAGGAATAAAGACTTAATTTTACTAAGTACTTATTGTGATTATTTTTTTTCTTATTGCCCTACTAAGATGATATATTATATATCATACAACATCTTTTTATTCTTAAACAAACCATAATTGGTTCTAGAGTAT
>VBSM01003148.1:5959934-6013880 GCA_008086735.1 Cheirogaleus medius | reverse complement strand
AGAGTGCTAGGATTACAGGCGTGAGCCACCGCGCCCGGCCTGTACTCCATCTTTGAATTATATCAAGGACCCTAAATCAAAACATGATTGTAACTAGAAATCCCAAAGACCATGTAATGGAGTAAAAAATGTAAAAGTAAATGATGTAACTAGATACTTGAAAGTTTAGTAAACACATTTAATACAGCCCTGTTGTGACATACTTATTTTCATGTAACATACTCCATTCAACTAAATAGTACGTGTATACCTCAGTTTATTATAATATTTACAAAAACCGTTTACATTTGGGAAATTCTCCAATTTTAGAAAAGACTGCTCCAAACCAGGGAGGTTTCAGTGCACTTCCAGAAATGGAAAAAGAAATATCGCTGAAGAGCTACTGTGATGTTTTCATTGCTGACTCACTAGATACTTTAAAATTATCAACCATTTTACTGCTTGAGTTTTGAAAGCAAGGGTGCCCGCAGCCTCGCCAATCTTAATTTCTTTCATTAATACCTTGAGACGCGTTTCAGGCGACAGAATCAAATTGAGAGGGCGAGACTAAAATTAAAAGATCACCACTGCCAAGTCTTCTGTCCACGGCTGACCTTTAGAAGAATCTCTCAGTGACTTTTACCTTCTTCCCATAAAGTAAAAACTTATACATTTCTACAGCATTCTCTTAACATTTTCATCAGTTACTCCTTGGGTTGTGCCTTCCTGCTACCACTGAGGGTCCTCAGGGCTGGGGGCCTTCTCTCCTCCGTTTATACGCTCACATAAACCCATTAGGTACGGCGACGTGGGATCTGACTTGTGATCTGACTGTTGAGGTTGAATTCCACACACCCCGCCCACTGGGTCTGGCCACCCTACGGTTGTACCATCGTCACTCTAAGTGTGGTTTGAACCCCTTGAATTAATTCAATTTAATTTAAAAAAATCACTAGCTAGTTGTCATGTGAATGGAACTATACACTACAGTGTAAAGATAGATTATACGGTATTCCTTTCTCCTTCCTAGATGGATTGAAAAATTAATCTCTACTAATTGGGTATCAATACCTAATCAATTTTCAATATTTTAAAAACTACTTAAAAATTACCATACTTTTTTACCTTTAATGTAACATATTTATGTCACATAAACAGCCATAAAATCTGACCAGGAGCGGTGGCTCATGCCTATAATCCTAGTACTCTGGGAGGCCGAGGCGGGCAAATCGTTTGAGCTCAGGAGTTCGAGACCAGCCTGAGCAAGAGCGAGACCCTGTCTCTAACTAAAAATAGAAAGAAATTATCTGGATAACTAAAAATATATAGAAAATATTAGCTGGGCATGGTGGCACATGCCTGTAGTCCCAGCTACTTGGGAGACTGAGGCAGAAGGATCTTGCTTGAGCCCAGGAGTTTGAGGTTGCTGTGAGCTAGGCTGACGGCACGGCACTCTAGCCTGAGCAACAGAGTGAGATTCTGTCTCAAAAAAAATTAAAAAAAACCCATAAAATCTATATTAAATAATAGTAGGAAGACTTATTAAAGCAGATAAATGTTTATGAGATGAATAATATTCACAAAAAATTTAATGATGTCCATGTTATAAAATATCTTATTAGATATTAGAGGGTGGAAAAAAACCTCTATTCATACTTCGACCCATCTCAGATTCTAGCAAATTATATGAAAATTAATCTTTTGAATTTGTTTGCTTTTTTAATAGTTTGACATATAGAGAACATACTCTTTTTTAAGGTTTACACTGCATAGGTAAGTTCCATTGTTCCTTTGTGGTGTAAGGAAGTGAACAAAAGTGGAAATTAATTATCTATGAATTTTTAGAAGTTCCTTATGAGACACACACACACACACACACACACATGAATGATTAGAATTCCCTCTCAATTTCAGTGATATTTCTGTATTTTGATCTCAACATATAATTATTTTAAACAGAATTTCTATATGGTAGGTCCACAGATTTCCTAGGGGGAAAAAAGTCAGTCCATATTTTACAAATAAACAGAGCCCACATGCCTCTTCTGTGGCTGGACACGGTAAGGCCAGTGTCCACTGGCTGTGCAGGAATGGGGGGCCATTGTCAATGTGGCTGTCATCATGAAACATTTAGACCCAGCTCTGTGAGCATACATCCATTGACCTTTAGAGAGAAGCAAGAGGAGAGGGAAGGAGCGAACAAGGAATGTGGGCTCTCAAAGTTCAAAGCTTTAACTCCGTTTCACAGATGAGGGCAAGGGCAAAGGTTTAACTGGCTCATTCCACATCTCACTAAGGACACTGTTTTTAGCATGCACCACACTCCCCCACAGCATCCAAATCCTCACAAAAGGAAACTTGTAGAAGATGATTACCAAGCACTTATATGGAGACAATGCACGCTTTGTGATCAATTAAGATGCAAAGAAAGTCTGCAGAGGGGTGTCTTACAAAAGGGTCCTTTCTTCTCAGTACTTTAAGAAAGGCAGATCTATCAAACTTATGATAATGAATTGCGAAGCTGATTTAATTGTCAATTACACATTACTTAAGTGTACTTTAATGATCTATATAAAGCCTTATTATTTTTTTTTTTTTACCTCTGATAGCTATTAATGGTTGTTAAAGAAAATGAAACCACTTTATTGAAATGTAATGTGGGGGTCTATTAAGAATAAGTTTTCAAAATGATAAAATATTATCACAAAAATGTGAACCCCTCTACATTTTGATATTCCTGAGTAGGTCAATCTCCATTCCACCGAAAGAACATTTCCTTCAAATTACGTGCAATTACAGTTTAAACATCCTCTTATATATTATATACAGAGTAAATTCTTCCCAATTCCCAGGCAAAAATGCTCCTTCAGAAGTTGGAAAGCAAGCGAGGGCAACATATTATGACATTTCCTCAAAAAGTTTTAGAAGATTTGAAACACTGCTCAGTAGAACAGACTTGGGGGACCACAATCACACCCCTATTTCTCTCATTTCTGCCCTGTTCTGTTTGCTTAAAATTGTTAAAAGAATGAGTGAGAGAGAAGTATTTTGTGCTCTCTATACAAACAAGTATTTAATCAAAGTATCGAGGTACTAATGTGCTTCAGTTAACATATGTATCTCTAAAAAGAGGTGTAATTCACATTTATTTATTAAAACAACATTTGAAATATACTAGTGGTTCTTATTAACGAAACAAAATCTGTTGCGAATCCCTTTAAAAGAGAAGAGTCGTTCTGTAATCAAACCATTGTTTCCTAGGGTATCTGTTAGCCTGACTTTTCTGCATTGAGTTTCTCTAAGTGGGGCACACGTATTCTACTGAAAACGACTGGAATATACACAACTGAAGTCATCCTCGAAGTGTGCCTTTCCCTGTCCTATAGGATACCCACTAGACAAGGAGCTATTAGGAATGTGAATTAGACATCATTAGAGTCAGAATCAAACAGCATCTGGCTTATGTCCACATAACCTACAGTAATTGAGAGACTTTACAATTATTCATCTAGCTGGTAACTGTAGATAGTTAAATAAGCCAAATAGTCCAAGTCAAACAGCTATTTTAGATTCTTAATTATTCGATTTGGCCACCTGCATTGATCACATCCAACAACTGTCAAAACTTCATTTACTATTATACGTTACGACAGGATGTCAAGTGGGAAGAAGATGGATTTTAGAGTAAGATATGGCTCAGAGCCCAATGCTGGCACAATGACCTTCTCTGTCCTTCAGGAAGTTTCTTATCGGAAGCTATTTCCTCATCTGTGAAGTGGGGATAATGCATCCTTTATAGGAATGTTGCAAAAATAAAATAAGTGAACAGATGTCAAGAACCTGACACATAATAGATACTTAATAAGTGCTAGTTACTATTCTTTATGATCTTTTCAACCCAGAGGTCTTAAAAAAAAGTCAGCAAATTCACATAGGA
This sequence comes from Cheirogaleus medius, assembly GCA_008086735.1. Taxonomy (NCBI): domain Eukaryota; kingdom Metazoa; phylum Chordata; class Mammalia; order Primates; family Cheirogaleidae; genus Cheirogaleus; species Cheirogaleus medius. The sequence goes on along the minus strand of VBSM01003148.1, from coordinate 6,009,964 downwards.
GTCTTCCATTCTCAACTTAATAGTTCAGTAATTGAACTCAGAGGTTACACGCGAATTGAAACGCTGGCTTTGAAATCCTTGAGGGCAAGAATCAAAACCTACATTAAAAACAGATACATCTTCAGTAGCACCTAGCACAGTATAGGGCCTTCATAGGCACTCAATAAAAATTCTAGATTGAATTGAGTCCAGCAAAAGAACCCTGCTACGTATGTGTTTGCTGATGTTTGGCTAATGTCATTTTTTAACAGTTCCTACTCAAGCCAACCAAGTAAACAGGTTAAGGAGGGAAGATGTGTCAACTTAGATACAGGTTACTCACTAAACACTTTCCTCCAAATACACTGAGTTTCTTTTACTATAATGTGCATCAATATCGCTATATGGAAATTTGTGGTATTTAAGTAAAAATGTTTAAAATACATAATTCAGATGTATCACTAATTTTATTTAATATTTTCATCTTATACAAACCCATGTTGTCTGAATTTACCTTCTGAAAAACTGAAAATATATATATAATATATATATGATGTAAAATGTATATAAATATATATATAATGAAAAAAGGGCTCAAATTATTTTTTAAAGATTAGTACCCTCAGCTAACCTACTGGATTGAGAAGATGCAGCCCTCAAGTCAGCAAAACTGCTGGGGTGAGGGGCTTCCTAAGCATAGAATCTTGACAACTCATTTTTGGACAATTTAAATGAATGATGCCAGATGCGCAGTATTCCCATACAATTTCAAATGTGAAAAAAAACCCAGGAAAGCTCCATCCAACCATCAAAATGAAAGTAACTTCAAAACCAAAATCACTTTAGAAATTGAAGATTTGGGGGTAGTTCTGGACAAAAATGGGAAAACTGACAATTGCTTGATAAATTAATTAGCTTTAAAGTAGACGTGAGAAAAACGTAATACTCAAGTTGCCTGAATAAATATGCCTTAGATCATAAAACAAATCTATCTAGTCTAGAAGGGAACCAACTTTTTCCCTTCAGATGAAAGCTGAAAGTCCAGGGTAATGAGAAGAAAACGTAAGATATACTTTCGTGAGTATCCTGGGATTTGGGGAGGGGCTTTGTCCTAGACCTGGTTCTTACTTGCATTGGGCTCCCCTCCTTCCTCTGGAGTCTGCAGCCGGGGCTCACCGGTGCCCCTAGGGTTGCCAGATTCCTAAGTTATTGTAGCAGCTAAGAATTGATTTCTTAGTTACTCTGAAAGCTAGTTTGCTTTTGTCCGTTTAGCAATATGCCATTAGGGGTATGCATTTGGGGGGTTCTGGGTCATTGTGAGACCTCCTTCACCTCTACTTATCAGTTTCTACATGACTCCAGATACCAGAGAATTTTGATTGCTATCTCCTGGGCTCCAGAGATCCTCCTGGCTTAGCCTCCTGAGTGGCTTGGACTATAGGCATGTGCCACTATGCCTGGATACTTCTTAAATTTTTTTTATTTTTGTAGAGACATGGTCTCCTTATGTTGCCCAGGCTGGTCTTGAACTCCTGGCCCCAAGCAATCCTCCCACCTCAGCTTCTCAAAGTGCTGGGATTACAGGTGTGAGCTATGGCGCCTGGCAGATATTTCATATATGGTGGTAAAGGAAGCCCTTTCTGAGGAGGTAGCGTCAGAGCAGACATTTGAACGACCTCTGCCCAAGTGCATGCACCTGTGTGTCAGAGAGAGCGAGGGACAGGGGAGAGTGAGGAGGGCGTGTGCACCATCAGAAAAACACGCCAGGCAGTGGGCAAGAGCAAGTGTTCCTGAGGTAGGATCGAGTCGGAGGTTTTTGGCCAACAGCAAGAAGGCCAGCCCCACTGAAGCAGAGAGAACTAAGCAGACTGAGGAGCGAGAGAAGGAGGCCACAGAGAACGTGGACTTCTGCAGGACATGGTCAAGACATTAATAGAGACACAGCAGAGCTTGGAGATAACAGTCCTTCTAACATAGGATGGATATCATCTTGGGAGAAAAAAGACGTAACTGCTTCTAAATAAACAGGCACATCTGTAAAGATATAACTCTATGACTTGGGAAGAGAAGCTGTCCATGATAAGACAGTGCGCCAGCGAAGATGCTAGAGAAACGAGAAAATAAAACTGAGCCCAGCTGGCTGCCCACGTGGGACTGCTCTTACGTGTTTATTGTTCTTTGACGTTCAAAGTCATTAAGTCATTGCAATTTCTCTTTCTTGCTCCTTGAATTCTTCTCTCTTTCCTCTGTTTTTAGCAACTTTTTAAGGGGGTGAAAAATGTCAGATGTCTTTTAGTTGAATTATATGTACTTCTTTACATACATTGTCAATGTTCTCCCTAAGAACAATGCCTTTGACTTTCTTAAAACAAACATGCTAACCAAGAAAAAAATAGAAAAAAAAAAGGATCTCTTTTTATCACAAAGAGACAGGAAAAATAGTAATTATAATCTTTGCAATTACGGATTTTCATCTTTCACTTCATTGTTATCAATATTCCATGGCCCCGAAATTTCAGATTTTATTTACCAAATATGTTCTGATTTAGTCCTGCTATTATACACATTGCCCACTTTGATCTGCTCTTTAGCTGGAGTGCTTTGTAAATCAAAGTTTTAATCCAATGTGATTTTTATTAGAATTGTTATCAGTAATGATTATTTAAGAAATTTCCACCATTCTCCCTTCTCATTCCTTCTTCGATTTATAATCTGAAGCTAGCTGATGAGTGACTCTCGTGGCCTCCATCAAGTTGCACGGTTGGAAGTCACGTGCCTGTCACCGAGAGAACAGAAATGACACCACTCATGATATCAAAATGTGCATGTGCAGGTGGATCCCACGTACACACCACTCCCTCCTTCTCTGGTCTCAGGCTGCAGAAAAAGTTTCTGTCACTTTCTCTTCTGGGCAATGGTGGCCAAACCTGGGGCCCAAGAGTGAGGGGAGAGACTTCAAAGCCAGAGAACTGGTTCTGGAACCAAAAGGTTGGAGAACGCTTTTCAGGGTTTTGGAAATAAGAAACCTGGAATCCGGAAAATGGGCTACAAGGTAGACACAGAACTGAGTCCTTGGCAGGAGCCCAAACTCTCTGGTTATTGACTTCCAAAAAAAGCATGAAATATGCTTCCATAAAGCTCTCCCTTGCTCATGAATAGTTTTGTTAATTTTCCTGATATTCACCAGTAATGCTGATATTGTTTATATATTGGGCTTTAAAAACTCTCCCCTTCTGCTTTTATAACTCCTGTTCTTCTCTTTTCATATTCAGTTTCCACGCCTAGGGTACTAGCCTACAACTTAATCGGTAGCTTCTCAGTCTTGCCAATTTCTTCCTCTTTCCCCCAACCCCCTTCCTTAGTAATTGCTAGAGAAGGCTCTGGTATTCCATTCACAAGCTACTGTAATATTTCCAATTGTTTTCATTGCATTTTTGGGCATGTATGGTACAACTTTTGAGTTCTAATTCAGCCAATTATTCCGGACACTAATTAACATGCAATTGCCAATCTCCTATCACCTTTATGTATTTAAAATACACAAACCACGTCAGAGCCCTAAGTGCGATGAGGGATGCTTTGGTTCTTGCCATCTTCACTTGCTTCCAAAGTCATCAATAAAAACGTAAGTATAAACAAAAAAATCTTGTTAGTTTTTAACACAGCTTTTTAAAAAGAAGCAAATCGTATTTGATGCACCTTTGAATCGTTTTCCCTCCCCAACCAAGACCGGCATTATTAGAACTGCAGAAAGGCAGTGAAATAGTTAAATTACGGGGATGGATTTTATAACACAAAGCATTAGGCTAAAATTGGATATTCATTTTCTGAATAACTGAACAATGGTATATATAAAGCCTGTGTCTTGGGAAGTCTCGAAATGTTTCAAGGGCAGTTGGGCTCTGCTTTGATTTCTGAATCACATAATTTCAACGTGAGTCAAGCACAGTAACTTCATAGGCACATTTTTGTACATCTATTAGCAACTTCTCAAAAGCGTCTCACGTTAACCACCTTTCTCTGTAAAATACAGAACAAACCCGAGCCATAAATCCTTGTACCTTCCTTAGTATGTTAACTTCCATGTAATAGCAAAATAGCAGCTAACACTTAGCAAGCATTTATGGCACCAGGCACTGGTTTTAACCCTTCGTAGGTATGATATATATTCCTCACAAAAATCTTAGGAGATGGGGATTATTAATATCCCCATTTTACAGAGGAAGAATCTGAGCCCTGAATTATTAAACACGGGGCTTGAGGCCACACAGCTATGACACCCTGGAATCAGAATTTGAGCCTTAATCCAATTCCAGGGCACATAACAGTGAACTCCCAGGCGGGCCGTTATGTGCCTGAATGAGGCCCAGTGGGTAAAATGCACAAAAATTCTATCATTTTCCTTAAAAAATTGCAAAGCTTTTTCCTCATAATTTTAGAAGGGGATGACATTCACAACAAGGCTTTCGTTCCATTTCCATGTTTCAGAATATCTAAATTGACTCATTCCTAATCTTTACAATTTGTACAATTCACACCAGGAAAGACAGTCAAAGAAGGGAACATTTTATTCCCAACTGACATTCTGGGTTTAAATATCCTTTGCAACAGTTTTGTTTTGAAAGATCTCAGTGGTTGCATATGAACCTGCCAGATGTCAACAATGTGTCTGCCATGTACAATATCCCCCAAAGACTAAAAATACTTCTTGCTGATACAGTATTTGGAAATAACCCGCAAACACCATTGGACCGGCTGCATGGCTAAGTGTCTGAGCAAACGCCTCTGAAACAGCAGATGTTCTGGGTTCTTGTTGTTCTCTTTGAGTAACAAAATGGCTTGTGGGGAGCTGATGTTCCCCTTACCTTTTCACAACAATTTCAGGAAGAATCCATGAGTTCTCATGCTCAGATCAACCTCAGGTCCTGGAATCCACCTGTGGCTACCGGCAGGTTTCTGCAGGTGTTTGCCTGTGGGAAGCTGTCAAGAACTGGTCTAAATCAGGGCACAGCTCCTGACAGAAGGATACAAACTGGCAGGAACTGTCTTAGGTGTCAGGATTTCTTTCTGGGACACAGGTATGTAGGTGGAATCTGCACTCAAAAACAAATCAATGATGGGAACAGCAGAAAGGTCTGTGGCCGGGCCAATCAGGTAGCAGAACGATTACCTGGAAAACGCACCGTGATTGATGAGAACTGATGCATGACAGGGACCAAGAGAGAGAGACCCAGTGTTGCAAATGAGTGCCATTTTGAATTACTTCTGTATTAAAGAAGCCAGATCCTAAAAGGTGAAGGAAAAGACATTAAATATGAATGAATACAGAACTGCGGTTTGAATTGCAAGCTTAGGCATAACGATGATGATGATGATGAATACCTTCTATCTGCAAGCATTTTGCAATTTGCAAAGCCTGTTTAGGCGCATTGTGTCATTTAACTTATGAGGAACCCGAGAATCGGAAGTGGACCCAGGCCTTGAAACCCAGAAAAGGGAAGAGAAGAAAAACGGAACACAATGAAAGGTGATGTTAAGGTCTCCTCCTTGAAACTAAAAGTATGGAAAAGTAGTAGGATAAAATGGCTTAACGTAAATCCTGACCTGAGATGAAAGCTGTTCATTTCATGAAGATATATTCAGGCACCAGCTCTGTCTACAGCAGAACACTGTGGTTCTGGGAGGAAGCGTTCGATTGCGGTCAGATGATCCACATTCCAGACTTGGCTCAATGAGTTACCAAACTGTGTGACTCTGGCAATGTCATTTAAGGTATCCCAGCCCAAATTTCCTTATCTGCAAAATAGGAGTAGCAGGCTCCGCCTTCTTCGATGTATGCGAATGCATTTATGGTATTGCTTGGCACTCAGGAGCCAGGCAGAAATGTCAGCTTAAGATGATAGATTCCTCTTAATCAATCACCTACAAATGTCTGTGAACATTACAAATTCCAGTCCTAAGATCTCCACGAACTAGATGTTGTTCTCGCTCTATACACAAGGAAAATTGAAACTGAATGGTCAGTTTGTGGACCTGACATTAGAAATGAGGTCTTTGAACTTCTGATCCCTGGATCCTTCATTGGGGAAAATAAATCATTTAAATAACATGCCCCAAGCCACACAGTTAAAAAGAGGATGAGAGATGGTGTTTGACACCGGGACTATCCAATTCTAAAAAATGTGTTCTTTATGCCACACCTGCGAAAACTAAAAATTGCTAGCATTCTTCTTCACCCTCTTCCTACTGCTCATCGCAAGTGACTATCACTCATTTGCAGATAAATATCAAATTGGTGTTCTGTCAACAGGGGACGACAAATTTTTGAGTCACAGCACTGTAAAATCGCTGTATGCTTTGCCTTGATAGTAACAACAGAAGCTCACCTCTCCATCATGAACTGAAAAGTAATTTTAGTCTTGGTTCATGAGAATTTGACCAGGCAGGGCTCCATGTGTCTTTAAGATGGTACATGCAATTTAGTTACTACACTTGAGAGGTGGGGCTGGGGAAAATAGCAATATAGCTGGCGAGCTTTTCTTCTCCTTTCACTGATAGTAAATTGCTGTACATAATCACATAGCCAGAGGGGATAGCTTAGCGCAGTAAGCTCCAGGTTTGCTAGCCTAGGCTGTTTAAAACCTCAAGTTCTAATCCCAGCAGAGCCTGTGTATGACTCTTCATCTCCTTGAGTTTGATCAATTACATTTCATAGATTTTTTTTTTTATTATGTAAGAGACTCAAATAAGGCTTTATAACTCAAATCCTGTCTATCTTACAGAGACTCTAAATACCTTGTACTTTTTATTTATCTAAGTATTGAATTTCAGGCTTACTGTCTCTAACACCTTCGCCGCAGTCAGAGAGGAAATTGTGCGAAAACTTTTAATTAAGATGAGACTATTTTGGTGGAATCATGCACTGTATCATTTTCCTATGTGATCTGCCCATACTGGTGAAGCAATGGGCCCATGCAACAAAGACAAATCCAACGTAACACATGACATTAACCACCATTTACGGAATGACCACCGTGTGCTCGGCACTCATGGTGAATTAGCTCATTCAATCCTCATAGTTCATTTGTAGGGTAGCGATTAAATCTTTCTATACTCAGTTCACAGAGAATTCTAAATGCACTGTCCAAAGTCACACCAGCCAAAGCGGGAGAGCTGGGATTTAAACACAAGTGTGTCCGCCCCCAAAGCCCACGACGTTCCAATTCTCTGTTTCCTTAACATTATTGTATGACTAATTAGAAAAATAAGAATAAAGTATGGGAAAGGTACCAAAAATGGAGCTGTAACGTGAAAGCCCAAATGAGGAAGGCAGCAGGACCTTGGGGCGCAAGGAGAGAACCCGGGTCACACTGTCACATCGTTGTACCGAAGCTATCTCTGAGCAGCTGGAGGCTGGCCTTCCCACGCACGCTATGCCGCATCTACACGGTGAGCAGGCTTTGGGGCACAGTCTCCAGAAGGGCCTGGCGTGGGTGGGTGTGAGGGTACAATACTATTTGCAAATGTCACAGGCAAAGTTCTTACATTTAGTGGAATCTTCACTCTGCTGAAGGGGCATGTCACGCACGGGGAGCTAGGGACCCAGAAGTCACATCCCCACTTGGGAGTATGTTCTGCTGCCTTCTGCTTTCTGTAACCATCTCCCCAGGTTTCTGTATCCTTTGCCATGAAAGAAACTCCCCATCCTCTGATTGCATCTTTCCGTCCGTCACGTGACCATCCCGTTGTGACCCCCTGGAGGTGCTGACGAGGGTGGGAGGAAGCCACAGGTAAAGTCAAACATGCCCCCACGTTTCCTGGAGAGGGTGGCTCTCTGGGTGCCATTCACTGACATCATGTGTTCAGGAACAGAAACAGATCACAAATGAAGGGTGGGAGGGGACATGATCTTACCAAGTTGAGCCATGTTGAGCGGGAAGTGCCCAGGGAGCATCCAGGTGAGGATGTAGAGTAGAAAATTGGATATGTGAGTCTGCAGGACACAGAAATTCAGGACCGGAGCCCTGAACTGGGAATTATCAATATTCATGAGATGATTGAAGCCGTAAGCGAGGATGAGCTCACCCAAGGACGGAATATATAGAAAGAAGAGTAGTGAGTCCAAGCGCAATGCTTGGAAATACCAAGAAAGAGGAGAATTAGAAGGAAAATCATAGAGATCAGAGAACCAGAAAAGAACAGTGATGGGGAAACCGAGTTTGAAGAGCAGCATTTCCCACAGGGGACTCCTAGTTTTATCGTAAGACGAGTTTTATGGGTTAAGGCCAAACAGACTTGCTATTGTGTATTGTGAATCTTTAAAGAGGATTACAATATGTAGAGCTTTGGAAAATCATTTAACCACAGAACTCTTCGTTTTGCATGAAACCTACTAATATCTCTCAAAACTGGTGTTCCTTGGAGCATGCATGCCTTGGGAAAACCCAGGCAGTGTGATTCCCTGAACAAGAAAGTGTCTGTCATATCAAAGAAGTCCAGTGTAATGAAGACCCCATAAAAGCTATATTTTGACAATTGCCAAGCCACTGATTACCTGCATCAAAGCGGTTTTAGTGGAGTGGTAAGAGCAGGAAAAAGGCAGCAAAGGATTCCCTAAGAGGTGAGGATGGTATCTGTGTATCAGGACGTCAAGTTGCACACCTTACATATATACCATTTTTATTTGTCACTTACACCTGCATAAAGACGAAAGAAGTGAGGATGTAAAACCAGTGCATGTTGATTGCTCTTTTAAGAAAATTGGGTTTGAGAGGAAGGACAGACAGACACATAAGGGAGGATGCCGCACCAAGTGGACATTTCAGGATAGAAGAGCTCTGTGCGAATTTATAGGCTGGATGGAAAAAGCCAAAGAGAAAGAGAGAAAGAGAGAGAGAGAGAGAGAGAGATATGCCAAAAATATGTGGGGTGAGGGGGTGGGGCGGAAGGGTAGGTGCTGGACAGAAGTACTGAAGAATGGAGAGGAACCGGCCATAAGATGGAACATGGTGAGTACTCACATAGAAACAAAGTCGTCATCTTGGAGGATACAGAGGGGCAAGAGCTTGGCGCTAGTTGGAAGGACTAAACAAGGCTCCTTCCAAAAGGTATCCTCGGACCTGGATGGGGAGTGAGCAGGCAGAGAAGCAGAGAAGAGAGGTATGCAGGACATGGAAGCCACTCCAAAGGGACAGGAGTCAGTAGAAAAGGTGTTGAGATGCTACAGAACAGAGTGTACCCAAGGAAGGACATTTGAGATTAGAATTCCAACACTTCTCATGGAATATCATTGGATCCATGGATAGAATATCTAATTCATGATGGGATTTTTTTTTTTGTAATTTAAAAATTATTTATTTATTTATTTTTGAAACAGAGTCTCACTCTGTTGCCCAGGCTTGAGTGAGTGCCGTGGCGTCAGCCTCGCTCACAGCAACCTCAAACTCCTGGGCTCAAGCAATCCTACTGCCGCAGCCTCCCGAGTAGCTGGGACTACAGGCATGTGCCACCATGCCCGGCTAATTTTTTCTATGTATTTTTAGTTGGCCAATTAATTTCTTTTTATTTTTAGTAGAGACAGGGTCTCACTCTTGATCAGGCTGGTTTTGAACTCCTGACCTTGAGCGATCCGCCCGCCTCGGCCTCCCAGAGTGCTAGGATTACAGGCGTGAGCCACCGCGCCCGGCCTAAAAATTATTTTTTAATTATTTGAATGCCTGTATCTGAAGTTACACAAACAAAACTTTCTATGAAAAAGAAAAGGAGAGTAAAAAAACACACAGTTTAGCGTTGGTGAATTGAAGAGTGCAAGTGAATAAGTCAGAGCAAACCCAAATCTCATGAGTAAAAAAAATGACACGTTGTTCATTTTGCTAGTTTGGGATGAAGAGATGAATCAAGGATTTATGAAAGACCAGAATCTGGAGAGAAAAGTGTGTAGTAGGTCTGAACAAGATTATATTTTCTACATTGCTGGAATGACATCCTTTCCTAGACAGGAAATGGGTGTTGTTATTGATGATTGCCATTTAACCACTTACAGATACGAAATCATCAGTAGTTTTGGTAATGTTTTAAAAAGAATTATTTTAAGAGTTTTTGCATGCCTGTAAAATTCAAAGCAAGAACTCACTAGCTATCTCTTGGAAGAAGCGTGAATACTGAGGCTTGGATGCATTCGGAAGACATCCTACGACACGTTTTTGTTCTAAGCAGACCGCATAAACTCAAGCTTTTCAGCTGTTTTCCTCTATAACGTTGCATTTTAATCCTTTAGCCAGTCATATTAAAAAATAATAATGGAAATGGAAATTACCCAGTTCTAAAGATGCTATTGTAGTTGTTTTAATTAGAAGCCTGCCCCATTCAATGACTTGATAAAGTGCTATTGTTAGCCCAGAGAAAGTTCCTTCCCATCCCAAGCAAGGGTTTAAGCAACAATTATTAGGTAGTAAATTGGTAACCTATGACACCAGCGTCAGCCAACATCCTACTGATGGAGCAGGACCATTAAATATACATATCTCTAATTGCCATAGACACAAGGGATAAGTATCTTCGTTTATGTGAGAAAGGCTTATATGGAAACAGATATCAAGTAGCAACACATGAGTTGACAACACATGTATTATTTACGGAATGTATCTGTATTTGGTACAAAAAGAGACAGAGAGAGAGCCCTATTGCATGTATCTTTGTATATATATCAAAATAGTTTGCACCTGGTTCATTATTAGTACGTAAACTAAAGAGAAAGACTGATCTAGAGGCAATTAATTGTTCTGTTTAAGGGCGAAGTCTCCATTTCGTATGAGAAAATCTGCCTTCTCCAAATACTGGATACCCCTTTTGGTCTCAGTTTTTAGAGACCCCTCACCCCCAGACGTTTTCCCTTAACACCCACCCCTAGCCTGCGACTCACTGAATTCACTCCATCCCTTTTGGAGTTTGCCCAAGTCCTGTATTTTGAAGCTGTCCCTGGCTGTTCTTGTCATAACCATCACCACAATCATGATGTTAGCTGTTCTCCCTATCAGAAAAAAACCAAGGTCTTTGCAAATCTCATTTGCATGTTATTAGAACTAGTTAATGCATTTTCGTTTTGAACAAGAAAAAAAGGCCTTTTATTCTCAGAGTCATTATATCTTATTATTAATTTTAACTCCAACCCTTAGAAGTTTACCTCCTTAAACATCATGAATAACAACTTTTGTCAGTAACCATAATGGTTTGACCTTTAGCCTATGTATTCTGTACCAAGAAAAGTATTATCATATTGAACATTAAGCAATGGTTTCACTCCTAAAAACTGAATTTTTAAAACCCCTTTTTAAGTAAAATTACATTAATCTGTTGTCGCCCTTGTTACACATTATTTCGAGCTAGAAGAACAGAGTGAAGTGCACTATGATTGGAAGACAGTGTTATCATCGTAAGCAGTAACTTTGCATTAGTTACGCTCTTCAAAAGTCATCTAAGAATGGGTATATACATACACAATGAGTGTGACGTGCACCAACTGGGGGATGGACATGCTTGAAGCTCTGCCTCGAGGGGGGAGAGGGGACAAGGGAAATATATACAACCTTAACATTTGTACCCCCATAACATGCTGGAAAAAATTTAAAAAAAAAAGTCATCTAAAAGAAATCCTGTTCCCTGTATACTCCCACCTCTCACACACAGCAATAAAAAACACAATACCCGTTGGGTTCTTGGAAATAACTCCTCACTTCTCCATTTTGACATGAGAAGAAACAGAAAGCGAATTATTTACATAATTTAAAATACAGCGTGATGTATGCATATTTACCTTTGGGAACATTGCTAGGTGGCAGCTGGTATTCTAAACACCATCGTGCATTCTACCCAGCGGAATGGAACACAGATTGTTTACATAAAATGAAAAACTAGGTGCTCCACATTGCGAAGCCAAGAATTTTTTTTTCCCCTGGGTCAAAAGAATGAAAATGTTGGCAATCATAAAAAAAAAAAAAAAAGATGTGCTGTCAATTCTTGATGATCTAGCAGCAGTGATTAAATTGGGGATCCTTGCCAGCATTCCCCGGCCCTTGGGCTGCCAACCCTGTGCTGTGTTGTCGCCCTTGCAAAAAGGTGAGGCCAAGGCTGTTCATCGAGTCCCTCTTCCCAGAGGGACATACTGTGACACTCTAGGCTTAAAGTAAAAATTTCAGATTATGGTAGATTTTAATGACCTACATTCTCTACTTTATAAGTACTGAAGATAATAAAATGGGGTTTGTGTGTGTGTTTAATAACCCACATTCCAGCATCCCCACTGCAAAGCACAACTGGTAGGTTTACATGTAACCCAAGACCCTTTGGCTAGTGGTCTCTGTGCAGAACTCCAGCTACAGGGGGCAGGACTGACCCCAGGCCCCAGCTGCTGGGGTCTGAAATTGCTCCAAGGCTGTGCTTCCCATTGGCTGCTTCCAACCATGGATTGAGTCCAGCAGGAATACTGAGGCAGACCTGTCCTGGGAGATGCAGGAGGACTCTGGAGGTCCGGTTCAGCCCAAGGCCTCTCCAGCAGCCTTGCTCCATCTTTCTTCGAATGGGGACTGGGAGGCTTCCACCCGCCTTCCTTCGCTTGGGGTCAGACATGCATCACGGCCTGATCTCTCTGCTCACCTCTTCTGGCTCCTGCCCCATTTCCTTTTACAGGTCTTTCCCCTAATAAAACCTCTCCATGCTTTTTTCCCTGCTGCTAGAGGTACTGGCACTAACACAGTCTATAATTCCATCTGAACATCAGGCATAGGCAGGTATGAATTGGTAATTGAAGAAAGCCGTTCATGCATTTCACTGTGTGTGTGTGTATGTTTACTTAGGAATTCCCCACTTTGCAAATGGCCAACTTGGAATAGCTATTCTGGTTCACCCCAACAGTACTGTCCAGGTAGCTACAGGAATTACTTTTTCTTTCTGATTTGCCAATAATGATTGCCTTCTTCTACTCCTTTCCTTTACTCCAGAATGACAGAGACACCACCTGTCACCTGGGCTCCAGTGCTAGCCCGGGGGTGGTTCCTGCAGTCACAGGGCTGCAGGACTGCTGGTCGCTCACTGTGAGCCATCACAGCTGCTCTGGCCCAACTTCTGGTTTCTTGGTCCTGACCTCTGCCCGTTTCCCCCATTCCCTATGCCCGGACGACCTTCTCTTTCTCTGCGTGGCACACCTGCTCAGCTCCAGGCGTTTGGGTTTTCCCTTGAAACGTAGGTGACTGGGTGTCTGTCCCAAACACCATCTTTATCAGCTATAAGTCCTGTGCAAATCCGAACTAAGAAAAGGAACACAGAAGGGTCTGGGTATAGCAGGAAGCCCAGAGCAGAAGGTGGGAGAGAAAGCGAAGCTGTAGGTGTTGAGGGCTAAGGTACCCAAGCAGTCCATGGCTGAACCTTCAGGGCAGTGAAAGGGGTTATAAAAAAGGAGATCAAAAATATCCTCAGTTTATTTCTGGATTTTTCTATTTAATTAAAAAAATATCCTCAGTAATTTACACCGCAGGACGTGCAGCTCTCTCTGAACTCTTTGGCCCTCCCAGTACTATATAATACACTCACCGACTCATCAGAGTCTCCCCAACAACCGGCTAACAAAGGAGAGGGCACAGGGACCTGTGTGTCAGCTCTGGTGGAGGTGGGGCTACGTAGGGTATCCCCCTAATTCTGCACAACTGACGTCTCCTGGATGTGCCAAAGAAAACTCAAACATAAGATGTTCAAAGCGGAACTTACCATCTCCTGCCTCCCTGCTCTTCTATTTGGGTACCCTATTTGAATTGGTGGTGATAGCTGTAAATCCTAAAGTTTTCCCCTTTAGAAACACAGTATTAGGACCCCTAGCCCTACTAGAACTATCTCGTGTTAATAAGACCTTTGTTATCATTACTTATCACAATCCTTCTATGGAAAAACACGTTTTGAGTTCCAAACACACTGTGGAATATGATCCATTCATGAGTTGGGTAATAACTGTGCTAATGATGTGGGAACCAGCCTCATTTAGAAAATTATTAGCATTATCATTAATCAGTTAGAGTTATTCATTTGTAGCCTGATATATTTGGAGCTCAGCTTGATTTCTTTCAGGTCTTTTAACTTGTGGGTTTAGCATGAAGTTCCTTGATTATATTTGTTTCTATGAATAGTGTTGTTTTGTGCCTTTAAATCCCAATTTAAAATGGGCATAAATCTTAAATATCATCAAAGAAAATTTGGAGGAGACTTTAAACGTTGCTTCAATGCAATGATTCTCAAAGCGTGGTCATAGGAGCAGGTGCATCAGCATCACCTGGCAACTCATTAGAAAAGCAGATTATCAGCCACATCCCATAACTACAACATCAGAAACTCTGGGGGTGGGGCCCAGAACAGCATTTTAGTACAACGAGCCCTCCAAGTGATTCTGATCCATGCTTAAGTGTGGGATCTAAAGTATCTACTATCTTCAGACCAAGAATTATTATCAATCACGGATGAATTAAAACTATTTTAAGTGTCCTATATGTCATCGTCCCTGTGGAGGATATGAAAACAGCTGCAAGAATGAGTTTTGTCTTTAAGAGTTTTCAATCAAGTTGGGAAAACTCATACACATGAAATTAACAGAAAACTGATAGGACAATAAATGAATAAATGTGTGCAAATCAAACTGCAGCACAGGATATTGGAGAGAGGGGACTATATTCTATCAATTGGGATATGATTAAACATTTGCCTTACAAATATATAATTAATATGGGTGGAAAGGCAAGATGTTCTTCTAGTAAATGAGAGAGAAGAGGGTAAAGTCTTTTCTTCTCCCCTAGACTCTAAGAACTGGGTTGGGATAAATGGAATCATATCTCTAAATATACTATTTTAATCGTCAGAGACAATGACTTCACGATTTTTCTCATTAAGCCCTGCCAGTACCACCACTGTGAGAGCTAAGAGTTTTTTCATGCCTGGCTGAAATCTCTGCTCATTGACCAGGAAAAAAGCACCTCATAGCTAATTCATAACTGGCACCGAGAGACAGTGGGTTGTAAAAGCATCTTGCAAAGTTTTAAAATGTCATATAAAAGTTAGATATTTGCTATTATTTTTATTATTATTTGGTTTAAGGAGTGGCGCTGCTTCCACATGAGAAGTTTAATGATTTTGTTGATTCTAAAATGGCAATATGCGAAGTTGCACATTCAGTTCAAAACTTTCAGAAGATCTGTTTTCTTATTCCTTCTGTGGATGTGTGTGAAAACGCACAACAGACAAATCAAAAGCCCCAGGCGAGTTTCTTTTGCTCTCAAGATGATACTTTTTAAGTTGCTGAAATGACAGAAAACCAAATCCCTTTGAAAGGTGGACGGCCTCACTTATGATTCTATAGGCCTGATCCTGAAACTAAAAAGGGAATAATTTGCTCACGTTTGGGGGCCATTAATTCTAAGTTACAAAAGTATCATTTGGTAAATTACCTTTTCAAAGGCACTGAATGACATCTTAAAGCTCTTAAAATGTTAAATGACCTCTACAAAGTGGTCAGTTTACTCCTTAATCACTGATAACATCAGTCCAAATAGCTTCAATTTCCCTAGTACTAGATTCTGATAAACACAAAACACTTTTATAGACATTATCAAATTCACTGTTAACATCATAGTTGGAGGGTGGAGGAAGGGAATCTGAGAAAAAGATTTCAGAACCTCCCTTGTAAGATAAAGGAATCCCATGGGTGTCAAAGAAGATTTTAATTACAAATTTGTCCAGTAATTGCAAAAGAATACTATCTGAATGCTGCTTTTCCTTTTTTTATTGGCCATGCTTTATAATGCTAATAAAGACGTCTACTTTAATATCTCTGATTCTGATTTATGCTTTCAGGCTGAGTGGGAGCTCATGGTGTTAGAATTTAGATTTCGGTGTAAGAAAGAATCTTTCTGAATCTTTTCAGACAGCATTGCATGCATATGGTGGGAACACAGTAAATATGTTCATAGGTGTCTCCAAAAAGTAGACAGCTGTGTGTACTAGGACGAGAAAGGCTGAGAATTCGTTGCTGCATTTAGACTTGGATCAACGTGGCCATAGTAACAACTTCAGGAGGATAAAGCCTCCTTCACCTTAGATGGCCACCTCTACCTATTCATGATGGCTTTAACTTCAATTTGGTACTCTTACTTAAAAGCCATAAATCAAACCCAGTTAACGAGATACGTTATCGTTTTCCAATAAACCAATGACTAAAAGCTTTCCAAAGAGCAATAATTCATTGTTAAAAAAATATACAGGGTATGATGGTCCTATAAGCAGAGGTCCACACCTAGAGAAACTACGTAGCGATTTCACACTGTCAGGCAAAAGCTAGACAGTGTGCACTCTCCAATTCTTCACATACATTTCTCCAGTTTTTAGCTTCCTGGTTTGCTTAGACATGCACTTGTGACAAATTTCAAGGAATAGCTCTAACCTTCGATGGTGAGAGATGCTAAAGACCCCATTCAGCAGATGAGTTTAAAGATGATAGACTTAAGTGTCAAATATAACAGAATATTTTTTCCAGGGTGGGCTAAAACAACATTTACTTATAGAGAAGGTTAACTCATTTGACTTACCGAGATGGCATTCCACATTTGATTAAAACATGGCACTTGGAACATAGGCATCAAATGACCATACGACAAAATGAAATCCACTTTAGCATTAGCCAAGAGGTTTGGGTGACTCTTGGGGGACTTGGGAGAAATACTAATTTTTTTTCTCCTAATTTTCCCTATCATCTCCCTTCCTCCTTTCATTTCTTCACTTTAGTTGTTGAAAAAGAGATTTCTTGTTCAGTAACTTTCTCTGTTACTTCAAGCACAGAAACCTCTGACGGCAGAATTATGGTCTTATCCTATATATAACAAGTGGTGGTTCCAAGAGATCTTTGAGGCTTTATGAATGACCGTGGAAAGCTCTACCATATGGTACCAGGGTGCTTGTGGATTAGAAAGAGGAGAGGAGAGCCTTTGCTAATTTTAGTTTTAGCCTTTTGTTTTTCATCTATACTTAGATTGGGAATAAAAGATCCAAGAGAAGGGAAGGAAAAGAGAAAAAGTATACCTAGGAAGGCAATGAAAGATTAACATCAGAAGACAAAATTAAATAATGTGGAAAAGATTTCCAAACATCTTTTTTTTTCTTTTTTTAAACAAAATCTTCAGCGTCACTGGCACGGCTGTTTAATTAAGTCAAACCAAGAAATTCACCCGGACAGGAATGCCATTCCCCTTCCTTCTTTAAGACGGTAACAATTTCACAATGTATTTTTAGTTTTTCTCTTTAGGAAGTCAGCATCACAAACTATAAATACACAGTGTAATCTTCTGCCAATAAAATGAGGTCAGCTTTCCTTTGGGTCTCCTTTAAAACTCGAAATCATTACTGTATCTTCCTTCTCCAAATCCCCTCACCTACTTAAAGAATTTACTTCTTCCCCTTTTTAGGGAAAAGAAATCCAAAAGCCCTTCGATTCCAAATTAACTCTTTGGCCTTCCTTGGGCCTAAAAAAAAATGTGCTTGTAAGATCATATCAGAATTCAAAGTATATTGAGTAGCCAAGGGCTGTGCTGAAGAAACAGGTAGGGATATTTGAGCAGTGACAGCCACCCCTTCCTTATGTCCTCTCTTTAATCCCATTAGCCAAAGAGAATGCTGCACTTTGAGAAATTTAGGAGCAGAGAGTCCCTCTGGCTAAGAGCACGACAATACCTCCCTCTAAAATGAGCCTGGCGTATTTAAATCTATAAAGGTAATGCCCAATTAAAAAGAAAAAGGAGGCAGATTCTAACTCATACCTATTAGGTTCGCTATAAAAAAATAAAAATGACCTAAACTCTGCCTTGAGCAGAACAACCAGCCAGCTATAACACGACGGCTCCACTACCTTGCTCTGTCAGGAAATGGGATGTCGTGGCAAATCAAACACTGTGTTTAATAGAGTATTATAAAAAAAAAAAATACCAGGTAGGCACGACCCATTTGCAAGATATGGAGTACAATAAAATATACTTAACACTAAAACAACACTGAACATATTTTAATCTTTCTCTGGTGATTCAAGGCATTTCAGAATTTTTCATTGACTCTAGGTCACCCTTATGAACCTCAATTTTCACTATGCCCAGTGAAGCATGGTTATATCAATTAATAGAGGTTTCCATTTGACGGAATGTTTTAACAACTAGCTTTAACAGTATAATATTTCCATTGGATGGGTACTGGACAGAAAACATGAATACCAATCAGTTGGATATATATATATATATATATATATTTTTTTTTTGCATTGGGTGGCAGTAGTTTTAGTGTAGTGCTTTAAAAAGGGTGCCGTCTTTAAGTGGTTTGAATAATAAAGAAGACTGGCCACTGGGATGGCTGGGAATGGAAAGAGAAGCCCAAGTCACTTCAATGACTCCATTGTTCTTGCAGTACATCCAACACAAAGCTTCCCAGTGTCACCAGCTCATGCCTGCAGAGCTCCGGGTTCCTCCAGGGAGGAGTCCGCCACTGCTGCGTGGCCGGCTAAGAAGTCAACTACCTGGCTCTGACATCCCAGCTGCAATACAGCATCCCTCTGAGTGGCTGCAGAGTTTGGGAGTCTGTAACAGGTATCCTGACAACTCACACTTATGGCGATAACCACCCTGTTGGAATAAAAACATGTTGATGCTCATCCTTTTTCAGTTTCGGTCACACAAGGTGACAGCGACGGGTGCTAATTGAAAAGGAAAACGATAATTCAATGTTGTAACAGTTTGCACCTATCTCATGCTTTTTCATCCAGAAGATTGAAAAACATTTTTTCACAAAGGGAAATCATCTAAGGTAACTTCCCCTGGGGTAGGGGGTCATTCTGTGTCTCTGAAGAGGCCAGGCAATACGTATGCAATGACAGCACCTTGTGCTGATGGACCAGGAAGATCCAAGGAGAAAAAAATGGAATATTCAATCTTTGGAAGAAGATAGAGCTGCATCGAATGACAGGCTGGGGACTGAAGAACATTCCTGTAATCCCAGCTTGGTTCTCCATGTTGGATGGGTCACCCAGTTGGAATCTCATCATTCTCTTTCGTAAAATGCATGTCACAATTTGAAAAAAAAAAATTCTGTTTTCTTCTGAGCTGAACTCAAAGTATTTTAAGTGCTGAGTAAATACTTATGAAAGATAATGACAGTTTCCCATTAGAGGTAAAATGCCATATAGAAACTGTGGGCTGTGATAAAATTGTACCTGCTTTGCAGAGATTCCTAATGTGAAGTGCCACACAAGGTGTTAAAATGCATCTGAGACTTCTTGGGACTGGAAAAAAATGTGTTAGCCTAGTCTCGTAACACTCCAACCAGGGCTCTGCAAACACATACATCGTGGTAGTGTTTTGGCCCTATTGTTCATTTTCTAACATATTTGAGAGGCAGATCATGAGATGATACCTCAAAATGGGGGCAGTGCAGTGGCTTTTCTAAATCACAGACCCAGGATGAGCCACATTCCACATGGCCCGCTCTGGAGAACCCCAGGCAGGGGTGCAAAGTATGTCAGGCAGATGGCTGCATCTCTCGCTTCCATCTCCCTGACTCTGCAGTGTGTTCTATTTTCTCCTTTTAAAATGTGGCTCATTCTAAAAGCAGAAGAATCAGTCCACGTAGAACTCCTGAAGATAGAGCCCTGAGAACTCAGCCGCACAGCCCAGGAGAAATGGTATCTCTGGGAAGAAATCAAGCACAGATTTCAGCGAAACATCTCTCTCATGCTCGAACAAGTTTTTCTTTCTTGTTGAAACTTGTCAAATTCCCTCCATCCACCCTCCTCTATAGACAGATGGATGTACGGAGACACAAAGAGACAGACATTTGCTTATTTTGGCCTGAACATTTCTTGATGAAGTGCAGCCTTCAGCCAGCTTAATGACTTGCTCCTAAAGCACCATCCACATTTAATCTGTCCGCCTCACCCCAGCCTGCTGCACACTCTGTAAATATTCCTTAAGTCATAACACTCCTCTGAAACAGATAACGGGAACAGCAACGCGAAATGAATTTCTCCTGCACATTTTTCAGGGATCCGAATGTTTAGTCTCGTATCATCTCACTGTGGCATGGCGAGAAGATGGGGCAGAGAGGATGATCCTACTCAAGAAGGTAGGGAAAATGGAGGGAAAAACGTAGTCTGTGAGTTAAAGGGCTTGTGTTTGTCCTGACCTCCAAATAGTTTCTATCCACCAGCTGCCAACTCTTTTGAAGGCCTGTGAAACCCGAGAAGCTGGAGAACTTGGCCAATTATGAGACATTTTACTATGAGGTGGGGGGATCAGAAGGGTTCTCTAGGTAGGAGGTTGCCCAGTGACTGTGACCTCTCTGAGAGAGAGAGAGAGGGGTTGGGTGGGGAGAGAGAGAAAGAGAGAGAGAGCAAGAGAAAGAGAGAAAGAGGTGGGAAGAGAGGGAGAGAGAAAGAGAGAGAGAGAGAGACAGACAGACAGACACTGACTCATTGACTCTATAGGACAGTCCAAATGTCTGGTTGTTTAAAGACGACCCCGGTTAACTCAGCCGGGTTTCTTACGGCCCAAACTCACACTGCCTCACAGGTGAATCAATTCATCCTCTCACATTCAAACAAAAGGCATCTGGGATCATCCTTCAGAGAGAGCGAATGAATCCCAGAGGATACATACACACAAAAAGAACGTTAATTCCATCACAGCACTAACGTAGCATTACCTGTAATACACTTCTTTCAATATGTTTACCAGCACCTTAGGTTCTATCTAGATATATAAATCAGTTTGAATGAATGCGTGGAAAACTGGTTAAATGGTAGAGAGACTACAAATTCTCACACGTGGAAGACTCGAGAACGCCAGAGTGCTGTAGCAAAAACAGGGTGTGGGTGGGGGGGAGAAAGTGGCAGCTTTTAAACATTCTTAAGGTGGAAGGAAGAGTCTACAGGTGATCCTGAAGTGCCCAGAGGACAGACGTGGGGCACACTGAGGTTACAAAGAGGCAGAACTCATTAGAAGAAGATCTGACGTCCTGTGCGCACACCACTTCTGCGGGTACCTTTACATACATTCACTGCATTGCCTCCAAGGCCTGTCGACTAGATACCATTGAACACCATGGCAGAGACCTTAACTATGATGATCAGAAAAGTTAAGAAAGTTAGTGCTTCTGGCAACACCGCTTAGAAGCAGCAGAAATTGGATTAGACCCAAATCTGAGCTGCTCTCAAAATGGTGCCCACTTGCTGGCCACCACCCAGGGCAAAATAACTGCTCAAAAGGGAGAGAAATACGCAAGCCAGTACCGCACCTGTGGACAGGTGTGTCTGCCACCTGAGACAGGAAAGCATTTCTCTAAAAAGAAGTTTAAAGCCCTGAGACTTTGATGATGGGGTTCTCTTGAAGAAATAGAGTGGAGACACCATCAACTTCCATTCTTCTTCCTTTCACTTCTTATTAAGGGCAGTTTTGTGGTAGCAATAAAGGAAAATAACTCGGTATCGATGTTCGGTAAGCTCCCCATCAAACAGAGAGGGGAAAAAGGAAGAAGGATGTCACTATAAAAATATCTGTAAACGGATCCGTCCACAGAAGACAACTTTAAAAGCCAGAACAAATGGATTCTCAGTTACCCTCTCTTCCCCATTTCTTTCTAACAAGTGTAATCTTTCCTAACTCAGGTCTGGGCAATTCCAAATGATGACTTGATTTGCAGTGATGGACCCAGCAGGAAGCAGGGGAGCTCAGTGCAGTGTTTAAACTGTCGTGGTCGCACACGGGACACCAGCAAGTCACCTTGCCTCTCTGAGCTCCGGTTTCCTCGGGAGTCGTAGGAAGGGACCGCTGTGATCCTTTTGACTTCAGCGTGCAAGAACATAGAAGTCCCTACCACAATAGCCCAGTGCCCGTTTCTTATTACTGAAATTACTGAGTATGAGCAGAGGATGTAGCTAAGAATATAGCATGCTCTGGAGCCAGAATACCTGGTCTTAAATCTCAGTCCTTCCCCCGCTTCCTAACTGTATGATCTGGGCAAAGTATTATTATTATTATTTTTTTTTTGAGACACAGTCTTGCTCAGTCACCCAGGGTAGAATGCAGCCATATCATCATAGCTCACTGCAACCTCCAACTCCTGGGCTCAAGTGATCCTCCTGCCTCAGCCTTCCAGGTAGCTGGGACTACAGGTACCACCAACACACCTGGCTAATTATTTCTATTTTTAGTAGAGATGGGGGGTCTCGCTCTTGCTCTGGCTGGTCTCGAACTCCTGACCTCACGTGATCCTCCCACCTCAGCCTCCCAGAGTGCTAGGATTACAGGCGTGAGCCACCGCGCCCGGCCATTGGATGACTTTTAAGTAAGTCTTTCCAAACAAATCTGGAGGATAAATTCCTACAAGTGGAATTGCTGGATCAGAGGAGTTGTATATGTGTCATTTTGTTACAAATCACTGAATTGTCCTCCGTAGATTTTGTACCAATTTATACTTCCATCAGCAATGAGAGAGGACAGCCTGCTTCTCACTCCATCATTAATGAAATCTGTCATCAAATTTTCTGACTTTTGCCAATCTGATGATCAAAAAGTGGTATCTCAATGTAGTTTAATCTGTATTTCCCTTATGAGTGTGTTGTGCACCTTTTCATGTTTTAGAAAAATGTGAACACCCTTTTCCAGAAAATGATTATTCACATCTTTTGCCTGTTTCTCTATTGGTTCGCTGGACTTTGTCGTTTTGATTTATAGAAACTCTGAACATATTTTCAGTAGCAGGCCTTGGCCTGTGATATGAATTGCAAATTTTTTTTCTAGTTTGTAACTTGTTTTTTTGACTTTGCTTATGGCACTTTTGTTCTGTGTATATTAGTTTGCCATGTAGATTTTTTTAAATGTAGTTTCATTTATTTAATTTTTCTTTTATGGCTTTTGGGTTTTATATGATGATTTCAGAAATGCTTCCCCACTTTGCTGTTATAAAAGAATTCTCCCTTGGTGTCTTCTGATAAGTTTATTATTTTCTATTTTGCATTTAAACCTTTGATCCATTTGAAATGTATCCTGGTATAATGTATGGATTTCAATTCCGTTTAACTGAATGAATTCTATCTTTTACATTTAGAGAAGAACAATATATTAAAAAGTACGTGTAGCATAAAAAACCAAAACAAAAAAACCCCCACCAGCCTTGAAGATTTCAAGCAAAGAGAAAATGAACAATTATTCTTGTTAGATCACCCCAACAGCTGAATTTCTTTCAGTTTTCCTGGTTTGAAAGCACACTCAATATTCTTTTTTCTCTCCTTTCAACAGTTGTCACTCATTTCCTAAAAATATTAATCTTCACAGTGAACTGAATTAAAAATTATAGATGGTAACACTGGGTGAAAATTTCTGAAAATGACAATGAGTGATGGGTTTTATTTTCCACTCTTTCCACATGATTCTCTTCCATGAGCGTCCTACCTCCTTGGATTCCAATGCTTTAAAAGCCTCAATGCAATAACAATATAATCATAAAAGCTAATTAGTAAAGATTTTGTGCCTTGTTAATGATGTACAATTGATTGTGGCTCGAGGACACAACGAGACAAACCATTCATCCGTGATGAGCGTTGCATTTTATCTTCTTACAATGAGAAGGTGATGACGTTTTTACGACTATGTTTCTATTATGTAGACATCTGAACCAACTCCCCAATCTGTTGTCCTCTGGCATCGTCTTTTGCTACTACCAAACCTGAGCCCTTTAAAAATGGGGAGATAATTCTGGATGCCTGATGAGACGGGAGAAATGAAGAAAATTGATTACATATGGACCAAATGGCGAACCACAATCAGGGCATCATTTATCGACTCTATCTTGGCTTAATTTTTTTTTTCAACTGTGTTTTTCTCCCATAAAGCTAGAGGCCATAATTACCTTATACAAATGCCCGATTAAAATTAACTTTAAAGTAGCCATTTAAGTAACTATAATCCTCTGCCTCTTTTTTTTTTCTGCACCATTTCATACTCATTGGTTCTTTATAAATAAATAGATGTAGACAGACAGAGACGTTGATACAGACAGATGTGATTTATATAGAGATGGAAACGCTATGCGGAAACTCTAGGACAGTCCAGGAAAACCCAGTCCCCAGGTGTTTATTCCCTGCGAACTTTTTCCCCTCCCGTCCAGTGGCTGGAAGCCTTCATCCCTGTCTTCCTCCAACGCTGAAGCCACGTGCAATTGCGGCTCCTGTCTTTGGGGTTTGGTCCAATGCCCCATTATTCAAAGAGATGCGAGTTTGGCTCTTTGCGTTGGTTTGGATCTCACAGCTGTGATGAGGAAAGTACGTAATAGGTGCAGAACTTCAACGGGGAAGGATTCAGAGTTTGTTATGGCACGGCTCTTTACTAGGAACCTACAACCCAGACAGTGATTCTGGCACAGTCATTCCCTGTTGCTATTGTCTAACGTTTGAAAATGTCCAAAGAGATGCTCCTGGGATGCCTGCGGAACAGCTCCAGAGCCTCGCGCTCTCGTGACCTGGGGCAGCCACGCGACCTGCGAGGCCCTGAACACTGTGCTCATCCCGGCTGCCATCTGCACCCCCTTTGCTCTGCACCCCTTGCCTCTCTGGACAGGACCGTGGAAGCCCAAGGTGCCTGCAGCCTGCCGGCCAGCCCCATAGCTTGCATCAGGCGGCATCTGTCAGCACATGAAGCATTTGGTGTTCTGGAGATGACAGGACGCCTCTCTTCCTCTCTTGTGCACGTTCTAACGATGCCCTGTGCGACGGAAACCACCACCGTCTGCTCCAGCGTGAGAGCCATCCTTCTAGCTTATCGGCCTTTAATGCAACGGCTTCGAACAGGCTGAGACTTTAAGACGTGTTCTCCCCAGAAGAGAAGCTCAAAGATGGAACAAAAAACAATTTAAATGCTCCCTAGAAGTGAGAATGGACAAAACGTGCACAGTGTAGTTGGAGCGCTGCAGTAGTTAAGAGCACAGTCTCTGCCGCGAGACTGCTTGGATTGGAACCCCAAGACTGCGCCAGGTACTAGTTGGATAAACTTGGACGAGTACAGAGGTTTACTAGTCCCCCTACACCTCGCCTCTAAATGCAGACAGTAAAGGTACTTACCCTAGAAGTATTAGTGTATTAAATAAATTAATATTTGCAACATATTATACTTAGAATAGTGCCTGGCAATGATTAGCACCATATAAGTGTTTATTATATTTAAAAAAAAGCATTTAAAACTTCACTTGTTTAGAAAAAGAAACATCAGGCACACAGACCCATCAGTAACCTCGCACGGCCCAGGAACTCACGTACAACCTCGTGTGGTTATTTGATTTCCAACAATCTACTGGACAGCAAACATCATTTATGGGGAAGAAAAGGAGGCAAGTTTTGCCACATACAGTAAATTTTTATACTCACTACTCCTTTAAACAGAAGGAACACATCCAAAGAGGGGAAAAACGAATCCTTCCCAAAGGACACTTGAATAAACCTGAATAAATGAAAGTTCTGTAGGTGATTTAACCCTCTGGATACAGCGACAGAATGCTACA
This sequence comes from Cheirogaleus medius, assembly GCA_008086735.1. Taxonomy (NCBI): domain Eukaryota; kingdom Metazoa; phylum Chordata; class Mammalia; order Primates; family Cheirogaleidae; genus Cheirogaleus; species Cheirogaleus medius. The sequence continues at coordinate 5,984,374 of VBSM01003148.1, read as the reverse complement.
CCATTAATGAGTATCACGTGCACTCCTGTGAGGAGCGAATTTCCCCAAATCGGCCCTCTTAATGCCTCCTTTCCCCCTTTATATGCAATTTCATCTTCCGTATAAATCTCTCTCCGCCTGTATTATCTTCCCATTATGAGCGCGCGGCCATAATGACAGCCACCTGTTTTAATGACAGAGCCAGGACGTCGTCATTTTCAGCAGAGTGTTGTTAATCTGAGTAACCTTTCCCTTCAGAAACTCTGTCCCCACCCTCCTGCCGTCCCATGCCAGTTCCAGAGCACCTGTTCTCCTACAGTTTGAAAAGGTAAATTCCTCCCCAAGGGGCTCCCCTGCGTCTACCCCAATCCCCCGCTGCAAGATCGGTATCAGAAGGGAGAGAGAGTGCAAGACGGAAACACGTTGTCTGAGAATGCACAGGAACGTACTGGAGTAGCCCAGTCGGAAATCTGTCAGCAGTGTTAACTGCCACCATCCCTGGGCTTCTGTCCTGGAGTGGCTGCCGACGGGTCCTTGCTGTCAACTCCTCTAGGACGTTAGGTGTGCAGGATCAACAGTGCCATGGGGGCTGTCTCATGCCAGGGACTGCCACCAACACTGCGTGCCACTCGGATATGCACAGAGAAGGGCTCCCAGAGCTCTGGCCACTTCTAATTAGCCCCAGCGACATCCCCAGGCTCCCGGATGCTGCCTAGAGACAGCTAAGTGTGGATTTCGCCAGTGTCAAAGCCGTGCTGGCAAGACCACCCCAGTCAGGCCCAGGGTCCTGCAGATGCAGCAAGGCATACGCTGGGCCTCGGGGTAGGGCCTGGCTCTTCCCCTGGCCAGCCCAAAGATGGCAAGCGAGGCTTGTCACTTCACCGATTAAAGGCTTTGCTGCCAACAGGTGACACGTGCCGGGACTGGTCAAGAGCAAGTCCTCAATGTGTGTTACCTGTCTCCCTCCCTCCGCTGAACACCTAAGGCCTGAGCATCCCCCAAGGCCCAAGACTTCTCCAGGAAGCCAGGGAGGGAAATGCTGGTAGCTATCCCATCCCCCATCCTTGTTCTTCCCACCTCCATGCCGGGCTCTGGACCCCCAGCCCCAGGCTCCTGCTGTTTCCCTCTGCCTTGGGTTGAATGTCTAGGAGACTCGCCAACGCCCCGGTCCCACACACTGCTCTGAACCCGCACACACCTTTCCCCACTTCCATCCTTGCTAAACAGAAGCCATGGTGCTCCTCTCAGGCTAATCCCCCTGTGCTCTGGAGCCCACGCCCTCCTGCCTTCTCAGGGACACTCCCCTCTGCCCCTGCCCATTCCTTCTCTGCATTTAAACACCAGTAAGTCGTCTGCTCTTTGAGAAGCATCCTACCTGCAAGCCCGTCATTCCCCCTCGGCTAGCACCATCTCTCTCTTGTCCCCTCCCCAGCTGAGCTTCTTCAATAAATTCCCTACACTTACTCACTTCCACCTCACTTCTCCATCTGCTCCAATCTGGCTTCCTTCTTATCTCTCAGGCCAAAGCTGCTTCCGGGTGCACCTTTTCCCCAGTCCTCAGCTCATGTGATTACCACGGAGCTACTCCAGGTCCTCTGTTCCCCTCGTGCAAAATGCTTTTCCCCAAGTCAAATCCATTTGCCGGTCCCACATTATATCCGCAGCCAAGGGAAGAAGTGTTTCAAGAAGAAGGAATTGGTTAAAGGTACCAAACACCACCAAGAGACTAGGTAATATATGCAATGATGTGTCTACTGGACTCACTTGTACATAGATCACTGACAACTTCTGTAAGGTTCTCATGGTGGGGTAGGGACAGAATCTCTCATTTTGCAGATCAGTTACTTATGCGTCAAAGTGACTTATGAGACTCAAAGTCACATGTCTAGATAGATCCAGTACTAAGGGACTCTTGACTTCCAGTTCAACAGGTGCCCAAGACACACTGACTATGTTGTTTATAGTAACTATGGCTGGAGCTCGCCTGCTCTTATGAAGACAGACGACTACTCTTTAAGTCAAGCCATAAATGAGCCATCTTGGGTGAGTGATATAACCGGATTATTAAGAACAGTGTTTTGCCTAGGGCTCTTGGCTCCTTCTAGAGCATCCCAATCTTTCTGAATCTAGTTCTAGATCACAGGACTCTTGTTCCCTATCATAATCTGCTCATTCTTGTAAGAAGTGTACACTTGAGTTTCTGGTCTTCCCATCTTTTCTGGGTCTCAGGTCCACAGGTCCTTCTCCTTTTAGAGCTCAAGCGACTCTTCCTTCAGCCCACGTGGGAGTCTCGCCCGCATGTGATAGTGATGCTTGGGGATTCCACCCTGCGCCTCCTCTTGGCTTGGACTCTGGTTCCTTCTTGGCCATAATGGGACAATTCCCAATTATCAAAGAAATAGTTAATCTAATTATCATATTATCTTGGCCCTGTGACTCTCAAGGTACTAATCCACATCACCACAAATAGTTCAGACTGTGTCCTAGAGTATCACAGTTGTTGCAGGGAACCCAGCTCTGCATCATACTGCAATTTGAAATCACATCTGTGTAAGGAGAATCTCAAAGGGTCTCCAGTGAGCTCTACCCTCCTGGTAGTCATATCCTTGGATAATTGCTCCTCTGAGTCTGGGCTGGACTTTGTGACTCATTTGTAATGAAGAGAACGCAGTAACAGTGATGAGATGTCAGGAGGTTAGGTTATAAGAACAGGAGGGAGACCCTAGACAACTGAAACCTAGGAGCTAAGGCACTCAGTTCAACAACCCACATGCAACTGAATCCTTTCAACAACTGTGTGTGTGAGCCCGAGAGCAGACCCTTCCACAGTCAAGTTTTCATATGAGACTGCAGCCCCAGCCAAAACCGTGACTGCCATCTTGTGAGAGACCTTGAAGCACAATTCCCCAGCTAAGCCATGCCCAGTTTCCTGACCCAGGGAAACTGAGATAACAAATGTGTATTGCTTTAAGCAGTTAAATTTTGGGATAATTTGTTGTAGAGAAACAGACAACCAATACAGCATCTAAGCCAACACTTTTGCTTGATTTAAGAGTAGAAGAGAAACATACCCAAGATAATTCCTCCCTTCCCCATGGCCTAAATTGAAGAAAGAGAACTACACTGCCAAAACTCAAGCATGATGAGAAACACGGTGTTAGCAAAGGTTATTGACTTTTGATTTCTAAGGTTAACGATGAAGAGGACAGTAACACTCACGTCCTTCTATTCCTTCCCAGCGGAGGAAATGGAAGAGACAAGTCGTTATTCCTTGCTCAGTGTCACTCGGTTGTTGTTTTCTGTGGCTGATTTGGGCAGATGGAAAGTGGGTCTAGGATCCAAGTGCAGTGTTAGTATTCATGAATTCCCCAGATATCCTGTTTTCCTGGGGTAAATTTGTTTTATAACTACCACCATTGCCAACCAAAAATTAAATCAATAAATCAGTATGAGGGAATTGTCAAGAGGAGCTAAGGGTCCTGCTAGAAGAAACCAAGTGTTTATGGATTGAATTCCCAACACCCCTCTGTGGCTGGCCTTCCACCCAGTCCCAGGGTCATGGGAGGCCCAGCTAGAGAGACAGCATCAGGCCCTGGGGGCAGGAAAACACTTCAGTACTCTGGGTCCAAGTTGGCCCTGGTGTCTCCGTAACACATTTCTCCACTCCTCCAGGAAAAAAAAAAAAAGTATCATTGCCAAGCTCCTTCTGCTCTTGTATCTGGCAAGGACTAAGTATTTCTAACTCATTAACCCTTTCCCTGTACTTTCAAACTCTGCATGCTCAATGTTGCTTTTCTGTGTGTCCCTTTTGCCCTGATGTCATTTCTCTAGAACAACTCAGGACCCAGCAAAGAGGACAAAAGAACACCCTGACTATGCGTTATAAGGCTGACACAGTTGGGCATAATTAAAGAGGGATGCTTAATAGAGAAAGAGCCTTTTGAGGTTTTACATTAGCACAGCATGGTAATTCATGGAGTCATGCAGCAATCTTGACTGCTACAAAAATTACAGATGATCGCAAACAGCAAATAAGCCAAATATATACATATTTTTAGAAGGAATCACTTCCCTCTCCATAACCCTTCCCACCCCTTCACCCCGGCCACATACACATACACTACACCTACGAACACACTCAGATCCATGCCTGGCCAAAGAGACACACTCTCGGGTTATAACTAGCTATCTACATAATAAGAACTATCAGAATAATAAATGCAAGCGATCATGTGCTATTATTTCTAGATGTTTCTTTGTTTAGGGCCATGTATTTAAAATGTCTATGTGAGCTACTGCGTTTTGTACTCTACATTCAAATACGTTAGGAGAATGTAAACAAAGCCATTTTTGTTTTACTGAATGTCTTAATATCTGCAAACGTGCAAGTGACGAAAGCAAATTTTTCATTTTTTTCTGGATGCTGGACATTGTCCGCCCTTACTTCAAACCTGCATTCCCCAGTCCACTCCACTCCTTCCCCAGGCCCGTGACCAAGGAGCAAGTTAGCTTTCCTGTTCGCTGGTCTGGGACTCAGCATGGAGAATCCACACAACTCTTCAATGATTCACTGAGACCTGTGAACTGCCTGGAACATTGGGAACTCATATATCCCGAAAAACCATAGGTAAACATACTGTTAATCTTGTAAAAATACTTAAGTGGGTATAATATAACTATTGAAGTTAAAAGTCCAAGTCCCCTAAGTGTCATCCTTTAGAGTTAAGGTTGTCGGCACACAGAGCTATGAGGAATCTCTCTCTCTCTCTCTCATGCCTACACTTCCTTTTCTTTTCCCATCATCTGGCACATACTAAATCTGGCAAGTGTAAAATTTAAATATTAGCTTGGGGACCTAAATCAGAAGTCGAATGCTATTTTCAAAAACTATCTTTAATCGTTGATCTATCTATGTTGCTGCCTGACATGTTGCCAATGCTGGCTTTTCCAGTTCTCTTTGAGTCATTCATTTTTCTCCCTTCCTCCCTCCCTTTCTTCATTGGATAAGTACTTATGAAGCATCTGCTAGGTGCCAGGCACTATACCAGGGGCTGAGAAGACAACAGTAGCCAGTACAGGGTCACCTGCAGATCCTTCCCTAACAGGCCCATGGATTCCTGCCTCCTCGTGCCCTGAGAGTGCTTGACCCAAAGCACAGGGAAGGACGCATGTAACCAAGAGCAAATAACCTTGGAGTGACTTCAACTAGCCAGGGCAGATGGACAAATACGGCAGCTTCCTGGCCCCTGGGTGGGTCATTGCTTCACAGTCCCCAGTGGGCTAGTCCCAGTGGCCCAGGCAGTAACTGAGCAATGCACACGCCTTGCTGGCTTCCCCCCTTCCTGTCTCACACCTCCCTCCCCTCATGTCCCTAGACTTAAATCTACTTAGGGTCTTCTTTGGGTCTTAGGGTCTTCGTTGGGGAAATTCACTGACCCTACAAACTCACTGGACAGATACCACAAAAGGATCTATGAATTATCATGAAACTCCTATTTTTTCCCCCAAGTAACTCAAATAGCAGGATGCTCAAATAATTCAAATCAAGAATCATCCAAAGCTAAGTTTCCTGGTCTGTTTGCAATGGTATTTTAACATATCCCTAAAGCATCACAAAAATCCATAAAGTGTTCGTTCAAATGAAATTTGAAGGACACAGAAAACACAGGCATATTCTCTGAAAGAATTATCATGCGGCGCCTTAAATATAATGCACTGGCATTTTTTCATTCTCTAAATTTAAAGATAATCCTTTGGTATTTGGGTCTTTGGACCGGGTGTTCTGTTCGGCTTTTTGTTCAACGTAAATAACATTTCCTATTCTGCAAAATAGTATAATTCCTTGAATCAAACCAATTCTACTTGGTAAACTTTTCTTGAATGCTATTTTTCATCAACATCACATGCCTATTAGAAAACAAAGAACAGCTGGCTTTTCACTAAAGTGATTATTTTTTATTATTGAATCCTGAATATTCAGCATTACCTATCTCTCCCTATCTCTCTTGAGTCGTTCCAAATTAGATTGCTGTATCCAAGTTTGCATTAGTAGAGATGATAGAATGAATGGGAATGCACGTAAAAAGTAGAGAAATAATATTGCTTCTATAATACTTTTCAGTTTCATATGGAATAAATAAAACAAAGACAATTTTAACATCTGTACAGTCAACACATGTCAGTTTCCAGGAATCAGCCTCAAAACTATAGTCAATTCACAGACTTTCTCTCCTCTCTCTCTCCATATATATATGTTCATACTTGTCATAATATTATATGTATGTCACAGACTCGTACTGTCCACAGTCACTGCTACAGAGTGACGCTATCTGGGAACTCAATTACGTGACACAAATAATACTTCACATGTGTGACATAAAAACTTTCTAATATACAAACTTCTGCTCACTCCCTTAATTCTAGTTCCTCATCATAAACTCAGAATTGAAAGTCAAATCTTGATTGATATTGTATTCTAAACTCATATGGGCTCAATAACATAATACTGCCTTTATACAGCTCTTTCAAATCTACAGGATTCTACCGCGGTTTTATATTAATAGTAACTCAGAGTTTGAAAAGAAATTACTCCCGCAGTGGCAGGTTCCAAAATGCTCTGTAGCATCTTCTCGAAAAGCAAATAAAAACAAGTCAATCAGATAGAAGGTAGAATCATAAATAAAAGCAACATATTCTTAAAGGTCTGGATGTGGGCCTTGGAAAGGGACTGCTACTTCTTTCAAACAAGATGTAACTGGTGGTTTTGTGTTTCTTGGGTATTCATAGGATGGTTTACGGGCTAGAATTATTGGAACCCCATGAAAGCTTGTTAGAAATGCAGAATTTCAGATTTCACCCCAGAACAACTGATCAGAATATACATTTAAGCAAAGTCCTTAGGTGACTTACATGGACATCAAAATTCGAGAACCACTGTTCTACACCACATATAGATAACTACCATCCACGCTTGTTTCAACACTTTGCTTTTATTCTGATAGAGCAAGGCTATGGTGGAAAATATCAGAATCAAGCCTTTTATCCCTAGGGGCTGGAGAAATGAGTTACCAAAGAATGAGGGGAAGAAAGGTACAAATGGAAAGCAGTTAAAAAGGCTCCTGGCTCTGTCACCCCAAGAACAGGCACTGAAATGATAACTGGGGTTCCATCCACACCAAGCAAATATCAGCTTGTCAAGTGAGCCCCAGTAGTGTGGTCATCAATATGATGTCCTGCTTCAGACTCTCTGATTTTCAGAGTAATCATCTGTAGAACAAGGAGATGACACAAAACAAGTTCCAAGTAGCTCTAAGACTCTATACTTCTAGACACAAGAAATAACAGGCTGAGTGAATATTGCAGGGAGAACAGTCATGTAACATGAAACTATTTGCACAAATCTCATGCATATTACTTTGTGATCTTCTCAGGGATAATCTTTTAGTTAAAATGTGATCAATGTTCCCCTGACAATAAGCATTTCTTTACATTTTTTTCCCTCTGATGGTCTCATTGCTTTCTTCTACTTGACAAAAGTCAACTAGAAGGCACATATGTGTTGGAGAAGGCAGAGGGTCCAATGAGAGAGAGGAAGAGGAAAAGAGTGAAGAGTGTAAGAAAACTTTGCAGAACCACTGGGTTAGGAGAATTCCTGACCACCACTGTGATTCCACCTTGCTTTCCAGGGCTTTGTTCCTTTTGCAGGACTTTGCATCCCAATTATAAAGTATAGTCATCCTTTACTATTTTTTTTTTTTTTTTTGAGACAGAGTCTCAGTCTGTTGCCCAGGCTAGAGTGAGTGCCATGGCATCAGCCTACCTCACAGCAACCTCAAACTCCTGGGCTCAAGCGATCCTCCTGCCTCAGCCTCCTGAGTAGCTGGGACTACAGGCATGAGCCACCATGCCTGGCTAATTTTTTCTATATATTTTTAGTTGGCCAATTAATTTATTTCTATTTTTAGTAGAGACGGGGTCTCACTCTTAATCAGGCTGGTTTTGAACTCCTGACCTTGAGCGATCCGCCCGCCTCGGCCTCCCAGAGTGCTAGGATTACAGGCGTGAGCCACTGCGCCCGGCCGATCCTTTACTATTGCTAGGAAGAGGAGCCATGTCTTTTGCAACCTCACAAGCATCCCTGCATGATGTCTGAGTGGCCACAAGCATCCCTGTATCTCAAATCCCCATGGCTCAGCAGGCCCTGGGATGACATGTCACATCGGCTACCAGGCAGCCACTTTATGATCTGTTTTCCCTTACCTATTATACCTAATGTTGTCCCAAAGCACCCCCTCAAAATAACCTCTGCTTTTTTTATAGGAAATTTTAATTTATAACATTTAGGCAATACCAGAGCAAGGTGACACAATGAATAGCTAAAATGTCACACTAACCTTGGGTTTCAAGTCACCCTGGTTAAAGACACTCTTGCATCATGGAAGTTGAACTTGGACAGGACTTTCTCAACTCAATGTCGTCAACTGCCAGGGCTCCGGGCAAGAACGCAGAAAAGATGAAACCTCAGACGTGATGAAATAAGCCAGGAAACACCCGGCCAAGACGAGAAAGGCCAAATGAGAACAAGCGGAGTACACGCTTCTGTTGCCAACAGATCTGCTCTAATGGTGTCATGTACCGAATTTCCATGGTGGATGTCAGGAAGGAGATAGCAGCTGAAGTGGGCAGTCAACTATGAGGATGTCACCCTAGAGAAGTCTTTTTTTTTTTCTTGCTCAGAAATTGCCAGAATGAATTAGAATCCTTCTGAGTATTGCCTTTATCTCTGCAGGGACATTATGTGTCCCCGAGGAATCTCTATCAGATTTGCATCTTGTCTAACTTGGCAAGGAATGTCACCAGGAAAAGACAACTGCAAAACCCATGTGTGTGTATACAAAACGGCCTCAACTAAATCTCTGGGCAAACAGTGCCCAAGACGCTTTATCACTGACTGTCCAAGCCTCCCATCCTGTCCCACGAGAACGGCTCCTCCACCCCCATCCTCTAACCTTCGTCTCAAACTCAGCACGAAACAACCCTCCTTCCAGCCTTGTGTCTCCGGCGGCTCTTCCCCTAGACTTGCGTGGTTTTTTTACTGATGCTGCGACACTTCCCAACTGTTCTCTCCTTCATCGCTAGGGTTTAAGCAAGTAACACTGATTTGTTTTTCTCAATGTTTTCTGCCATCAAGTGTTCCTTTTTTATTTCTACAATGATCAGTCTAGTTCTGGCATTTATTATCCTCACTGGAACCATGTACAAAAAAAATCCTTATCTCCCATTCACTCATCAGCTCATGTGATGTGTATTTGAGCACCTACTGTGTCCTGAAGGCACTGGGCTAGGTGCTGAGCACAGAAGGGTGAGCAGAGTGGAGTTGGGTCCAGTCCTTGAGGAATTTACCGGCTCGTGGCTCTTCCCACCATGATAGATTTTGCAGGACACCACGAGACTAATCTTGCCAACGTGCTCTTTGAATCACCTTTTTACCTTGCTCAGGAATGGCTTCTTGAACACAAAGAAAATCAAAAGCAAAATGCTAACCATCAAGGAAATGCAAATCAAAGCTACAATGAGATAGTTCACCCCAATTAAACTGGCTGTTAACAAAAAAGACAAAAACATAACCAACGCTGGTGCTGATGTGGAGAAAGGGAATTATTACACACTGTTAGTGGGAATATAAATTAGTACAGCCAGTGTGGCAAACAGTGTGGAGGCTACTCAAACAATTAAAAATAGAATTATCATTTGATGCAGCAATTCAACTACTGGGTATATATATACAAAGGAAATGAAATCAGCAGGTCAAAGAGATACCTGCATCCTGGGTTTATTGCTGCACTGTTCACAATAGCCAAGATTTGGAATCAGTCTAAGTGTCTGTCAACAGATGAAAGGAAAAATAAAATATGGCATACATATGCAATGGAGTACTATTTAGCAATAAAAAAGAATGAAGTCCTGCCATTTGTGACAACATGGATGAACCTGGAGGACATTATGTTAAGTGAAATAAACCAGGCAGAGAAAGACAAGTACTGCATGATCTCACTTATACGTGGCATCTAAAGAAATTGATCTCGTGGAAGTAGAGAGTAGAATGGTGGTTACCAGGGACTGGGAAGAAAAAGGAGAGAGAGAGACATAGGGAGAGATTGGTCAATGGGTACAAAGTTATGGTTGGTTATGAGGAATAAATTCTGATGTTCAATTGTACACTAGGGTGACTATGGTTACAATATTATACTGACTGTATATTTCAAAATAGCTAGGAGAGAAGACTTTAAATGTTCTCCCTATAAAGAAATGATGAATGTCTGATGTGATGGACATGCTATTAATATATACTCTGATTTGATTTTTACACAATGTATATGTGCATCCAGACATCACACTGTACCCTAAAAATATATACAAATGTTATGTGTCAATTAAAAAAACTAAAATGCTTCTGTCATTGTAAGGCTTTACAATATGGCCTCTACCTGCTTTTCTAATTCCATATTTCATTATTCTCTCAACCAACCATCGGAGTGAAACCAGCTGGCTGAAATCTCCATCTCGGGACACTCCGCATCCCTTGCTTTTTGTTACTGCCCTTTCTGTTCCCAGAAAATAGATGCCCTCCAGTGAGATGTTTTTCTAATTGCCACACAAAACATGTTCTCTCTCTTCTCCGCACTGAACTGTTTGGTCCATTTTTATGGTACTTAAACGTATCACGTGACAGAATTTGTGCTAAGAAAGAACATACTTTCTCCTACTGTAATTCAGATTTCTACTTTTAGGATCTTTTAGTTCTTTTACTTATTTCATTTTTAATTGACAAAGTAAAAACGGTATCTATGGGGTACAACGTGATCAATGTGATGTTTTGATCTATGTATAGCCGTGGAATGATCAAATCAAGTTAATTAACATCTCTATCACCTCACACACTGATCTTTTTCTGGGATGAGAACATTTAAAATCTACCCTCTTAGCAATTTTCCAGTATACAATACCTTCATATCAATGCCAGTCCCCATGGTATATTATTAGATCTCTCCAAGTTATTCCTCCTATCGAACTGAAACTCTGTACCCTTTGACCAACATCACCCCGTTCCCTATCATACTACCGCCTCCAGACCCTGATAACTACCACGCTTTTCTCTGTCTCTGTGAATTCTATTTTTTTTTTAGTAGAATCTTTTGGTTCTTAAAGGCAGGGGTCATTGTACCTCGTACCCCACTGTGGGAACTCATATATTTCCTTCCTCATTTGGGTGCACCATGCTGTCACTAGTAATAATATTGCTAATGTCAGCAGATGCATTTTCATGTTTCATTACTGTGTCCATAAGCATCTTCATTATTAATTAAATACTTTAAAACAACTGCAAACCATCTACAGAAACCCATTTCATTGTGAGCCTAATTCGGAAGTCAATTTCCTTTACTCCGGAAGGGCGTCTTGGGGCCCTACAGGGCATTAGGAGCCACCAGGTGTCACCATTGTAGACACCAGCCAGAGTGCCACTGATCCCTCTGGGTTTGAGTGAGGGAGGGTCGCAAATGCTGTATTGTGCTGGGAAAGTGGAATTTCCACTTATTCGCTGGGTAATTATGTTCCCAACCCGAGTTTCTCTTTGGAATCCTTTATGTAGCTCAGCACTGCTCCTTAAAGCTACATCCCTCCCCCCTAAGCATGACGAGCAGAGGTTTAAGGATGAATAGTCAGGCTGAACAGTGAATTTATTTTCTCTGTTGGCTTGTGTCGCTGCCTCAGCTCGGTTTTTATGTAGCGCTTTGTGAGTTTAATGTCGCTTATTTGAAAAATGAAAACAACACAGGCTGCTTGAGTGGTTTGGGCCCAAAAGGAAAACCGTATATTTGCCAGAAAGAAGGGAAAGGAAAACACATAATAGAAACATTTACAAAACCTAATCTGAAAAGAAGGGTTTACAAGGTTTAAGACTATCCATGTCTACACGAGAATACATTTTTATTAATTTATGTGCTCTTGGTAGCTTGACAATTCCAAACATCAATAGAGCTCAATGTTTAAGAAGGTATAAAATACAAACGGACGCTGGGTGGGGAGAGAAACTCTCCCACCTGATTTTTTTTTTTTTTGTCAAAGCTCTGCAGACAGCAAAATCTGAAACCCTCCAGGGGATAAGAAGGCTTTTCACCTAACATGGGTGTGCCTTTTCATATTGCAAAAGGTTATTATGTAAATATGACAAAACTGCATTTAACATATAATTTTATCTTGGCAATATCCCTTTAAAAACAAAAGAAAATCAATGACAAAAGGTTATGAAACCAAATTATTTACCCAAGGGGCTGCAATGGCTCTTAGGATGCTCAAACCAGGCATTCTCCTTCCTCATTGGCTCTGGTTGTGTGTGTGTGTGTGTGTGTGTGTTTGTGTGTGTTTTCCCTTTAATCCTCTCAAGAAGTGCAACTTTTACATAGCAAATAAGGAATTCTAATTGCAAAATGATACCCTATATGGAAATCATTTTCTGCCCCTTTGCTCTATAAACTCTGAAGCTATGAATGCTTCCACAAACAGAATGAATAAAGCTCTAATTCTCTACGGTGACAAATTCAGGAAATGGCAGGTTTTTATCTTAAAGGAGTTCCACTGCTACACAAAGGCCCTCATGCACGAGTAATAGAATTCTCAAATTGGGATAAATTGTGCTTCTAAGAAATTTTATTTTGATCATTTATTGCAGGTAGCATTTGTGGATCCTATCACATAGCTCTGAATTATGGAGTAGATAAGGAAAATCTAAAAGGAAAAAAAAAAATTAGGGCAGGCCTTTATTAAATTTTAAAGTATGTCTTTGCTATACTCTTATAAAGAGCCAAATAGGGTATCGAAATCTCTGGAGATCGCCAGTATAATTTCTTTATCATGTTCCATTTAAAATTTAATTATGCAGTCTACAACAAGAAGAATCTGAGCCGTCTAAATAGGTCATGCAGTGAGTAACTTAATATTCTAAAGTTTTCCTTGTAAAGATCATTCCTTTGATAGTCTGTTACACATCAGAGCACTATATTATAAAACAAGTGTAATTTAATTCAGTCACTACAGACTCTTACACACATATATAAAGAATGAAATTGTTTTGATTTAGGTGATTTGGGGAAATAAATGAAAACCACAGTCCCTATGGGAGGTATCTGCATATAGACTTTCTTTGGGTCATCCTCGTTTTCATGTGGTATAGCAGGGTAAAGGGAATTTTACATTTAATGCTTTGGTTATTTTGTTTTAATCATCAATCATCATTCCTAGCAAGGCAGCACTATAGCAGTGAATAATTAAAATCTAAATTAAAGGTTTATGTGGCCGATGGCTTGGTATTTCTGCATGCTCTACCTCAAATTTCAACGAATACGCAAGTTGAATTTTCTTATGACAACAGAGCGAGCGCAGTTTTAAGCACTTTACACATATCACTTCACTTGATTCTCAAAATGATCGATCCTACCCTCACCTTCTTTTACAGATGAAGAAAACGAGGCACCGAGAGGTGACGGAACTGACACGAGGTCACGGGACTAGGTAAGTGACCGAATTGGGATTTGAACACAGGCTGGAGTTTGGGTCTAGACACCAGCACCGAACCACTTCACCGAGCTGCAGCTGATAATGCAATACGGTGTCTCCTCTTCGATAAGAACATGACCCCCGTCTTGGTAAAAGTGATTAGCAGGAAACCGTCTTTGAATGACCCGCAGTCACCGCCGCCGTGCCTGCTGCGTTCAGGCACTGGGCTCAACACTCTTTTTGGGGATTACCTCCTCACGGCGACACTACAAGATGGGTGTTATAATTATTCCAGATTTATAAATGTGAAACGGAGGCAGAGGTATCAACTAACTTGCTCAAGGTCACATGGTTACGAAACAACAGACACAGGCTTCAAGAGTGTCTGAGCTCACACGATGCCACACTTTCGACAGCAGCAGGTGACAGTCACATTTAGGTTAGTAATGCTACAGCCAGTCAGGTGAATTTTTCTAGGTGCCAAAGACTACAAGGCAGTGAGCAGAGTGGGAAGGGTGACAGAAGGAAGGAATCGTAGATGTGGTCTACCACTGGTTCTTTGGGAAAAGGTTTCCTCAATCCTTCCTCCCTCCTTTCCCAACTCAAACATACATTCATTCATTCATTCATTCAAACATTTATTAATTCATTTAAACATCTATTCAGATGGTCAAACTCCTATGACACTCATGCAAATATTGATTCAGTGCCTACTATGTTCCAGGTACTGCTAGGCATTGAAGACAAGCACTGAATGACAATGGGATTTCAGCATGTTTCCTACTTAGTGGAGAAGGTACAAAGTCCTCCAAGAAACCGCACTATCAAGTGACCCCAATGCCAGGGTAGGGTTAGCAGTGAGGGCTTTGGGAACTCGCAGGAGGAGGGGAAAACCCTTCAGGGAAGAGAAGGCATTCAGCAAATGACACCTAAGATGTGTCTAAGACAGGGGACAGAATACCTTTGGATAAAAGTCTAGTAAATATCTTCAGGTTGCCAGGCCACACTATCTCTGCCACAATTACTCAACTCTGATGCTGTAGCATAAAAATAGGCACAGACGATAGGAAAATGGATGTGTGTGACTGTGTTTCCCCCTGCCCCCCAAAATCATTTATAAGCATAGGCTGTGGGCTGGATTTGGTCTGTGGGCTACAGTTTGCCAACCCTGGTCTAGAAGAATAAGCGAGAGAGAGAGAGAGTTTGGGAGGGGAGAGAAGAGCAACAGGGGTCTTTCAAGTCAAAGGAAGAACAAGTACAAAGACTGGGAGACAAGATCTCAGTTTGCTCATCTCTAGAATGGGGGCTCACATAGTCATTCAACAAACATTCGTTGACTGTCAGATCTGTTCTTGGTCTTGTACATGGAGGAATAAATCAGACAGGCAAGGGGGACACTGTTCTGGGACTGAAGGGAAGAGAACAGATCACCAATAAATGGACAAATAAATGAACAGATAATGACAAGCGCTGTGCAGACAATACAACCTTGGGATGTGGCAGGAAGTGTGTGTTGGGGGCTACTTAGAATAGGGTGATCAATGGAGGGCTGAGGGAAGAGAGGGGAGAGAGGCCAGTGTGTCAGAAACAAAGTCAATAGGAGGGAAAGTAGGGAAAGTTGCAAGACTTGATGGAACTCATCAAGTCTTGCAACTCTGATGAGTTGCAAAGACAGACTGATGCTGCCGTTGGAAGCTAAAATATGATGCTTTGATGTTATCCTAAGCAACAGGAAACTGACACGCGGTTTTAAGCAAAAAACAACACGGTTCAATTGATGACTTTTCCAAGATCACTTCGAAAAGGGCTGCTACGTGCAGAATGAATTCCAAAAGAAGAAGCGGGAAGACCCGTGGGAAGGCCATTTAATAGTGCAGGTGGGAATTTATGGTGGCTGGGAAAGAGACAGAGAAAGGAGAGTAAAGATAAATTTTGGAGGTTGAGCCAATAGGCGTGTGGATGGGTTGTCTGCTAAGCGTGAGACAAAACCCAAGGCCACAGAAACAACCCGCTCCGTGGAGCGGTTGGTACATGTTGGGAAGGTGGGTGGAGGGAGGGTTTGAGAGTCCTTTTCTGGCCACGTCAAGTTTAAGGTTATATTAATACCTCCAAGGACAGCTGGCAGACTGGAAGGTCAAGGGAGATGTCATGTGTGAGACATAAAAGTGACAACCAGCTGTGTAAAGATGACCTTGGGAACCACAGAGCTGGATGGGATCCCTCTGCGCAGCCTCCCACGGGGGGAGACAGCAATGTTCAAGTCACCTGGGCCACCTTGATGGGTGGAGGTCAGTTCATTAGGGAGGGAGGACAGGAAGACAGAGAAAGGCCAGTGAGAGAGGAAGGAAACCTGCAGCTCTTGCTGTCTAGAAACTCAGAGAGCACGTCCCAGAGGAGGAAGTAGTCCCCACACTGAAGGCAGCTGAGAGGCCAAATAATATAACACGTAAATGACCACTGGATTTAGGTAGATGGAGGCTGCTGTTGGCTTTGGCCAGGCCAGTTTAGTGGCATGAAACAGGCTGAGCAGAAGATGAAAGTAAAAGAGCACTTGCCTACGGTAGACACCTTTCCTTACGTACTTACAAGCCATTTTCCTCCTACCCTGACTCCTTTCTCCTTGCTGACAGAATATGCCTCCTATTATACAGGCTGAAAATACCAGAAACACAGTTTTCCTTCCCTAAGGGCTTAGGTATGTACAATGGATTTCTTCCTTAAAAAAAAAAAAAAAAAAGTCACATTCGATGAAATTCGATGTGGTCTCCACGTGATGGCTGGGGCTGCTACAGCCATATTGTGAGTATGAGGCACACCATGGCAACATGGTTAATGTGGCAGAGTATGTACCAGGGAGTTCTTCTTAGTCCCCTGTATGCTGCTATAACAGCGTACCACAGACTGGGTAATTCACAAAGAACAGAAATTTATTTCTCACAGTTCTGGAAGCTGGAAAGTCCAAGATCAAGACACTGACATTTGGTGTGGCCTTTCTTGCTGTGTCCTCATGTGGTGGAAAGTGGAAGAGCAAGAGAGGACAAATGCATCCTCACATGGCAGAAGAGTGAACCCACTCCTGCAAGCCCTTTATATAGTGGCATCCATCTATCCATGAGGGCCGAGCCCTTTATCACCTAAACACCTCCCATTGGGCCCCACCTCCCAACAGTTACATGGAGAATTCAGTTTCCAACACATGAATTTTCGGGGACACATTCAGACCATAGCGGCGCTGAATTAACCACGGTCCTTCTTGGACCTCTTGAACCATAACCGCAAACTCGATCTGCATTTTCTAGCCGGATATGCAACCACGGGGCCTTTTAAATGGATCCAACCTGAGACAAATAACAGAGGGGGATATCGTAAGAGAAAGGTTGGTTGGCACCGTCACAGCGGGTGATGTGTCGTAAAAGGTTAGGAGGTGGGGGCTGGGGTGGGGGACAGAGTGAATGCATCTCAACAAGTGCAACTGTGACGTCACGGTCATAGGGCCGCAGGACGGCTGGGTGCTGGAAATAGAAAACTGAGTTGTGTAAAGTGTGCAAACCAGGCACTCAGGCCAGGGGGCATTTCACTGCGAGCTAAGCAGTTAATCCGAAAAGAGGAGGGTTCTGGGGATTGCAAGGTCTCCGGATGCCATGGGGTGTCCACTGCCACGTGCTAGCACCTGGCCGGCCCACTCCAGTCCTGCTCAGAGGGTCAGCTCAGCAAGCTGTCCTTCCTGCTGCCTCCAACCACAAGTAGCTTATCTTGGGGCTGAGAAATCCTGTAGTGCCTTTTGTTAGCTGAGATGTTTTTCTACTTCTTCTATGGCATTAAACACTTCGCTCTAGCACTGGGATTTATCCAGACCTTCTCCACTAAACCACTTCGGGGAAGGGACGGTACTCTGTTCCCACAGAGCCTACAACCGCACCTGGCATATGTCTTAGCGCTCGGCGTACCTTTGCTGAATGAGGGAAGAGATGGTGAATTCTGTCGGTATTGAACAGCACCAGGCATGGGTCCCAGGAGGGTTAGGGGAGTTACTGTTTCTTAGGGATTACAAAGAATCGGGAAATGCCCATCAGCTCTGGATCACTTAGTAAGAGGTTGGACCGGAAGTACCAGCATGTTTATCTTTTAATTTCTTTTTTTTTTTTGAGACAGAGTTTTGCTCCATCTCTCGGGCTAGAGTGCCGTGGCGTCAGCCTAGCTCACAGCAACCTCAAACTCCTGGGCTCAAGCAATCCTCCTGCCTCATCTTCCCGAGTAGCTGGGACTACAGGCATGCACCACCATGCCCGGCTGCTTTTTCAGTTTTTAGTAGAGACGAGGTCTCACTCTTGCTCAGGCTGGTCTCAAACTCCTGAGCTCAAGCGATCCTCCCACCTCAGCCTCCCAGAGTGCTAGGATTACAGGTGTAAGTCACCTTGACTGGCCTATCTTCCAATTTCTAAAAGCCTTTCTGAAGATGGCATTTTGTACTGACGACAAGGAGAAATAGGAGATTCTGTTATGTACCAAAGCCCTCCGCAGGGACCTGAAGGTCTAACTTTAAACCCTTCCAGAGCCACAGGTAGGAAGTTGAGCTGCTGGAGCTCATCTTAATTCTCTGTCTCACCTTTTCCACCTGTTGCTGCCTGACCGGTCACATCCACGACTCAGAAATACAGACAACTAACACCCTTCCACTAAAAGAAACCTGTTCAGTTCCAATTTCAGATAGCACAGATCCCCAATTTAATACCAAAATTCCGTATGTAAAACTGCAATCCAATGACCTATCTCTGTTAGTCACACAAACCAAGCAGCTCTGTGTTCTTGGTAGAGGCTTTCAATAATTCTATGGTGTATACACCACAGGTCTAGGATTTGGGAGTTCCATTACTTACTTGAAAAAAAAGATCAATTTACTGGATTAAAATACAAGAGAGAAGTCTAAGTTTTCCTTTCATAACTTTAACCTTTGGCCCCTGCTTCCACTGGCTTATGCTAAGATCTAGTAGAAGATGACATCTGATTTATATGTTTAATTACTTTAAGCTTCATTTACCAATATTTCATGGTTCTCAAGGAGCGACTTCTGGATGTTGTATATAAGAACCAGTGTGTGCATCTCTGCAGTAATACTTAAGATACTTCTATTAAGGCCTATTATATCCTTGTATTTTCCAAACTGTTTAATTTATGTTGAATAACAGAGGACTATGTTAACAAGGAATTAAAACGCTCTTTTTCAAAAGCAGCAGCTAATAGTGCATGATTACAATAAAACCTCTGTTCATATAAACCTTGTTTATATCTTTGCTCTGCTATCCAAAATAAAATTTTATCTCTTTGTAGGCACCATTTATATTAACACTCCAGCTTATTACGATTCATTTCGTGCCTCTGTTGCATCTGAATAATTGGGGTTTCATCATGACTTAATTAAAACACATCTTACCTAAACACAACACCCTTCCCCATAAAAATCAGATCTTGAAAAACACGATTGTAATGGGAGGAAAAAAAAGTTCAGATTGCTAAATTGTCCTTGGCTGCCAGCAAAAATAAAAGCAAGAAGTCCTACGTAAGATCGAAAATGATCATTTTTCATAGTTCAAGACATGGAACCCTACACACCCTGTCCAAGACACATCAAGATAAAGAGATCAGCATGAGTGGTCCATGTAGTCAGTTTAAATATTTGTTTTAATCCCGACAAGATCATTGGTTTTAATACTTATAATATAATTATAATGCTTAGTGCATGTTGCTCATATACTCTAATTTTTTTTTCCTGGTGACGTATTATTACCAAGCTTTAATTTCAGCCATGGCAAGAATTCAAACACACATTTAGGTTATCATTAGTAATGAAAAACAAACCTGGCGCGCCTGTTCACGGACCTTGTGTGCGCATCTCATTTCAACTTCAGAACAGTTTTAACTACCCAGACCCAACCCGCTGCTACGTGATTTGCACATTTTCACAGAATGCTACCAACCAGTGGCCAGCCACTTTAAATAAATGCCACGTAACACAATAAAAGTGGAAATACGCCACCCTCACGCAACCGTTGCAAACGGCCTTTGGGAAAATTTCAAGACAGTCAAAGCCAATGAAAACCACACCATAAAACTCTTCTAAAAATGCCAGCGTCGTCCTTCTCAGCCACACATCACCAGTTCGCAGTCTCCTCCATTGCCATTTTCCATTTTTTTTCCCGGGATGTCACAGCGTGAGCACGCTTTTATGACTAAAAGGATAAAGAACTCAGAGTGTCGTGTTCCACTAATCATTAGCCGACAAACAAACAAAATAACCACAGGTGACTCGTTCTCAATAGCACCGAGGTATTTCAGGGCTCATTTGCACTTTCCCGATGACAGGCTGAAGAAATCTGAAAAAAAGGCTGAGAGCTTAAACAACTGATGGAATTCTACAAGGTTGTACAAACACACGCTCGGAGAAGGAATATTCCGGACACCCAGGGAAGAAGTCGTCATCAGATACTCACGTTATTTTATGTTAATGTGAGGAAGGGAAATACTTGTCAGCAGAAATGTCCCAAATGGCCCCCCCCAAGAAAGTCCAACAAATACCTGAGGCTACTACATTAGAAGCATAAACGAGAAATAACTGACGTATTACTTCTCACGTCCTTTTTGCTATATATTACGATGACATCAAATGGCAGTTAGGATGGGACTGTCGGTGTGTTGTTTGTTTGCAACATGATTCAACATTAGGGTAACTAAAATTCGTGGGGAAAAAGAAAATAAGGAGGTTCATTACCAAAATACCACCCACCAAACTCAAGAAGGGAGCAGGCTTTGCCTCAAGTACTAAACCAGCCACAGTAGATCCTTTCCGGGGAACATGTGAGTTGCTGCTTGATATTCACAATACCGCACCTCTTGATAGAATTCAGGGTGCTGCTTCCGATTTTCCCAGACAGCTAAGTCATTTTCATCTGCATGATTACAGCATGGTGTGAGACTCTTCCCACTGGACAGAGGTGCTCTGCTGCTTAGCTGTTGTGTAAAAGTTTGAAAGTCATTTCTCATTCCATTATTTCAGGATTAGCTTCTTCACCACAAACACGGGTGGACACGCAACCCTCTCTTCCCCGGCGGCAAATGATGGCATCCTCAGGTCTTCCCGATGGGACTTTTTCCCCAGTGAAAGGACAAGGACACACTCAGCCAGGGGACACGCGGACATCAGAACACGCACGTACGGGTTTAACCCTGTAAACGGGCGCACGGCTGAAATGTTTCTTTAGGATGTTGGCCAAAAAGTGAAGACTTCCAGTCATTTAAATATTTGGATCACAGTAAACAGTTTTTTGGCAAAATGAATCATGATCCTATAAGCAAAGATTTTCTTTACATAAAAAAAGTAACCAAATGTGCTTATCTCCTGGAACAGATGGCAACGATTTGCACTCTCCCCTAGTCCCTGGGGCTAGTCACGGAGATCACATTCTCACACTCTTCTCTTTCCTGTTCTTCCTACTCTCTTCATTTCCAGCAGTTTCCAGGCAACACCCTATGGCCTATCAATTGATTCACAAATGGTTACTGAGCACCCTCAGAGACTAAGGCATGATTGTAGGTGCTCAGGGTACATTCTAGAAATGCAACGCCCAGTATGGTACCCCTTAAAATGTTGCTCTTCCCTCCCTCCTTTCCTTCCATTAAATAGTGGTAATCATTCTTTTTTTTTGAGACAGAGTTTCACTCTGTTGCCCGGGCTAGAGTACCATGGAGTCAGCCTAGCTCACAGCAACCTCAAACTCCTGGGATCAAGCGATCCTCCTGCCTCAGCCTCCCGAGTAGCTGGGACTACAGGTGCGTACCACCATGGCTGGCTAATTTTTTCTATTTTTAGTAGAGACAGGGTCCTGCTCTTGCACAGGCTGGTCTTGAACTCCTGACATCAAGCAATCCCCCCAACCTTGGCCTCCCAGAGTGCTAGGATTACAGGTGTGAACCACTGCGCTCGGCCGTTTCTTGATGGCTAGTTATCTAGAACTTACATTCTGTTAATCATATCTTAGTTTATATATAGACATAAAATATCAAAAACATATAAAATACATTGATCAATTACATATCGATTTCTTTTCCTGGTATAATATTACTACATGTTTATTTAAATGACAATAAGAATTAAAATGCATTTATATCATCAAAACTAAGATGTAAGTTCTTTAGGGGAAGCTCAGGATTCTTTTATAAATCTAAAAAAAGTCCCTGAACATAACAATAATAATGAATACACTAAAGAAAAAAACCCAATTCATTGTGTTTTTCGATTGTCAATTCCCATGAATATAATAAAGGCAACAACATCTTTGTAATTTCTGTGGCAAATATTGCTCATATATACATCTCCCAATATAGTGTATAACTTCAAAGGAATGAGAATAATTTCTCTGAGTCACGTGTGAACATGAGCCTCATTACTTCTTGGTGACATCACATATATGTGACTCGTGCATAATTTTTGTCATTTGTATAATGATATACGAGATCTTAAAATCTGACACGAGGAAGAGAAGACAAGAAGACCCCTCACAGAGGACAGAATTCCATACTTTCTGTGTGTATCAGAAACTAGTTATGGAGTTAGCAAAGCCGGCTTGCTCACCTTGGTAGACTTCCAGCTAACTCGGTGGCAGTCTCTCTGTAGGAGAAAAAGAAGAGAAATATAATTAAGCTTATTTAGGTAAATTATAAAAATGTGTTTAATCGCATAATAGGTATTACAGTACCATGTGTGAAGAAGACACTGTGTATGCAGGTGTTTAGAAATTTAAAATTGACTAATCACATTTCTGATTAATTCCCATTAAACCTTTCAATGGTTACTTTCAAAGGAAATTTTACACACATGCAAAATATCTGGCTTTGCTTTCTAGTGGTAGAACGTAACTTGAGTTCAAAACATTAAAATTTAAAAATATACAAGATCCAGAAAAACAGAAGGAAAAAATTCCCAAACCACCATCTATACATTTTCCAGTTAAACAAAATACCTACGATCTCTTTCCAAGAATCATTTAGGAACAAATTCCTTTGGGGGATGTTTCCTCACGTTAATCTCTGTAACCTGAGGTTTACGAAGGACCCATAAACAGCACAAAATGGCATTCTTTCCATGGTATGCTGCTGTTTTTCATTTTTTTCTTACAATGTCCCACCATTTGGGACTGTTGCAGGCAGATGTCATGATAATTCAAATGGCACTAAAGAAAAACCATTAATGAACGATTCTATAACATATTAATAGCAAGTGACCAGAGACAAATTTCAAAACAAACTTTTTCCGCACTGCCGTATTTTGTCTATCAGAGATGTATTCTTGGAAAGAAAGGGGAGCAACAAGTACGAGGAGGAGATGGTGGCTTTACACTGAGATGTTTTAAAAGCAGAGGAGGGCTCGATGTTAGACTGAGGGATTAAAGGTATAATTCTTAGGAGCAGTGGCACATAATCTCCTTAGGGTCAAATAACCCTGTTAATAATCTCATGAAAGACATAAACACCTCATGCAGAAAAAATAACAATATGCATGTGCACACACAACACGGTGGACAAACATAGATGGGTCAGGGACTTCCTAAAGCTAATGTGTCAATCTTGGTTAAGAGTCTCAGCTTTAACATTTTCTGTCCCCATTTTGTTCATTTATAGAAAGGACTACCTCCTCTGTGAACATTCCCTGACCCTCCCCGGCTTCTAGAACTTTCTCCTCCTACTGTCTGTGATGGTACCTGGGTACCCTGGGGGAAGTGGTGGTTCCCATAGAGTCATACTTCCTTAAAAAAATAATGATTATAAGTTTAGCACCCACAGAAATGCTCTTTCCTACCTAATTATATGATATTAAACCTTCAGCTTTTATTACCATAGTAATGGCTTTGGGGAGAAAGTTTCCATCCGTTGTGTAAAACCACAATTGAAGGCATCGTCCACTACACTGCTGAATGCATCACGCACATTCATCTTTTTGAAGAACTGAGTGGCTGCCTAAGAAGTTTCTCTTTCCCATCAGAATCTGGAATCATGGGTACCCCAGTTCAGAAGCACCCCTCTTTTTAGTCTCCCTTTGTAACATTCATGACAATAGAAGTATCTTTAAATGTTTATTCCATTATCATTACACTTCAGATGGCTATATACTAAGAAGTTAATGTTAGAATTACAAATATTACTTGACATCAATAATTACTAAAAACCTGATGACGACGTTGGAGCATGTAGCTCCAAGATTTAAAAAATCAAAACAAAACAAAGAAAGAACCACTGTATCTGACAGCAGCAACTATTGCCTGGTAGCTAGGACTCGCCAATCAATTGCCAGTTTTGAGATTGGCCAATCGGCAAACACTACAGCTTTCAAAACCATGATTTGTTCATTTTTACCTGTTTTCTATGGCTAAAAAAAAAAATCATCTGAATTATTCACGTTTTCACAAATTTATACCTTTTATAAAGAAACCCTTGAGGAAAATAAAGTTGGCAGAATAGGCTATGCTTCTTTTAGGTAACATTCCTCCGTGACCCAACTGAAGGGACTTCCAGCAGGTGGCATGGAGACCGTGCATTTTTCATAGAATTTTTATAGGTTGCAATGTCCATTATTAGCATTGCTTCCTGAGCATAAGTCATCTTCATTCACTGACTAATATTTATTCATCCAACACAACCACTGAGCACTTAATGCTCAAAGCATAGGCCATGCTGGGTGCTTTGAGAGGCACCAATGTGAATTTAGATCCTGATCCTCCTTGCCAAGTGTTTACACTCCAGTAAAGGATATCATAGAAGGTACAAAGTGATGGATACTTTTTATTTTTCCACTTTTTTTTTTCTTTCTGTTTTTAGGTGGCCAATTAATTTTTTTTTTTCTTTTTAGTAGAGACGAG
>VBSM01003148.1:5859639-5959834 GCA_008086735.1 Cheirogaleus medius | reverse complement strand
AAAAAAAAAAAGGAATGAAAACAATTATGAAGAAATGATAAAGTGAAGTCATATGATCCAAGTAAAAGAACTATCTCAGGGACTAAGAAGTGGACTGAGATGATACAAGGTGTTTGTGTCTGATGGGTGATTCCTTTGACCTCTCGAGAATCTCTATGTCCTAGAATATAAGAATGCTGCCGCCCTGTGATCTAAAGTTGCTGATTGGATCATCAAACGTGCACAACCAGAAAAGCTCTCTACATATTTGAACTTGTGCTATAAATTCAATTTTGTCAAAGGAAAAACTCCAGAAGAGATAGCAGACAAGTGTCCCCCGTATATCACACAGTTTTGGTGGATTATCTGCCATTCCTTAAAAAAAAAACTCAACCCTTTAATTTTAAATGCGTAGAACATTCTTCAGTGCACAGACCGAGGCCAGCTTTTATCAGCTGTCTGAAATAACGCTTTCCCAGTCATCTCCTGTCCTTCCCCATTCCTGAACTATGCAAACAGTTCTTTTTTTAGGAAGTGTTGAAGCAAGAGTACACCGTCTATTTCTGTGCAGTTTGCCAGTTTCCAAAATTAGCTGACGACTCTAAAACAGAGGACATGAGCCCCCATGCTAATTGAGTGTCAGCATGATAAATATTTTTAAGACCTGGAATATTTCTCTTCAATGGTAACTTTGGTTTGGTTTTTCCAAAAGTACAGAGACCTTTTTTAAAAATGGTAACAATACATTTTATTTTTGTTGCCTGTACTGCAAATGATTGAATGCTCTGGTTACAGAAGGAGTGATGTTTCTTTATTTTAATTAAGGGTGAAAGTATTACCATCAAGCAGATATTTTTCCCTCCTTCTTTTTCTTTCTCTTTGTTTGATTTTTGGTCACTTAGCTTGAGGCAAACTGTGGGCCTTTAAAACTGGATCCATTTCCAAATAATACACACAAAAGAAATTAGCTTAAAGGCATCATTGCAAATCCATATATTAATTAAGAAGTTAATTTTTGTTCCTGATATGGTGAACCTTAGCTCCAGAAAATCCCAAACATCTTATTATTATTATTTTTTTATTTCTTTTCTTTTTCATTTCAGAATGTTACAGGGATACAAACGTTTTGGTTACATGTATTGCTTTTGTACTGTTTGAGTCAAAGTGTGCCCATCACCCAGATAGTGTACATTGTACCTGTTAGGTGTGATTTCACCTGTCCCTTCCTCCTGCCTCACACCTGCATGCATGCATTCATTCGATGGGGTCTTGCTCTGTTGCCCCGTCTAGAGTGCAGTGGCACCATCATAGCTCACTACAACCTCCTAGGCTGAAGAGATCCACCTGCCTCAGCCTCCTTCTTGAGTAGCTGGGACTACAGGAACCACGACACCCAGCTAATTTTTCTAGTTTTCCGTAAGGACAGGGTCTTGCTCTTGCTCAGGCGGATCTCGAACTCCCGAGCTCAAGCGATCCTCCTGCCTCGGCCTCCCAGAGTGCTAGGATTATAGGCGTGAGCCACCGCGCCTGGCCCCAAACACCTTAGAGAGTAAAATTTCTTCTCTGTCAAAGGAAGCCTAAAGACACTGTTTTTTTCTCTTGCTCTGAATTTCCCTGTGGTCATTCATCTCCATATTTTCTTTATTTTGTTCTTTCTTTATTTCTTCTCCACTTTTATCCTTCCTCAATTTCTGCACATATGATTAAAACATCAAAATGGGTGTGTGTCTGTATGTTAATAGAAATACAAGCAATTATTCTCACGTGGGGAAATCTACAATCACACACACCCACGTACGTGCAATTTGCTCATGTTGACTGGGGTTTTATTTAATACCAACCTCTACGCTAGGCCATTTACAGGTGCTCACTCACTCAAGCCCTATAAAAAGCCTCATGACATAGTTATTGTTATTAAACCATGACAGCGACCAAGGAAAATGAGAGAGAAAAATGTTAAGTCACTTCCCAAGGCCACACAGCTAGGGACAGAGAGAGGCAGGATTCGCAGTCCGCGTTGTTCATCGTGGTATCATGGATGTTATGCTGCAGTCAGCGTGCACACGCTGCAGGTATGTTATGTCTGTCATACGTTCCTTCATTTGTTCAGTGTCATGTGCTGTAGCAGTGAGCAGCCACAGCACCGGCCCCACCGTCAGGAACATTACATTCTAGAAGGAAGAGACAGGCAAAAAACCCAAACAAGCCAATGAGTATTTGCAACTATCTTACCTAGTCTATGTCTATGAAGAAGGATGTCTATGTCTATGTCTGTGAAGAAGGATGGAGCGAAAGAGAGTGTGGGAAGTAAAAGTAGAGGCCAAGGGGGAATCTGATTTCATAGAGGGTGGTTCTGGAAGCTTCTGGTAAGGGAATCACGTGATCATGTGACTGTGCTGAATGCAAGCCACTGCCACCTCCATCTTCATTCCTTGCGCCCGTCTCTTTTTTTGGCACCGCTGTATTCCCCTCTTCTTTGCAGGGTTGATACATTGAGCACCTGCTGCATGCAGCAGAGGATACCAGGTGCCCAGGTGTCGCTGTGGTTTAAGAAACAAGAGAAGCGGTCTCTGCCCCCGGACCTTCAAACTCGCATGAGACCCTTATAGAAACTCAACAAGTCACTTGCAAAACTGCAGGTTTCGACAAGAGACACTTCACATCGCTAGAGAGGCCAGCCTCTCAAAGCCACTCGTGGGCGGCAGCGAAGGCGGTATGAGCCAGCCACGCACGCTCACGGTCCTGCCGTGACGTGGTCCTGCCTTCAGACACCTGCACGGGAGTGACCACCCTAGTTCCTTCTGCCAGACCGCACCTCTCAGGTTAAAGCGCAAAGTCTAGGGAGATGGAGTTTCTCTCTCAATCGCTCAATACGCCTTTGGCATTTAACTGTCTGATGAAGGTCCAGACAGGCTCCAGATCCCAGCCTGCTGAGAGGTGATACCAGGGAAGACTGGCCTTCCATCCACACACCCCTTCCTTGACGCTCAGGAACGTACTAGGTGTTTTGAACTAGCAACTCGCATCTGAGAGTAGACATTAAGTGAATCTAATCACTGACCCATCCGGCCTCTTTCTGATACTCTTTCATTTTCATTTGGGAATTCCTGTTCATTGCCCTTGCTAAGATTTTATTTGGCTTAAGATTTATTCATATTATTTTAGTGTTCTTCGTATAAAACAGCCACGAGCGTGTGCCTTCGTGCGTGTTCTTGGGCCAAAGTGCCTTGAACATCAAATTGCCAAAGGTTTCTCTTAACTCTACAAAGGAGCTCATCTGGCCCTGGCTGTCCTCCGTGAGGCAGGCCACTTTTCAAATGGTACTGGCGTCCCTTCCGTCGTTTCGAGATAGCGTAGAGGGCGTTTGTTTTCTTTTTTTCAAAGACATCCTCTTGACACTCAGCTCAGAAATCCACCAAAGAGGAGGAGGCTTGATTAGACACTGCTAGTGGCAATATGAGAAGTGAGTCTCCGTGCACACTTGGGTTTGTGTATAAATCATCACACACTTTATGCTTTGTGATTCGACCACAATTAATACCCACTAAGTACCTGAATTGGCCATTAGTAACAATTCCTGCTCATTAAAACTCACTCATTTAGACCTCAGCAGTGGCAAATGTAACCAGCCCTGGGAGACAGTCATAAAACCTAGAAATGACACACTAAGTTTCAATTACCAACTTCTACTTGCAGACATGAAAAGCAAAAGTTAAAACAAACACACACACACACACACACACACACACAGACAATGCACAGGTAAGGCTGTAGGTATGTGTGTTTCTTTAAGGCTTTTTTTTTTTTAAAACAAAATGATATCTCTTCCAAACAAACAGGTAAATTTTCTCCAAATGCTATGCTTCTGCAGCGGGGAGAGGACCAGTTTATTAAAAGAACTCTGCAGTGAATATTGCTGAATTACTGTGCTCCAAGCTGTACTGCAAGTCAGACATGGGCTTCTTAAGAGAAAACATATCAACATACTTTTTAATCAAAAATAAAATTTTTCTTTGATAAATCAGTTTAAAAGGATGCCCATTTCACAATAAGGCCTAATTTTTCTCTATTAGTTCCCAGGGACCTACTATCACCCATAAGCCCTCTTAATTAGAGAAAATCATCCCTACTCCTGTTCATTTCTGGATCAAAGAGAAACTTGCAAATACCAGCCTGCATTGTAATGCTTGACTAATGGCCTAATCCATCAGCCAACAAGTATCAGTGCTGCATTCATTAACATTTATGCATTCGTTCAACACGTATTTCTGCAACTCCTACTATGTGTCAGTCTCTGTGTGCTCAAGATGAAGCAGGGAACTAAACAAACAGACATCCTCCTGCATGCGGTTGACCATCTAGTGGGGAAGACGTGGTCACAGATTCTTGCACAAATGAATGCACAGTGACAAGTGACAGGGTGAGATTTTGTCCGCCCCATCCCGCAGGTCCCCTTCTCGGGAGGGAAGGGAGGGAGTTTTTGCTGAAACAAATACCAACAGACTTCATTAGCAGAGCAATCAATGCCAATATTTGTGACCGATAAAGCAGATATATTAGCAAGAGGAAGATGTTTTAGAGACGCTCCCTTTGCCAAGAATCAAAAATGCAAAAGCCTCTGTCTTTGGAGAGGAATCTGAGGGAGATATGAGAACTGTCCAGGACCTCAGGCACCTGCAGTTCTGGGGCGGGGTCTGGCAAGGGGAAGGATGCAGAGGACAGAAGACATTTGGGGAGTCGTGAGGGAGGGAGGGAGGGAGGGAGACAACAGAAACCAAGGAGGAGGAGGAGGCTTCGGACAGCCACAGTCAGACTCCATCTCGGAGGAAGTGATTTAATGACACAAATGAAGAGATGGGCCACACCAACTCCTGAGCTTCTGGTATATTTGTGATTAGCTGAGTCATATTACTTCCTCCTGCTGTGTACGGTGAGGGCTTTGAGGAACACAAACCGGAAATGAAGATGCTTGGCCTCCCTTGCCTCTACTGGCTACCCTGCATTAAGGGGCAGATATGCTCATGTTTGGGGACTAGAGTAGCTGTGGGGACCTCTGTCAAAAGGACGCCCCTCAGGGGACTTTTCTCTACCTGGGCCAGCTCCAACCTACATTCAGGGACTCGGGCTCAGTGGAAGAGATTTTTTTGTCTTCAAAAAATGCACCACAAGTTATGCCAAAGCTGTCTCTGGCGAGGTGGATGAAAGCTTTTAGCAGCCATCCATGGAAATAGAAAAGAAACAAAGGTGGTTCTGATATGACTTGGGGGAATCTTGGGGTTTTTTTTTTTTGGTTGTTGTTTTTTTATTTTTTAATTAACACATAATAAAATGCTCTTTTCTCCCGAAGCTAAAGAACCCACTTTTGTCCAATAGCATGTGTACGTATGTATTTATCAACTAAAGTTGTCTCCATCCGTCACCCAGGCTGGAGTGCAGTGGCGCAATCATAGCTCACTGCAGCCTCGAACTCCTGGGCTCAAGGGATCCTCGCACCTCAGCCTCCCAAGTACCTGAGGCTTCAGGTATATGCACAACCACACCTGGCTAATTTAAAACCAAATTTTTTTTTGTAGAAATGGGGTCTCACTATGTTGTCCAGGCCAAGCAATCCTCCCACCTTGGTCTCCCAGAGTGCTGGGATGACAGGTATGAGCCACCATGCTCATCCTTTATTTTTTAAAATCTACCCCCATACAGTCTTCAAGGAGGAACAGGCTGGCACTATGAGCTCCCATTTCACAGAGCAGTAGAATGAGGCTACAAGAGTGTCAGCAATCAGCTTGGAGGGCTCAGATTCAGCCCATCTGACTACACAGCAGGCCTGGTCTCAGCAGGATGTACAGAAACAGAAATTGACTTGAGTCCCGAGAATTAAGAGGGGAGAGAGATGAACATTTTCCCATTTGTGGGACACTTTCACCCGTTTGAAATCACACTGCTCTGAAAGCTCTCTGCAGAGGGGTAGCTAAAGCTATTTTATAGCCTTCACATTTTCCAGGTTGCTTCTTGGCCCCTGCTGGGTAAATTCAATGTGGTATTCATCATTACCTCTGAAATTCAGATCTGCTTATTCAATGTATTCAACCACGATGGGTCACGTCCAAATCTCTCATTTAACAATCTCCAACGCGTCTTTTTTGTGGCAATGGGAATTTTGAACCAACCCCAGATGAAATCTACAACCTTCAACACATTTACAGATGACAATTATATCTTTACAATCACTAAAAAAAATAAATAAATAAAACCAACAGAAACAGAATCACCGGTGAAAGAGCTAAATTATAGATAACAGAATATTCATAAAACTATACCTCATCTCATGAATGTGGGTACACTGTCTGCATGCCAGAATTTCTTTAGCCACTGGTGATATTCAGCATATTGCAATTCAGTGCAATTACAGTTAGCTATAATTAAGAACAATTACAGCTTTTATTTCTCTACTTGTTCTTTAAAAGCACATTTGTAATAAAACTTTTTTTTTTAAAAGGTGAAGAATATAATTATACATCCTTATAACGTCTCGAATAATTAGTTTGACTAAAGTTTCTTCTGGAACAATTTTCATTTTAACTGTCAGATCTGCCATTTATAGTCAATGGAACATACTTAAAAAAAATTCCATCATTAACCTTTTTCACCCCATATAGCTGTATATGAATTATTGGTACAAATTAAAGTTTTCGGTATTTAATTCTCTAGGGACTGCTGAAAGCTATAAGAATATTTTCCCTTTTTAGTTATGTGTGTGTGTGTGTGTCTTTGAGCAAAAAAGAAATGGAAAAATTGTAGAGTATATTTTCGTGATTAAGATTTTTGGAAAAAAATTGCTTATGTTAGAAAGCTATGTTCTCTACTTTGGATATTACAGAACACGGTCCTCTTTGTTTATTTACTGAGAATTTATGCAGTGCCAAAATTAAGAATTCTCTGTGACAAATCTGCCTCTCAGTTTAGTAACATGGTCAATATCAGCTTAATTAGGACCAGTGAAATGCTACCTTCTCATAAACCCAGACTCCAGCTCAGCTGGCTTCATCCTTTTGGTTCTCAGGCTAGCCTATACATTCCAGGAGGGTAGGGACTTGATTGCTTTTGTAACATCTCTGTCACCAACATTCAGAACACAGAGTGGCTGGCCCAAAGTGCCTGATACTTTGAATATGTTGCATCAATGAAGAGGTCTTTTTTATTTTTTTTAGGTCTTTCTCATTTATGTAGGGAATAATT
This sequence comes from Cheirogaleus medius, assembly GCA_008086735.1. Lineage (NCBI taxonomy): Eukaryota > Metazoa > Chordata > Mammalia > Primates > Cheirogaleidae > Cheirogaleus > Cheirogaleus medius. The sequence continues at coordinate 5,952,622 of VBSM01003148.1, read as the reverse complement.
GAAAATTAATCACCTGAATGACTTTGAAGATAGAAGACAATTAGGTAACACAACTCTGGAAATTAAGGTTATTTTCACCACTTATCCAGCTAAATTAGCAGTCGTGGGAAATGAATTGTCAGACAAAGGCTATGTACCTGGGGAAGGAGGAAGTTGGAACAGACAATCTTCTCAGATCCGTTACAACTTTGAGATTATCAGTAGCTTATCGAACTTAGATGAAACCCGAATGGCAATTAGCATGAGCTTAAAAATGGCATGTGTAGTTGTGTGTGGGTGGAAAAATAGTGGTCCCATTCCTAAGACGGACCATGAATGACAAAGATACCAATACACTGAAAAATAGCTGTTACTAAGAACACTCTTAATATTCGAAATACTGACATAGTCTTGGATGCAATTTACATTGTAAAGTTTATCATTCATTCCATAATGGCCACCAATTACCACGTTTACTATGTTTTAACCACTTTGCTTAGCATTTTACATATATGATCCCTTTTATTCTCTGCGACACTGTTAGATAGTTATTAATCATTGTGTCCGTTTTTCGGATAAACAAACTGAGGCTCAGAGAAGTAAGTTTGAATCCAGGCCTGTCCAAGTCTAAGATCCATGGTTAAAGCAAGAAAATGGAACAAAACGTGGCTAATTATAGTCAAGAGACACCAGGATGACAGGTGGACCTCTATCTATAGCCACCTAAAAGCAGAAATGAGAGAAACAGGAATTGAAGAAAAAGTTTCCCTCCTCACCGTTACTTATAGATCTTTAAGCATTTACCTCTTGGGTTCTCAGGCATAGATACTCTCTAGGAGAAAGGTCAGTATGTGTCAGAAATTTTGAGAGCAGCTATGGAGGTGAAATGGTATTTATCAGGAGTGTAAGAGACACAGACCTTCGTCACAGCACTATCTGCAAGAGAAACAACCTCAACGCCCACAGACAAGGTAACGGCAGAATCAACCGTGCTGTGACTCTTGCAGACAATCTGTGGAGTGGTTAGAAAGAATCAGTGGTAGACGTCTATGTTCCAAAATGGATCAAATTACAAGGCATGTTGAGTGATAAAAAGAATAAGTTGCAGAATGACAATTGCAACAGTTGCAACAATTCAGTTGAAGGATATTTCTGTTTAAAAATAAAAGAACCCACAGACAAACAAGATATTCCCTGGGGACACTGGAGTCTGCACGTGGACAGCGATAGTCCCTGGAGGAAGCCCAGCTGCCTGATCAGTGTTGGGCTCTGCAGAGAGAGGGGACGGCGAGTGCCTGGCGCTCTGTGCCTGCTTCCCACCTCCCATCCCGGGCACCTGGCGCCATGGACGCCCCTGACTCACCACACCCCCAACCGAGCCAGGTCCAGCCACACCACCAGCAGGTCACTCATGATGGCCGTGTGGGCATGTGCAGCCTGAGGATGAGCTGGTCCCTGTGAGCCAGGTGGCCTCTCCAAAAGCTGCACTTGGGCCTCCCGTCCTCTAGGGGAGCTACAGAAGAGCCCCTGTGCATGCGGCTCTCTATCCCCCTATGACACAGCTCCACTCCACTGCCCCAGATGCCCTTCACAAGGGCCACCCGGAGGAGGCTGGGGGACTAGAGCATGGGATGGACACCTAACACCTTGGAGGCCCTTCCCCAAACAAGGGCAGTTTATATAAAACTCACCGCTCTTGCTCTTGCTCAGGGGGGTTGAACAGCGTGTAGATGGATCTCTGAAATGTGTGCACCACCCAGATGGACGCGCAGACTCGTGTTTAGACTCCCTCAAGAAGCTTTCCTTTATATAGTAGCCCTTCGGGGACATTCAGAGGAAATGTGATCAATCTCTTCTTTATTTGTTTTATAAATTTGTATATTCACAAATCGGGTTATTGGAACGTTCCATCATCAATGGGATTCTCCACAGTAAGGGGTGAGTAGAAAGGAAGGAGGCATTTCTACGGATTAAAACTAAGTCGTAGGTTACAAATGCCACCGGGGTTGTGTTTGTGGCCGTTCACCATTTCATGACATCCTGGGAGTAGAAAGATTGGCTTTCTCTGAGACAGTGGACTGGCAGACACTTCATGTCCCACAAATATCACAAAGAAGTTGTAAAAAATAAGTGCAAATGGAACAATCTGAGCAAACATTCCTTTGGAACCTGTCACTTAGCGCATATGCCTGGTCAGGGACAGTCTCATTGGGATTAGGAAATGAATTTGAGGAGCTTTGAAGAAATGTTCACTTTCGCTAATTTAACATCCCAGACCACTTCTCTGATAGCTTCCCTCCCTCCTTCTCTCCCCCCTCTCCATTCCTCCCTCCTCCCTTCTTCCTTTCTCCCTCCCTTCCCCTCCACTCCACTCCCTTTCCCTCCTTTCTTTCTGTATCTCGGTCTCTGTCTCTCTCTTGGTTAAAGAAATAACTGACATAAATAAACAGAACACACTTAAAGTGTAGGATTTGGTAAATTTACCCCTGTGAAACTATTGCCACAATCCAAATAATGAAGGTACCATCAACCCCCAAAGTTTCTTTCTGCCCCTTTGTAATCCCTTCTTCACATCTCTCTCCTGTCCCTAAGTAGCCACTGATCTGCTTTCTGTCACTCCCAGAATTTTTTATAAATAGAATCATACAGTATGTACTTTGTTTGGTCTGGCTTCTTTTACTCAGCATAATTATTTTGAGATTCATACGTGTCGTAGCCTGTATCAATAGTTCATTCCCTTTTATGGCTGAGTAGCACTCCACCGTATGAAGACACGATGGTGTGTTTATCCATTTTCTTCTTGATGGGCACGTGGGTTGTTTCCATTTTTCACTATTACAAATAAAGTGGCCATGAACATTCATGTACACATCTTTGTATCAACACTGTATGATTTCCTTGCTCCGGGGTAAATATCTAGGAGTGGAATAGCTGCAGCAAATGGTCGATGTATATTTACCTTTTTAAGAAACTGCCAAACTGTTTTGGAAAGCAATTGTACCGTTTTATTTTCCTACCCAGCAGTGTCTGAGAGTGAATGAGAGCTCCAGGACTCACCCTTTCACCATGATTTGGTAAGGTCAGTCTTTTTATTTTTAGCCATTCTAATAGATGAGTAGTAGCAGCTTCCTGTACATTTGTGTTCCCTAATAACTGATGATATTGGGAATCTTTTACTGTGCTTATATCATATGTTCTTTGGTTGCTTGTTTTTTTATTGTTGAGTTTTCAGTGTTCTTTATATATTCTGGATACAATTCCTTCATCAGGTATATAATTTACTAGTTTCATGCTCATCTGTGACTTGTCTTTTCACTCTCTTATTGATGTCTAACAGAAGTTTTTTTTTTTTTTCTTATTTGGATGAAGTACAATTTAGCAACTTTTAGATCATGCTTTTAGAGCTGGATCTAAGAAGTCATTGTCTACCCAAAGTCATAAAAATTTTTCTCTAATGTTTTCTTCTAGAAGTTTTATGGTTTGAAGTTTTATATTTAGGTCTGAGTTAGTCTCAATATGGTACAAGGATCCAAGTCTGTTTATTTATTTGTGTATAGATGTCTAACTGGTCTTGTACCATATACTGAAATTGCCATTTTTTTCACTGAATTGCCTTTGCATATTTGTTGGAAATCAGTTGTCCATATATGTACAGGTCTTTTTTCTTTCTATGCACAGGTTCCCTATTCTGTGGCCTTGATCAATCCATCTTTGTGTCAAGACCACACCGTTTCAATTACTACAGCTTGATAATATTTTGCAATCACAGTGTTAGCTTTCCAATTGCGTTCTTCTTTGTCAAAGTTATTTGGTTCTTTTAGGTCCTTTGCATTTCTGTATGAATTTTAGTTGATTTCTACCCAAAAACCTGCTGGGATTTTGTTGAGTATTGCATTAAATCTATAGATCCCTTTGGGGAGAATTGATATGTTAACAATATTGAGCCTTCTGACCCATAAATCCAGTGTGTCCATTTATTTAGGTCTTTAATTTTCTCCATCATGTTTTATGTTTTCAGAGTACAGATTTCCACCTCTTTTATCAGATTTATTCCCAAGGACTTCATACTTTTGATGGAATCAAAACTGGTGTAGCATACCTTAATAGAAATACAGTTTATTTTCATGTATACATTTTGTATCTTGCCAACCAGTGAAACTTATTAGTTCTAATAGCTTTTTAAATTAAGATTTCATCCAATTTTCTACACAATCATGTTGTCTGCAAAAAGTTTCATTTTTTCTTTTCAATATAAGTGCCTTTTACGTTGCAATTTTATAATGCATTCTTCCTGTCTGCACTGGCTAAAACCTCCAGTACAATGTTGAATAAAAGGTGAGGGCAGACATCAGTGTCTTGTTCCTGATTTTAGGGAAATAACATTATCTTTCACCATTAAATGTGGTATCAACAGTATATTTTTCTACTGTTAAGTGAGGAAGTTTCAGATTGAGGAAATTCCCTTCTGTTCCTAGTTTGCTGAGACTTTTTATTAGGAATAGATGTGGAATTTTGTCAAATCTTTTTCTCCCTCTGAGATGATTATATGGTTTTTCTCTTTTAGTTTGTATGATGAATTATATAAATTGATTTTTGAATGTTCCACAAAGTTTGCCTTCCTGGCATTAACCCAATAGGGTCATGAGGAATGTTCTTTTTATTAATTGTTAGATTCAATTTGTTAAAATGTTGTTTGGAATTTTTACACCTATGTTCACAAGGGATACTGACCTGTAGCTTTTTCATTCTTCTTGCATGTTTGCTTATGCTAATGGAGTGAGATGCTGGTCTTATACAATGAGTTGGGAAGTATTCCCTCTCATTCAATTTTCTGGAAGAGTTTGTATGGAATTGCTATTATTTCTTCCTTAAATATTTGGTAGAATTTACCAGTGGAGCGCTCTTGTCTGGAGTTTACTTTGTGAGAAAATTTAAAATTCAATTTCTTATTAGATATGGGGCTCTTCAGAGGTTATCTATTTCCTGTTGAGTGAGCTTTGAAAATTTCTGCCTTGCAAGAAATTTATCCATTTCATTTAAGTCAGGCGTAGACCCATGGCCTGCAAGCGAAGGATTTTTAAATTTTTAAAGTCTGAAAAAAAAATGTGGCATAGACCATGCATGGCCCTTAAAGCCTAAATATTTACAATCTGGCTCTATACAGAAAAAGTTTGCTGATCTTGATCTAAGTTGTCCAATTTATTGGCATAAAGTTGTTCATAATATCTGAGATCATCCCTTAAATATCTGTAGAATCTCTAATGATGTCACATCTTTCACTTTTGGTATTTATAAATTGTGCTTTCTCTTTCCTGTCCATCAGTGTAGCTAGAGACTTAGCAAATTTTTGATCTTCTCAAAGAACCAGCATTTAGTTTTGTCCATTTTCTTGGCAATTTTCTGTTTTCTATTCCTCTGTGACCTTTAATATTTCCTTTCTTTCACTTATTTTGCATTTAATCAACTCTTCTTTTTGTAGTTTCTTAGTGTGGAAGCTAAAGTCACTGATTTGGAACTTTCCTGTTTCTAACAGAGGGGTTTAGTGCTAAAAGGTCCTACATAATATTGCTTTAGTGCTATCCTACAAATGTTCATGTACTGTGTTTCCGATTTTTATTCAGATCAAAATATTTTCTAATTCCCATTTATCTGGCCCATTGATTATTTAGAAATATATTATCTTAGTTTCAAATACTTGGAGATTCCTAATTAATTAATTTATTTATTTTTGTCATTTACCTACTTTGTATCACTTGTATACTTTAAAATTCACTGAGACTTGTTTCATGGCCCAGACTGTGGTCTCCTGTATTAATCGGTCTACATGCACTTGAAAAGAATGTGCATTCTGTTGTTAGGTGTAATGTCCTACAAATGTCAAGTAGATCAAATTGTTTCAAATGTTGTTCAATTCTTTTATATTCTTACTGATTTCCTGTCTGCTTGTCCTATCAGTTATTGAGGGAAAAACGTTGAGATCTCTGACTCTTGTGGGTTTGTCTATTTCTCCTATTAGTTTTTGCTTTATGTATTTTGAATCTGTTATTAGATGCATAAAAGTTTAGAATTGCTATATCCTCTTGATAAATTGATGAACTGACCACCTTATCATTATGAAATGACTCGTTATTCCTGGTAGTAGTATTTGCCCTGAAATTTACTTTGTCTACTCTAAATAGAGCCACTCCAGCTTTCTTTTGATAAATGTACTAGTTTCTTAGTGCTACTGTAAGAAAATAGAAAACGCTAATAGGAAATTGGCAGCTTAAAACAATGGAAATTTATTCTTCACAGTTCTGGAGACTAGAAGTCCAAAATCAAGGTATCAGCATGGTCACGCTCTTTGAAGAGCATTAATTCAAAAAGTTCCCAGTATCCTATAAATTATCTACATTAGGCATGGGTGAGATTCTGGGTATGAGCCAATCTGGGACAATTTCTGTCCATCTGTCGACCTGTGATACTAGGAAACAAGTCATCCTGCTTCCAAAGTGCAATGGTGGGTCAAGGATAGGATAGGTATTCCCGTTCCGAAAGGAAGAACATTTAAGAAATAAAGGGCTTACTGGTCTAAAGTAAGTTTGCAACCCAGCAGGGCAAGTTCCATTAGTTTTCAGGTCCTCAGAATAATTCTTTGTGCCTCGATCCACCCTCTCCACCCTCTGAGCCCACAGAGACTGAGATAGCTCCTGCCTCTGGGCCTGCGGAGCCCACATTGACCCTCCCCTGAGTCTGCCCCTCTGATTTCTGCCTCTGCTGCTCTGCCTTTAGAAGCCATTCTTTTTCTTGAAAGAAGATCATGTTTATCCTTGAGTAGTTCCATCAGCCTGTTTCCTGCCTGTGGGACCCTAGAAGCCTGACAGCCTTCTTTCATTTCATCCTGTCTTTGTTCCTTCCAGTACAAGCTGTCACTGTCTCTGCTGATAACATGTTCTCAAAAACCTTGTTGATCTGGGTATGCCATGGGACCCATGCCATGACACAAGAGGATTCTCCACGGATCCTTCCTTGATGACTCACCTCTATTCCTGGCTTCTGTGGAGATGGCTCCTTGGATCCACCAGCCACATGCCTGATCTCTCCCCCAAATGTCTGTCCAGCCACACCCTTGGCCCTGACTCCAGAGTGTACTATTTGGATAGACTGAGGATTTTCCAAATCATCAAGTGCAGATTCTTTTTTGCTCAATAGTTCCTTCCTCAATTAACCTTTTGTCTTTCTCATTTTACTATAAGCAACGAGGAGAAACCATGCTATACTTTCCATATTCTGTTTGGAAATCTCTTCAGCTAATATCCAAGTTCATTGCTTACAAGTTCTATTCTCCACCAAACATTAGCACGCAGTTCAGCCAGGGTTTCTGCCACTGTCTAAAAAGGAGGGCCTTTCCTCCACACGTTTCTTCTGAGACTTCACCAGAAGCACCAGCAATGTTCATATTTCTGCCAACATTTTTTTCATGATGACATATGCATTCTCTACAATGAGAGAAGCTTTCTCTACCATGGTGTTCATTTCCTTCTGAACCCCCACCAGAAGCATCTTTAGTGCCCATATTTCTACCAATAATCTTTTCAAAGGCAATCTAGGCTTCTTCTATCAAATACCTCAAAATTTTCCCAGCTTCTACCCACTACCCAATTCCACAACCACTTCCACATTATTAGGTATTTTTGCAACAGTATGCCATTTCCCAGTACCAGAATCTATATTAACTTCTTAGCGCTCCTATAACTAATTACAGACAGTCTCTGACTTAGAGTGGTCTGACTTATGATTGTCTAACTTTATAATGTGTTTATCAGGATGTGACCCTACCATAAGTTGAGGAACCTCTGTACCAGAAACTAAGTGGCTTAAAACAGTAAAAATTTATTCTCTCACAGTTGTGGAAGATGGAAGTCTGAGATCAAGGTGTTGGCAGGGCCATGCTCTGTCTGAAAACTCTATGGATGAACCTCTCACCTCTTCCTAACTTCTGGTGTTTGCTGACAATCCTTGGCATGCCTTGGCTTGCAGCTGCATCAATCTACTCTCTGCCTCTGTTGTCACATGTCCTTCTCTGTGTGTGTCTGTGTCTCTTCTTCTTTTAAGAACACCAGTCATACTGGATATGGGGCCCACCCTAATCCACTATGCCCTCATCTTAACTAATTACATCTTCAGGGACCCATTTCCAAATAAGGTTATATTCTGAGATTCTGAGTAGACATGAATTTTGGATAGATGATATTCAACCCAACACACACGTTCTATCCTTTTTCATCATTTCACTCTTAACCTATTTATTATATTTTGATATTGGCAATACATTCTTGCAAGCCGCATATAGTTGGGTCTGCTCCATTTATAGCTTATTATTCCCCACTGTTGAGGCAAGACCCTTTATGTACTGTACCCATCATCCTGTAAATCTGGAGGTGTTCCTGTTTGGCTAATGGGAATGGGTGCTATTTTAAGCCCTGTGTGAGTGGCAGTCACTGTGTCTTTTAATTGTTTAAGAGGATTCTCCAGTAGTTTCTTTACATGCATACACTGACCAGTACTAAGCTGAGTACTCAAGAGGGACTTTCTGCAGATCTCAGACATGTTTACTCTATACAGCCCTCAGCTCTCCAGCACTGTCTTATGAATTCCAGCCATCTTGGTCTTCTTAGACTCTCAGCTTTCCTCAACCCAGGGAGTTCCCCAGGCTCCTCCACAGCTCCCCACACCTTGAGCCATGACCTGGAAGCTCCCTCAAGACAGTCATTGGGGGCAACTTAGAGCTTACCTCGTTGGGTTCTGAAGGATCACTGTCCTTTACTGTCTTGTGTCTAGTGCCTTGCTATTTTTTCTGAAAATATAATTTATTTTAGGTATTTCAAAAAGTATATTAAATATATATTTCAATATATGTATATATATTTTAAAAGCATATTAAATATATACTTATATATATATTGAATATATTTTGTAACATAACAGGTAAGTCCCTGTTACTTCCTTTTGGTCACAAGCAGAAATCCCCCAGCTAAATTTTCTTGAACTGGAAAATACACTTTCAATTTCAATTACAATTCAAGGTAAGGTTAAAAATGTGTAGAGTGCATAACACTGTCAAATTCACATCCAGAAGGCTAATATTTCTTTCTTGGGAAAGTCTCCTTAGAGGGTAAGTCCATGGAGACCACAAGGAGACAGCAGAGAACTGTGGGCTCAGGAATCCAACCTCCTGGGTTCAAGTCCTTATTCTACAACCTATCAGCTGTGTGACCTCAGGCACGTTGCGTCACCTTTATACCTGTACAGTGTCTCATCTGTAAAATGTAGTTAAACATGGACTCTTGCGAGGATTTAGCGTGATATCACAGTACAGTGCCAGGCAGGTAGCAACTCGCACATTCAATTCTCAATCAATATTGACACTTGGTATGATTTCTACTTCGCAATGCTGCCTAGAGATTACAGGTGGAGCAAAGTGGAAGAAATTCTTTAAAAATACAGCTCTGGGTTTCTAAATGGACATTTTCCAACTCATAAACAGAGTAAGAAATAATATTAGATTTCCAGGGGATCCATCATCAGAGTGAATTCACCACCAAGTAGGAACTTATTGCTGTGCAGAGTAAGTTTGTGAACTGGCTTAGGGCCATTTACACTATACCTAACAAGCTGCCTGTGTTCAATACAAATTCTTTTTTTCAGACAGTACATTTTATAGTCGATCACAGTAACTTACTCTTTCTAATTAGCTGTATATTTCCTAAGTTCAGAGATGCCTTCATTATCAACTGCCCAAAATTCAGACCTGTTGGTATGACTGAAAGTGACAAAACCCAGTACCTGTGAAGTCTCTATGTTCAAAGGAATTGTCACATCATCTCTTAAACTGCCCCGTGTATTTGTGGCTTTGATAAAGAAGACCCACTTCAGAACAATAGCAGAAAAATCGAGTTACTCAGAATCTCACTATGTGGTCAGGCTACTTACAATATCAAAGCCTGGCAATTTTAGACATTACATTAAAACCATCATGTTGGTGCTCTTGAACTGGTTAGATGATTTATCACAGGAAATCCAGTACCATGTTACCAACTCTTATACTCAGACCCCGATTTTATTCTATTTGGCTCTCCCTAATCCATTTTAAAGCTCACATTCTTCTTCTTCTTTGTGCTTCAAGTGTTGGCCTCTGGCCCAAAGTGGTAAACTTCTGAGATTACTTCCAATTCTTTTTTTGCCCAAAATGAAAAATCTATCTCTTGGACTTTGTTGGCCCTGTAAGAATCTGGTTAAAAACATTTTTTTTTTTTTTTGCTAAAACTATCTTTAAGGTTCTAACTCACACTCACTCCTAAGATGGTTAACACAGTCATTCTCGCCCAGAAACTGCGAAAGAGCCCCTGGGGTCACCTTCCTAGACTGGGCTTGCCCTGGGACACCGGTGTCGCCGACCAAGGCCACGGCTTCAGGTCCTTCATCCCTGTATAAGAACACAGTGCCAGCTCTGGCCCCTATTAATCCTGCACTCTATTCCCGCCTGACTCCTGGGTTTAAGCTTTTGTTCCCAACCTTGTGACAGCTGATAAAGAAACCAGCATGGACCGTGAAGTAACGGTTGGAGGCCTCCGATATCATGATGGTCCTGTAATCTTGGGGCTCGAGTAATTAAGATCTTTCTATATGTGTAATTGCTTCCAAGCCGCTCAGTAACTTGCTGTGTGGCCTTGAGCGAGTAATTTACCCTCTCGCGCGTCTCTGCGTGAAACACCCCGCGTCTGTGAAATAAGAATTTTACTGACCTCCCTCGTTGGGATTTGGGCCGGCTTAATTTGCTGCTGTATTTAAAGGGCAGTTAATTCTAAATCTCGCTTCAAAGCAAAATGTTAGAGCGTTCTGTTCCAATGCTAGCCAGGGTGAACTAAAGGAACCAGCGTCAGAAAGGACACAGCGAAGAGGAAACAGTGACAAAAAACCAGGGGAACATTTTCCTCTTTGGCACCTTCTTTGTTCTGCTTTCAAGTCCTGTTACCTCCACGCAAAAGTAAGGAAATAAGTAACCAGATCTAACCCTCCTTGACAAACACAACATTGTCTTGCGTTAGCCTTACACAATAATGACAGAAGTCATCTGTGTATGTTTTTTATCTTCTAAATTGATACCCAACGCCTTCCTTCAGGATGGATCTACGAAACGTAGGAGACTGGCAGTTTTCTAGTGAATTGAAGCACTATGTAGAGCCCGATGACAGATCAGGGGAGTGACCGGTTGTCCAAGTTCACTGTGTGTCCCAGATAGTTCAAGTCACAATGGCAACTTATTTTGCCGTTGCTATAGAAGGCAAATAACAATGATAAAAAAAAAAAAAACACACACACACACAAAACAAACAAAAAAACCCCATTAATGAGACTGTTTAGGGGAATGGAACATCTGAAATAAACTGAAACTTCTATTTCTTTATGGTTTGAAATGCTCTTAGAAGTGAAGCAATTCACTGTGAGTGGTCACTGTCTACAGGGACAAAAACATTTACTTTCGCTTGTGGATGGAGGGGACCCGAGGAATTGTCATTCTGAGCATCAGTGTGTGCTCAGCAGCGAGCCCAGGAGATGGGGATTGTAGACAGAGGTACGGGGGTGAGGTAGAAAGACCACAGGGCTGCGTCCCAGATTCTAGCTGGGTAAGTGACCTTGAATAAGTGACTGGACATCTGTGGTCCCCAGGGAAGCTTCCTGCTCAAACGGTCTCTCATTGTGACCCTAAAAATATTCTAGAAGTTGTTCGGATTTTTAGCAAACCCACGCTATTTTCTTCTTTTTATACTAATTGTGTCTTGCTCTCGAAAGCGGAGTTCAAGAAAGCAATAAAAAAAACAGTGTAGATAATTAAGAGTTTCTATTTATTTGGGCACTAATTAAATAAAGGTTTCACTGCGTATCAGTGCTCGTGCTACCTGATGAATGCCCATGTCTTAATGCAAAACTTTAAGACAAGCATGGTTTAAAGAATAAGTTTTGCAAACAATGCCACTCAATGGTCATTAAAGGCCTTCTATGTTCCAGTACTCGGTATACATGGTGTCATTTGGTGCCCCCAACAATCCCGTGAGGATTGATGGCCCGATATTAACAACACTTTACAGATGAAACAACAGGCTTGGAGTGATTAACAGACTCTTCCAAGATCACAGAGGTAATAAGCGACAGAATTGAGACTTGAAGCCAGAGGTGACGTGACCCGCAGGCCTGCTGTCCTGTAAATCCATCCGTTCTGCTTGTGCTGCTAATAAACATCGAAGCGGCAGCTGAAGGAGTGGAATGAACTCAGGCCTGAAGTCAGATCTGGGTTGAAGCCCAGCTCTGCCTGCTAAACGCTGTCCAAGATATGCCAACTATCTGAGCTGCTGTTTGTCCATCTGAAAACTAGGAACTAGGACACATGCCTTTCAAGGTTGTCATAAGGATGCGATTACATGAGCTAATACACGTAAGTAGCTAGTCCTGCACCTGGCACATGAAATACATTTAGTTAAATGTGCCTATTATTATTAGTTTCACCATTATTGATGATGAAAGAGACATCTTTAGGATTTTGTCGTGTCCAGCACTAACAGCAATTCTTCCATGAAATCTGACTATCAGGGTTGGTTAAATACTGCGTGGCCCTCAAGTGACCTCCTTTGGCTAAGGGTTTATTTCAGAGAGGGTTAACAGCACAGTCTACTCCCAGTTGCTCACGCTAATGTATGAGAAAAGCAGTGTGAATAATCCTAAACAGATAGTCCAAAAATTACTTACATTTGTTCTTACTTAAAGTATGTATCTCTAATCTTCTGGAAATAACTTTAAACACATGAGGGAAAAAAAACCGCATAATGAATGTTAAGCTTCCACACTACATTCTTCTGTTTAATCACTTTCCTTTCTCTTCTCTGCTGTGGAAAAGGAAAGAGAGAACCTTCTACACGGACGGGGACAGTAACCCAGACCAGAGTTCACCTCTCTCAGCAAACATGCCACCTTCCAAGGTGGAGGGGTGCTTAGTGCGTCAAAAAGAGTTTTCTTTCTACAAACGGGCGCATCACGAACACACAAACACAAAATTGTCATCCACGTTAATCGGATTGGGTGGAAAAATCAGTAAAGTTATAAAGCAACAGTTTCAAGAATAATTGCTACAATGAACAGCTGAATTTTGTATTAAGCTTTTTAGTTGACAGAGCATTTTTTCCATGACATTCTACGAAGCTCAGCTAGTCTTGTGTGTTGGCTGAGATAACGTAGCTGGTGAGGGGCAGGGGAAACACGCACCCCCACGTCCATGAACTCTGAGTCCGTGGTCTTTCCTCCATACTCCACTGTCTGTGGTGTGGACAATTCACCCCTGAGCAATCCACGCCTAGATCTGACGCTATATGGAAATACCCCTGATCTCCAGAAATCTGGACAATCATCATGTTGATCTTCAAACATGGTATGTCACTATTCTCATTCTTTTTGGCCCTGCATTTTACTCTCATTTTGAATTGGAAAGTAAAAAAATCATGAGAACTAACCACATCCATATGACATTAAAATTTATCAAGTTTGGGTTTTGGGGGGTGGAAATTCCTCCTCATCATGACTTTGACTCCACTGTTTACATCTCAGGAATCTGCATACCTTTGATTTTAGGCTACAAGATTAAATTTCAAGTTGATCCACATTTTTCTAGGACTTTCCGAGCGTACCTCTCCCACGTTTATCATGTATAGGAAAGACTGTATTATTCTAGGAAGAGAAGTAGTTCTTGAAGATTTCAGATGAGCTATTTACTTTTCTTAGAATCAGAACCAGAGTTTAAGCTGTGTTACTTTGGGAGACTCTCCTATGTGACACTCTTCCGTGGCCACCCCCTGGGAGGAAGGGAGATGCTTTATGTTTTTTTGGCCAGCAGGTGCGTGGCTGGAGGTGGCCGAAGTGAGTTCCTAAGATCAGTGCCTGAGCCCAGGCTACCTTTGCCCATGACTTTGATCAGAAAGTAAAATCAGACTGATGTCAGCCAGAGATCACTGGAGTTCTTTTAAAAATCAAACATCCTCTGAATCTTGCATGTTCCTGATTAGCAGACATTCCCCAGGTCTGACAGAGCATGTGCGAAACCTCTGATTTTAATGAAGAAACCACTCACGACAATACATACATGCTTAGGGATGGCGGAAAAAAAAAAAAAAAAAAAGAAGTATTACCTGCCGTGATAAACATTGGCTTATTTATCACTGTTTTGTATCACGCTGCCTAGAAAAGAAAAACCCCAGAGCCCCAAAAGTAGAGTACAGTATATGATTTCTTTGAAACCTCATTACGTGTAGATTAACCCCCGCGAAATGCCTCCATCACATAGCATTACGGGGAAGAGGTGAGAACAACAAGAAAGCAAATCCATGGATTTCAGAGTGAAAATCCCTGAGGCTTAGTTTCTTCTCTGTTGGATCTACCCACATGAACATTTTATATTAGAGGATTTTAAGTTTCACAACCTTTTTCTGCTTTCTTCATCAGAGAAGATTTTGCATTAAGAGTTTTACATTTTTTGCCTAGATAAGAAACACAAAAGAGGGTGATGGGCTGCCCCTTTGGCTGGTGTTCCATCTACCGGCACAAATTCGTCCTATTATTTCACAGCATTTACTGAGGGTCTTGGACTTGCGTGGGCAGGACAGGAATACAGAGATCAAAGTGACATAGGGTTTGCCCCAAGACACCCACCATCTACCGAGGGAGATAGAGCATGTTGTAGCTAAATAACGAATAGGTGATGAAAGAAATAATACGAAGTGCAAGAGTGTTTCAGAAAAGAGTTACTCACTGATTTCGGTGAGAGATGGTAATGACTATTTGGCCTGGGTTTTGCAGGATACGCAGAAGGTCACCAGAAAAATAGAGTGTTTCAGGCAGAGGAAACAGCTCAGGCAAAGGCATGAAGTCATGAAAACATTCCCTAAGTTTGGGGAATACAGATTTTCCAGCGAGGCTTCAGCTCTGGGTTCAGGGAACACACAAAAGAGGTACTGAAGGAGGCGACACGACACAAGTTGGGCTTTGCTTTTTTCTTCATCCATAAAAAACCTTTCATATAAAACATAGTAAAAGTCTCTGCTGTCTCCTTGTTACGTGCACAAAGATCGGAATTCCTCGATCTAACTAACTGGTCCTTACAATCCCATGCCGCCCTAAAAGCACATGGCAATTTCTAGCTGTGCTGAAAGTTCCGGTGTGAGATGAAACTGCTCCCCGAACTCTTCCCCCGAGAGGATTCAATTCGCAGGGAAGCCTGCTCGATGCCCCTTAATACCCTGTGAGCACAATTAAATTTCCTTTGGAATGTTTCCAGTAAGCAAGCCATGCCTTGAAGGAGCGCCTATGTTCCTTTTGTTCCCAACTAACCCAGGGTTATTTTTCACCATTGACATCTCCTGTCGTTTAGAAATTTAGTAACGTAAATCATTTCCCATTTTCTCCATAAATCTCATGCACACACACAACGTGACAGGCTAAACCATTCCCCACATGCAATTGGAGCACTGAAAGTTGACACAGAACAACTGCATTTCCGCCTTTCCTCCAAGGACTGTCTTAGACGGTTTTTAATTTTTTGTTTCCGTAGTCCACCAGCAGCTTTGATGTGTTCATTTCTAAAGGGGGGAAAAAATACAAGGACAACTAGAAAAATCTTTGCAAAGTGTGTAGAACATTTGGAAAGTGGTTATAAAAAAGTATCTCAGCAGCCAGATAATCTCTACCACGCGAACACGGGTTTCCGTACTCTTTCGGTATTTGTTTTCCTTGCTCTATGGAAGCAAAATCAATGGGACAAAAGGCCTAGTCGATGCGATTGAACTTTGCAAACCGCCACCGTGTCATAATAATATGCACCGGGAACGCCTGCCCAAGCTGCTTGCATAACACAGCTCTTATCGCAGGAGATTTATCAGCCGCCACGTTTTTCTCGCTAGGCTGGGGCCGAGCGAAGTCAATGGTGAAAGAGTCCTATTAATCACAGCTGAACTCCGCGTGCTATCTGTGATACCTTGTAAAAAGGAGGGTGATAAAAAAGATGCATAGTGACACCGACTGTCACAAATGCTTACGGGATGATGTGCTCGTATCAGATGGCTCTGCGAGTTGGATCGGCATGAAACATTCCACAAGTGGAGTTTAGAAAAAAAAAAAATAATAACAATGCCACAAATCTGGAAGGGAATAGCTCTAGGCTTCTGCCAGTCCCGGGTTATTTTGGACCTGGCGACAGGGACTTGAATGCGTCAGAGAGGCTGCCAAGGCATCCATTCGAAACTGCAAATTCAGGAAGCTGTGACACCCAGACAAAAATCTGTCTCCTTCCCCTCCCACCCTACTCCCCAAATCCCACCCTGTCTTGAAATGCAATTCCTGTGACAGTCCCTTGCTGGGTATACCACAAAAACAGCTTATAAATAATGTCAGCCCATTGCATTTGCTTCCTTAATGCACATCCCTGTTCAGTGCTTGTTTAGCTGTTAGATTCTTCTTTGTGTATCTCTTTGCAGCAGTCCTATCTGTCAAAAAGTGTAAGTATCCAGAAGGCAGACTCTCTGTTGGCACTCTGCCTACGTTCTGGATGTTGAAGTGTTCAATGAATGTTCTAAGATGATGCTCAAACTTGGTTAGGAAGGGCTATTACATATATTATGAAAGGATTTGGGGTGACAGTCTTATCCTGATAGCTTTGTCTTGAAGCTATAGTTAAAAAGGTGATGGTTGGGCCAAGTGACTTCTGTTGGTACAACTAACTTAGGCTAAAAATAGTGCCCGAAACTTTGCAGAGACTTGATAATTACCCCCCCACAAAAAAAAAATAGGGGAAGGAAGGAAGATGACCCTGGATACATCATTAATTTTAAAATATAAAAGACTACCTGTCCAGATCATTAGAATACCTGGGGAAGGCCAAGTTCTTTCTGGTCTCATGAGATGTGCTAGGCAGAATAACGGTCCTCCCAAAATATCCACATCCTAATCCCCAGAACTTGTCACTTACTTTATGTGGCAAAAGAGACTTTGAAGATGTGATGAAGTTAAGGACCCTGGGGTGGGGACAGTAGCCTGGATTAGCTAGGTGAGCCCAATGTCAGCATGAGGATTTTACAAGAGAAAGAGGAAGGCAGATCACAGGAGGAGGAGATGTGATACAGGAAGCAGAGGTCAGAGAGAGAGAGACAGAGACAGAGAGACAGAGAGAGACAGATACATACACACACACACACACACACACACACACACACACACGCGCGAAGATGCTACACTGCTGGCTTTGAAGGAGGAAGGGCCAGAGCCCAGGCATGCAGGTTCTTTAGAAGCTGGAAAAGCAAGGCAGTGGATACTCCCCTAGAAACTCTGGAAGGAATTCTGATCTCCAGAACTGTAAGATAATAAATTTATGTTTTTTTCGAGCCCCTAAGTTTGTGGCAATTTGTTACAGCAGTAATAGGGAAGTAATACACAAGATTTCCATTTTTCTTACCAGAAGCTTATGGAAACACTTTTGTGATTTAAAAAAAAAAAACAGTTCTTTGAATTTGCTTTTTTTATGTAAACTATATTTGTAAATTTCAAGAAGTCAGATGAGATTCATTATATAGTTCACTGTAATAAAATTCTTGGTTTCTGCTTGTTTCTTGCCAATCCAAAGCCTAGGCCTAGATTCTAGATTCACACTAGAACTGCACTTATGATATTTCTCATATAATTTTAAGAACCGTCTACTATTGATGACTTTGGCTTTTGCTTTATGTTTTAGAACCTCTAGAAAGCATTTTTCCTTCAGTATATATTTTAGTATGAAGCAGATACCTACATATTATCTGCAAAGGCCTATTGTTAAATGTTAAAAATCATTTACTTAGCACTTACCACATACTAAGTACATCCCATGGGCAAAGAATGCAACAATATATGAGCTAGAGAAACCTGCATATAACACAGTCACTTGGCACAAAAAGGCCAAGGGGCCCAAAGTCAGACACAGTGGCACTGTATAAAAGTACAAAGGCTTGGAGAGCTGATTTTTATGGGGAAATATTTCACAAAGAAGACAGAACTTCATCTGGGCCCTAGTTTGTATAAATTTTCTCAAGTTTAAGAAAGCAATATGAGTAAGGGGTTGTGCTTATATAAGGACAAGGCATGTTCTAGAAATGGCAAGAAGTCAAGGATGGTTCAAGCACACCGTGTGAATGTGCCTGTGTCTTCAAAGTATAGGCAGGCAGAATAGTAATAATATACGAAAGACAGGAAGGGTAGCATCAGCTCTGTTCATAGCCTTAAAAGTCATACTAAAGAATGTGGAATTTATTTTGTACATATTGAAATAAAAAATTAGGGAAGTCTGAGAGCACAGTGTCATTTAGGTTTGTGTAAGCCAAGACCTGGACCTTAAACATTTCAAAGCACTACAGTGTTAGCAGTGGGCAATGGGTAAGTTTGGAATTGGGGTGAGTGGGGTGAGAAACATCACACCTCACCTTCCAGATTGCCCAGCCCAAACCACTTCTGCTAGTGGCTGGCACACCCAGTTCCACTTTCCCAAAGCCAGCCACTGGGAAATTCACAGCTCCAGCACTCAGTAATATCCGATTCAGTTGGAATGATTCTTCGTGGAGTCCTTGTTACAGAGCTTTGAAATGGGAAAAAGACCTTTGACTGCTGACTCAGCTTTGCCTATTTTGTCAGTGTTGCTGCTGTTCTTTTTTCTTTTTTCTTTAGTTATAATGAAAAATTGGAGAGTGAGAAAGTTAATTGTGAGGTTCCTTGTGGATTTCTAAATCATATTCCCAAACAGCTCCTGACAAGGAGGAGGAAGAGGAAGGGAAGGAGTAGGAGGAAGGTAGGAGGAGAAGAAAGAGGAGGAAGAAAACCCTAATGAGAGTCCCTACCCTGCAACATCTCTTCAATACCAGGAGAGGAAGAGGATACCTTCAATACTACAGAAGAGGAATGTATTAGATTAAACCCTATGAAATTGCCAACAGGTAAGAAATGTTCAAACATCAGCAGGTGGATAGCGCTGAGCCTAGCCTTCTCCTCCATTTCCCACTTCCCACTTCCCAAACTTGACATGAGTTTGTCCTTGACACCTCAGGCCTGTGCATCATCTCAGCATAGCAGATGTATCCAATGACAGACAGCACTGGCCTCTGCCTCTCACGGTGTCACAGTGGCCTGCGAGGGACTCTGCATGACACAACACGAGGACCACACAACCACTCTCCGTAGAGCCTAAAAAACGCTATGCTTGGTGGCAGCACCTATGATGGTGGCTGGGGACACAGAGAGAAAGAACAAAGAGGGCGCGTGTATGTAGGGAACACACATTTAAATGAGGAATCTGTTGGAGAGGCTATGAAACCGCAACATGACGGCTTGAATAAAACATTTTTTTCCCCCTTATAATGCATGATATGGAATTTTGGAACACGAAAAATGCTGCGCTTCTCAAATCTTATTTCTTAAATGCTTGATTTCTGCAAGGAATTTTAAAGCTAGAGATAGATACAAGGAAGCCCAGTTCACACTTGGTCTCATTATTGTTCTGCAGATTTTTAAATATGCATATATTTGCTCTTCTACTCAGCATTTTAATTTGCCAAGCTTTATGAAGATATTTTTCTTGAAAAGTAAGACAGATATGCACACTACATGTGAAAGAGGGAGTGGGTCTGTTACTAGGTCAGCAAAATGACACAGTATTGCTGACCTGTTAAAATATAATCAGAATTAAGTAAACTCTTATTTTTACTCCCAGTGCTATCTTAACTTAATTAAAAAAGTATGGAACTACCATGTCAAGAGACAGGAAGAATGACAGGAAGCACTTTTGCCATCCTCTAATGCCCAGAGCTTATAAACTAGGAGAAAAAAATGAACTTTACTACTTAGTCATGACAAGAACATGTAACAGAGATATTTAGCCTGAGGGGCAGGCATAGGGTCCAAGACTTAGTGTTCTACCCAGAACATGGTTTTCCTTCAATGTTTTAAAATTTGGTATAACAGAATAATAAAATGCACTTTATTTATCAAAGGATCACATCACAAGACAATCTTCAGGGAGAAAATTTACATGGGCCATCCTTGTAATTATGTTATGATATTTTTCCTCTCTTAATAGATTATAGAGTTTCTCTCAACAATGAAGGAACTGCTTTTTAGAGCAATAAAACCCAATGGACTAATTCAATTTGTTCCTGTTAGCAGTGGGATTTTCCAATAATGAACTGAGTTTCAGGAGAGAGAGAGAGGGTGCATTTTCATAGCTATGAATGAGGACTAAACCAATATAAACTTCCTTCCCTGTTCGGGCAAGTCATTCAGTGACAACCGAACACTTTCCCTTTGTGGTCAAGTAATGACAGAGTGGAGATGAATTTAAGAAAACAAACTATCAGGGAAACCACATTTCAGTTCTGCTATTCGACAGTAATTTTAGCCAGACCAGAGGTCACTCCCCGGATTCTACACTTACTTTCTTCCTCTTCATTCACCTCCCTTCCTCATTGAGGTTTTTCAACTTCACTTTTCTTGCTAATTGATTCATTTTCTAAGACAAGGCTAAAACTGTGAGCAATGAGATGCAAGCCAGTAGCAATCTAAACAACATTGTTGACCTTTCTGGGGTGAATGGGCAAACCAGGCACATCAACTGGTATGGTTAACAGTTGCACTCTTTGGAATTAGGATGTTGATCTGCTGGCTATACCAGATTCACTCTCTGCCTATTTCTCCTGCAACGTCCTTAGAAAACACACTAACAGATGCAAAAGTGTAATAAGAAAGCTATCAGTTGAAAACACTATGGATTTTCGTGAGAAATTATCCCCAACTGCAAAAACAGGTGGATCATATTGAAGATGAAATCATACCCCCTCATTCTCAGATTTCTGAAACTCAATAAAGCCCTCAAGATTTGGATCTGAGAAAGGGATTCTACCAGTACCAGATAGACTCTGAGAGGAGATGAATCTGTCAGTAGACAAACAGTGGGTATAGAAAAGTCTTTGTTCGAGAATGAGATAAAAAAAAACAAAACTAATCTACTGTGGGGTCTGTGAACAAAAGCACTAGCACCTCATATATGTGGAATCACAGAGCATTTGTCCTTCTGTGACTGATTTATTTCATTTAGCATAAAGTCCTCCAGGTTTGGCCCTGTTGTTGCATGTTGCGGGATTTCCTCCTAAATCAGTGGGTATGCAATTTGAGTCATGCAAGATGAGTAAGTTCTAGACATCTGCTCTACAGCACTGTAACTATAGGTAGCAATACCACATTGTACACTTAAAAATCCATTAAGAGGGTAGATCTCACATAAAGTGTTCTTACCACAACAAAATTTAATAAAACTAGCAAGAAAGAAAGGATCAATTGTCCCACAGATGAGAAAAAAGTTCAGTCGTTTCTTGGTTTCTGGGCAGCATAGGTTCCAGGACCCCTGCAGAAGCCAAAATCCATGAACACTCAAGCCCCTTATATAAAATGGTGTAGTATTTGCATATAATCTATGCACATCCTCTGTATGCTTTAAATCTGAGGTCCCCAACACCCCTGGGCTGTGGACTGGTACTGGTCTATGGCCTATTAGGACATGGGGAGCACAGCAGGAGGTGAGTGGTGGGTGAGCAAAGCTTCATCTGTACTGACAGCCGCTCCCCATCACTCACGTCATGGCATAAGCTCCGCCTCCTGTCACACCAGCAGCGGCACCAGATTCTCATAGGAGCGAGAATCGTACTATAAACCGTGTATGCAAGGGATCTAGGTTGTGCGTTGTGAAACCACAGGCTATGAAACTCTGTGCTCTCTTAAAACATCAAGGAAGCATGAATTTTATGCAATAGGAAACAAAAATTTGAGATAGGAGAGGCTGTGACCACGGTGTGACAAGGGAGTGGACAGAGAAGAAATTCACGTGAGAAAACAAACACAAACACCAGAGTAAATGAAAACGTGTATTCAAGACAATAAAAACCCAGACCTGACAATGCATAGGAAAGAATAGTGATGTTGAAAAAATTATAGGTCATTTATAGAAAAACAGAAGAAAACAACAATTGAGTAAAAATGGTCAAATAAAAAACCTAGTAATCTCATCTATAGCAAACTCATGTTCCCAAGAAAGAAACCAGAAAGGGAGGAAAAACCAAAATAGATACGTAATACCAATCTCTATGGTGCTAAGAGAGTTTCTCCTCCCTTGTGTAGATTTAATAGTTATTAGAGCAGAAGGTTATCTTCTCATTGATTTATATTATATATACGTGTGTGCATTATATATATGTATGCATATATACATATATACATATTTATTTTATGTGTTTTATTTGTATACATTTGTATATATAATGCATATATGAGGCTGCACAGAAAGTATCCAGCCACTGTTAATATAATGAGGACATATTACATAGCTGGATACTTTCTGGAAAAGCCTTTGTATACATAAAAAACATATAGTATCTATACATAGATATGATATATACAGAACATGTATTTGTATACACACATGTATATGTATACAAATGTATATACATAATGCATATATGATTGAATCAATGGTGTATATTACAATTAATGACATCTTAAAATAGAAAAAAAAAAAGATCCAGTACGTTCCTGATCTTAGAAAAATGAATCAATAGGAAAAGGTTCATCTGTGTTCCAGAAGGAACAAGATGTATACTTATATGCATATTGAGACTTTTAAAATGTCAAGCCAAAAGTAAAATATTCTCATTGAAAATCAGATTTGGAACTTGGCTAATTGTTAGCATTTCCTTAAAAAAAGAAAAGAGATCTGAGATATTTATGAAAAAAATGTTTTATTATGTTAAATCTGGATGGTGGGTTTACCATTGCCTAATTTTACTGATCTTTGAACAGTGGCATAAGTTTGAAATATCTCGTATCTTAGTAAGAGCTGGTCTCTTCTGCCAGACTTCTCTTTCTCAACTGTAAACTCCAGAAAAAATAAAGTATTACATTTTCTTTTTCTGAAGAAAATAGGTGGTTACTCATGAATTCTGTATGCAGCCAGATGGCTTTCTGATTTTAAGACAACAGTTAGTCTTGCTTGGACATGCGAGGTCTCTGAAAATACACCATCCATGTACCAGTTTGGAAAATTCATGTAAATTTATTCCAGGGATAAGTGAGATAAATCAAAGGCAAGAACTTAAGCACAAAAGTCAGGGTGTCAGAGGATAGTGGTGAGCAATTGCACAAGCTGAACCCAGAGAATTACATCTAAACAATTGTTGTAAATAATATTGCAAAATTAAACGTGCATATTAAAAAGTAATTTTTGAAAAGTGATCTGTTTACTGCAACAATTGAAAATTTGGTAATAAAATCACAAAGTAGCAATAATTAGGGTCTGGAATTCTACATTACACAAAGATTAGGCGCACTGTGCATAGGGAGAAGTAAAACACACTAAATTCTTCATCATACATAAGATAGAATAAAAAATAATGATTCTTGAATTAGGTCATTAGAGTAGATAAAGCTTTTCTACCTTCCAGAAATTGACCTTCCTTAGCACTGGAAACAATAAAAGCAGAAAAGACAGAATTATGAAAACAGGAAGGCACACAAATATGGAAAGTATAAAATAGGACAGAAGTTAGTCTAGCCATTTGGATTAAGATAGAAAATTAACATTTGAATATTAACTGTTTTAATACAATGTTCGAAAATGAAGACTCTAAGAATTTGTTAAAAACACAATCCAACTATAAGCTGTTTTTAAGGGAATCAAAAGGACATCAATGTCCAAAACTTAAAAAAAAAGATAAAAAGAAGGATGAACTGTATTTACCAGGCACCCACAGATAAAAAGAAAGCAGAGATGACAATAATTTAAGACAAATTCAAACTCAGGACAAAAAACATTAAATGAGAAGTATTATTTTCATTATTAAAAGTTAAAATCCTTGATAAAGAAATTATCAAACATTTAGGCGACCAATCAGGGAGCAATTCAATAGATAAGTCAAAAACTTAGAAGAGAAATGGACCAAAAACGTGAGAATTACATTGCTTTCAGTCTTTGACAGATTTACAAAATAAGAGAATAGAAGGTAAGAATATCATAACAGGGATAGAATTGAAAAAAATATACACAGATCCAACTTTCTGTTGTACAAAGCAGCTATCATGGAATGGTCACAAAAACCTTGATCTAATAATAGGCTATTAAAATTTAACAAATTCCTTAAAAAGGAACTGCAAGGACCATAGGTTCTGACTATGATGCAATAAAACCAGAGCTTAATAATGAAAATTTAAGCAAACATACCCAATTATTGGAAATCTTAAAAAAAACCCCACAAAAACTAAACCTCTGTGAAATAACTCTTAAAGAGAAAATTTTAAAAACTTCATAAACTATTAGAGAATAGAAGTATTAATATATAGCATATCAAAATTTACAGATGGGGTGAATTTATTAAATAATCAATGAAAAGAAATTAAGCATCATGTTCATGACAGTAAGAAAAAGATGAGAAAATAACAAAAGGATATAAAAGATGACAGGATAAATTACAGAAAGAGAAACAAAAATTAATTCAGAAATAAATCCATGAACTCATTATTTTAGGGGAAATAAGTAAATTAAATGAAGAAAACAAAAACCAAAATGAAGTAGGGAAGATGACCTTCCCAAAGGCTCCCATATCTGTTTTACTGGTGAGGATTATTTTTCCTCAAACCCCACACCCTTTAAAAACAACAACAACAACAAACTTTTAGAAACTGATCAGTCTCTGCTGTGTGATTTGTTCCAGACCCCAGGAAAATACCAAAAGCTAAGCTGTTTGGTAAAAGCAGCTTGATAGAAACTCTACCATCAAAATCTAAAAGAGGAGGAAAAAATTAAAATAACAAAAATCTCCGTATGAATATAGATGTGAAAGTATTCTAAGCAAAATCTTCGCAAACCTCATTTAACATATTAAAAGAATCACAAGTTAAGAATTCATAGGTTTTGCCATCAAGAGGTAAGGATGTCTACACATTAAGCAATCTACAGGTTACATACACAGTATTCAAAAAAGCTTTAGATAAAATGGGATCCAAAGTAATCTTTCTTAAGATGATGAAAAACATGTATATATATCTTATTACATACAAATCAATGATTGCTATCCATCGTAGGCAAAGACCTCAGAAGCACTGCAGCTAAAATGAGTATGGTGTTAAAATTCCTCCTTCATCCAAAACCACACACCCTTTCAGGCCTGGACAGCAGGCTTCTGTGTCCATATTTCTTGCCTAGCAGTTACTGTCTGGGCAGGAGGATTATTCAGATTTGCATTCAAGGGTTGAGAGCAAATACCATTTTCTTCTTCCAAGGTAGTTGCTGCCACACCCGCATGTCTACAGAGAGGGGCTTATTTCCACCTCTGTTGGCTTTGACCCGGTTGCTTGGTCTTCCTTTTTTCCTTTCCTAGTCTGCTCCTTTTTTTTTTTTTTTTTTTTGAGACAGTCTCACTCTGTTGCCCGGGCTAGAATGCTGTGGCGTCAGCCTAGCTCACAGCAACCTCAAACTCCTGAGCTCAAGCGATCCTCCTGCCTCAGCCTCCCGAGTAGCTGGGACTGCAGGCATGTGCCACCATGCCCAGCTAATTTTTTCTATATAATTTTAATTGGCCAATTATTTTCTTTCTATTTTTAGTAGAGATGGGGGTCTCGCTCTTGCTCAGGCTGGTTTCGAACTCCTGACCTTGAGCCATCCATCCGCCTGCCTTGGCCTCTCAGGGTGCTAGGATTACAGGCGTGAGCCACTGTGCCCGGCTCCCAGTCTGCTCCTTAAGCTTCAGAAATTATGCTCTCCTGCAAAATCCCCAAGCCCCACCTACTTTAGTCGTAGAGGCTGCAGCCAGAAGTATCCTTTTAACCCCAAATCCCACTGGAAGGATCCTCCGGTTAAAGACTCAGTCCTAAAAGGTTTCGATTACAGAGTTACACTGTTTAGCATCCTTGTTTATTTTCCCACCCTAAGAAATGAGGCTGGAGAATTTCAAGAGTTTGTTTATTACCCCTGTGATCTCTCTGCTCAGAATATTCAGGGCTAAAATGCTTGTACACTTATCTTCTCAGCCACTTGGAAGTTCAAAGAAAGCAGAAACTATAACGTGTGTCCCATGAACAGCAGGCCAGGACGGAATTCTAACTTTTCTAGACCTCAAATCCCGTGTTTATGCTCCCTGATATTCACAACCCCTCACAGTCTCTCTGTTGAACTTGCAGAAACCAATCTTTTGTTGACGAATAAGAAACAGTCTGCCCTGTGCTATCCCTGGAATCATTACCATCTTCTTTTATTTAGCCATTCACAGACTTAAGATTTATGGTCCTTGAAGATAGGAACCTTATCTTACCCCTCCTGACTCCCATTAGACGGAGCACACTTTTTTCCTACTTAGCAGGCTGAATAAATATTTGCTAAATGGATTTAAAGATGAAAATTGAACTGCTTGAGCTCACCCTGTGTCAGATTACTCAATGGGTTAGATGTCGGGTTTTATAATTAGGAAGACGGTCACCTCTGTGGTGCCATTACTGTCAGACCAGAAGACAGGGGCCAGAAAGTATGTGTGGGGACTGGTGGGGACAGGGTGGGGGTGGGGATGGCACAACTATCTAAAAACACTGGAATTAATTCAACCCGGTGGAGAGGAGGCTTAAGAACAGGATTGCGGGTTATGAAGGTGAGTTGGAGAGAGATCACATTTATTTCCACGTAGAAGGCGGGATAGACACGAGATCATGGGATTACATTTGATGGGGAAGAATTCAGATTGGGCTGAAGGAAGTGCTAAATGATTTAGACAGTCGCCCTATACAGACTCTTTTCCTGGAGAGCTTGGAAGACAGAACTGCCATCTATTCATCCTGAACGGTTCAAAACACGGGGCTTCCTGGGAGGGTGTTTATAAACTCGACAACGAATTTCACATATAATTCCGAGACTCTGTGGTACGAATGACATCAAGAAGGAGCTTTGCAACAACTTGTTTTGCATCTTAAACAAATTGATTTTCTTTTTAAATCCACAGGTCCCATTCAAGTTCTAAGCCAGGTTTCTAGCCTGGGTTTCACGGGGCTACATTTAAAAACATGAGCCAGTGCGTGGCACTGCTTGTCGTCGACATCAGGGAGGTGTCCGGCGGCGGATGCCTGGGGAGAAACAGGAGCAGCCGGCGTCGTTTTCTGTCCTTGTCAGATGGGAGGAGTTGCATCCACCGGGCCTCTTTAAATGTGCTATGGAAGTAACAAACATGGTGTTTACTTTCTATGATAAGGAAGTGCATCGCTGTGCAGGCTTGGAATGAACTGTTTCCGTTTGGTTACCTAAAGGATTCCTCCCTGGGACATGAGCACAATCATCCCAGTCCTTGTCCCCAACGCTCAGAGACAAGTAATTAATGGTCCCCTGGAGCGGTCGTGGCAAAAACAAAAAAAGGAACTGGAAGAGCCCCGGGAGTCAGGAGTGTGAAACGTAAAGGATAAAGGCGTGGTTTGTTTTTGCAGATGATGCGCTTGCGGGAGGTGGCAGGGAGTCCGCCACCAAGCTGTCACTGCCCGGCACTGCCCGGACCCTCGTCTTCCCGCAGAGCATGGAGGGGCAAGAGGACGCCGGGAGGACACTGTCCTACGAGCAGCTGCTTTCCTCTGTGTGTCTGCAGAAAAGAAAACCATGCTTTCTGTCATAATGACGATGTGATCTTGATTCGATGTGGAACCAACCCCGTCTCCTCCACGAGTAGAGATGTGCTGTCCCTAACCCAGGTTGAGGGACGTCCCCTCAGCCCAAATCACCATCGAGAGAGAGAGCTTGGGCTGAAGTCGAGGGCATTTGTACGACGCTTGTCTAGACCGGCCCACTTGGACATGTGTGTGTAAGATCTTTTTCTTCCGTCTTACTCAAAGAGGGGACAGAAGCCCTAGATCTCAGGGACAGCACAGTGGTGCAGGTGACATTCAAAGTTTCGTTAAAGGGACTGGTTCACACGCAGAGCAAGTGTTTGCCTGGACTTTTCTTCTCCCTTTTGCTCCCAGGAAGGTAACCCTTAATACTCACACAGGCACAGAAAGGTCTGTGGCTTGTACCTCATCTGTGTTGGTCACCAGGTGAGCCCAGGAGGATGACCAGTCAACGTAGCCAAGGAAAGAGCAGCCCTTGCACCCAGGCGGGTTGCCCTTGGAATCAATATCCTTCCTTCTAGTTGAGGGTGAAGGATTCCACTGTGGTCATAACACTGGGGGCCTCGCGGGGCCTCGCATTGGAAGGTGAAGGGGGTGACAGTCGTTCCTCATGTCTAGCTGTGAAGTTCCTCCTGGGATGCCAGCAGTCTCAAGCTTTCTGGTTGCGTAAGCTTCCTGTGTAGGCAGCCGGGTCCAATTCATCCCCATGGATGGTCTTCTCTGTGTCCGCCATCTTCCCTGGTCTGTGAATTTTCCAGCTTGGCAGAGTGCATCTTCTTTGACTTGGTCTGGTTTAGGCTGCTAGAAAATTAGATCCTTTCTGGTTGAATGAGTAAAAGAGAGGCATGCTGTCAACTACCAGAGACCAGAGGCTGTGCCACGCCTGTTGAATATAATAGGCTTGAAGTAGAATGAATGAATGAATGAATGAATGAAAGAATGTCAACAATAACCTATTCAGCCTCCGCTAAGGAAGGCAGTAAAATGATTCCCTCTCACCCAACCCCTTCCATCTCACTCATTAGCTCCCAGACTTAACAACTCTTTTTCGAATTCCAGGTAGCTGAAAGAATCTTCTATGCATGCAAAAAATTTTTAGTCAACCTGCCTTGAAGTTTAAGGTGAAGGACAGTTGGATTACTGCTTGCCCAGATCACCAAAGTGGCCTCTACTTTGCCTATTCAGAGCCTACATTAGTCGCTGACCTTCATGGAGCTATATTTTTAAATGTATGCTGGGTTAGGACTCTTCTAAAAGGAATTTAACACTGCTAATAGACAAGAGTAGTGTAAGTAAGCCTTCCGGATGCCATTCAGCTAAGGAAATTTGAGTTTGGGAATTTCAAATACGGACCTCAATTCCTGTCCTGCATACAAACAACCACACGTGCACATATAAACACACACACACACACACACACACACCCCGACTGACATTAATTATCATGTTTTAAAAAGCCTCTCTTCATTTGTATCTGAAATGTCTCTCTTATATGAAGGAGTGCGTGATGATTTTTTTTCCAGGCTGCAGGTTTTAAAGCAGAAAGAAAGAGGAGGAGAATGTAAGAGAAGAAATCCGATAAATGCAGGAGCATTCCAGAGAGCAGGAACACCCACCTATCCAGGGAAGGCGGGCATCATGTGAAAAGCCATTTCCACATTTCACAAATTTGTCTTGTAACCATCAGAAAATTCGAGCCCCCACACTGCATTAGAACTGATCAGCCTCATAAAATGCAGCACTTTCTGCTCCGTGTCATTTGGCGTAGACATCCTTGTCCAAGTGCGCGCGAGTCTCCGCTATGTGAGAGGGAAGAGGATCGTGCATTTGGATCAGTGGCATTTTTGTGCAATCTGGGGACTCTTTTGTTTCCGAGCAATTAGCTGGGAGGGCTGAGAGCCTGGCACATGGGGAGGAAGGAACCTCCTCCAAAAACAGCATAAGCTGTCCCCTCCCCCCTTCCCGTGCCTCCTACCATGTTTCTAGGAGAAGATGCTTCTCCAGTTGGTACTCAAACAGAAGCTGACATTGGGTTCGCTTCGAAGAGATTGATGTGTGTGGAGCTTTTTTACGCGGTCCTTCGGGCAAATCCAGAGATTAAAATGAGCCTCAACATAAACTACAGGGAAGGAACATAAAAATGATTCTAAACTTCACCTATGCCCAGCTGACACCTGTAAAGCACAATTGTGTTTTAATGCTAACACTTTGGAAGGGCTCAGGTAAATAGAACGCCATATGCAAGGCTTTCAGATCCTGGCAAATGCCATCAGTACTTAGTATCCCCGTAGGTAGGTTTGCTCTTGCTGTGCTCCAAGTTTGAATGGAATATAAATGCACCATTAAGGCTGCCCTAGAAGTACCGAGAGCGGCTGTTGCATAGTTAAGTGAAAAGGCAGCATTTTATGTCTGATAGAACAGTCATCTCACAAACAACAAATTGGTGCAAAGAGGCAGGGGGAAGCGAGGTATGGAGAGAAACCTCAACAAGAAAGGCAGATGGAAGTCTGAATTCTTTTACAACTTCCTTTTAAATAACATTTCGCACTTTATCGAGCTTTTACAAGAAAAATGCATATTCTTTCCTAGGCTTAGAGGTAGGGTGCCTATCCCCCAACCTCTTACCCCAACACATACTTGAAAGCCACTGTGATCACCACCCCATTGTTAGTAAGGAAAGGAAAAGAAAAGATACAAGAATCAAAGTCATCTTTCACTACAGTACACAAAGCGAGTTTAGCTTGTCACAGTGAATGATGAATGGTTACCTATCACTTTCCCAGGGAGAGAGAAACCAAAGATTGTGTATCAATTTTTATAATTTTAAGGCTGAAAGATAATAACTCTGCAGAAATGGAGCAGACTATATAAAAATCCCCTCTGAAAATGTGATTACACATAAAAATCCATAAAAATGTACAAAGTGATAGATGAACCAAAACTAAACAAATGCAGTTTTTTATCCTTTTGGAACTGAGCAGAAAATAGCATATGTAGAGAGAATGATTTTATTTTATATTTTTAAGAGAAATATTTGGAACTTAATTGAATTATACCTCTGGTGGGAACTGACATTTTCAGGCAGAATATCAGATTTGACTTTAAATTGAATTCTATATTGAAGAAATGAAGAACAAACCATCAGTGAAATATTAGCAATAAAGTTGACACATTTCAATAAACAACTAAAAATCTGAGCATAATATGAGCTAGCACAATTTCTTCGTACACTTTCCTAAACCCCCAAAGGGTCTATACTAATTATTCTTGATAATCCTGATAAGGAAATGATCTTTGATCTATTTTAATTAAATCCAGTTTACATTTGATATTATTTTTAGAGATTCTTAAAACAGATAAAAATTAAATCCTTTTTATGTGGCTACCCTGCTAAATCTATTGTATCTCTCACACCTTCACTTTATGTTATTAATGTATCTAGAACATGAATTGAGATGCGTGTCTCATTTTGCTTATTCCTTAGAAGTTACCAAGTTAATCCTGGATTCTACAAACCACATCTTACCATATATTACTTTTTATTCATTTTAAGTTATTTTGTTTGAGTTGAGTGTGCAGGGATTTCATGACTCCCCCATTAGGCAAATTTAACCAACAGCAATATATGCAATAAAATGCACTTACATTTTTTTGCAATTAGAAATCACACCAATAACTTGTATTTCTTTTATAATTACAGTCAATGGGAAATGTGCCTTTTTTTTCTCTTGGAAACTTTAAAAGTTTTGCGTCAGAGGTCCTTAGAGGTCTCCTTATGTTTTTCAACTCATGGTTACCAACTATTAACAGTGTGGGCCACCATTGTATAGTGGAGTTGAAGCTTTTTTCTTTTCCCTGAAATCTAAATGAATCATCCACTGTGGAATAGTTTTTAATACAGAGTTTCAACGTATTATTTAGATCAACTAGATTTACGGAAAGTACAGGGACCAGGTGAGCATCATACCAATGAAACTTGCATTTTTAAGTGTCTTAAGGAAAGACACTGTGCCACCTTCACAGGTCAGCTCTGATTACAGGAAACTATCTTCTCTAGGCCCTCAGAAAGCAAGCTGGGCAGGGAGCAAGGGCCCAAAAACCAACAAGGTGGACTCAAGGAAATGAAAGGGGAACTGGATGGGGAATACAAGTTGGAAAAATGAATTTCAGAGCGGAGAGGAGGTACCCAGAAGAAAAAGCCTTTGGTTTACTGCTAATTTCTTTAATTTATGATGACTCTAAAGTCTTGCTCAAAAACTCGGGTTGTATAAATGTCCACCCCTCAGCGGCCTCCATGCCTAATATAAGAGACTTGTGAAAACAGACAATATGCTAGAAGCACTGATGTGCCTGTTACAAACAGTATGAACTGCAATTCATCTTGCTAAACACCTTGGACAGGAGCCAGCTTCAAAATCATAAAAGACCTTGGGATAAAAGATGTTGTCACTGAAGAAACCCTGTTTGCTTATCCAAGAAAAGGCAACCAATTAATAGTTTTATTACTAATACCATCACCCCGAGGGCTAAAATTAGGTTTATTTATTTTAAGTTCAACATACTAAATTCCATCCTTACGTACAAGGTACAGCTCGTATTACAAATGAATAACTTAATTAAAAAACATTGATTTTGCTCATTGACTGCTGCAAATTTTTATTAAATATTAATGATAACATTTTGTATTTTTTATACAAGTCATGAAAGTTTTATGTACTCTCTCCCCTACAGCAGCCTTAGATTTTATGACAAAATCTTAGGCAGCCCAAAGTACAAACATAAATATTGCATTGGCCATCTTGGTACAATATATGTGTGTACATAAGCCAACGAGTAGATGTGTGTACGTTTACCCAAATGTGTCCTGGGTTAGGAGAGCTGTCACAAAGGGAGAAATGTCAATTGGTGTAGATGTGTGTTTTATTTTAACCACCAAGAAGGGTCACTCAAAAACTCTTGGAACAAGTATACTGAGAGATGTGAGAAGGGACTTCTAACTGTGCCCAATCCCCAAAGTCTGTATATGGAAAGCAAAGAACAAAGCATTACTCCAAAAATAATGTCATTTTACATATTACAAGTCCTCTGTGGCAAAAGGTTTCACCAGAAGAACAAAATTCTCCTATTTCCTCATCCCATGCCCTCCAGAAAACCAATAAAGACCCTTACCAACCCACTGGGGAGCCTTTAACATTTTGGTGGGTTTTGCTATCATTGTTTTGCTCTTTTTGGGGGGGGGGTTAATCTTACATGTTTATATTAGAGTCTGCACAGCGTCGGACTGTTATCAGTCTAGATGGACTAGACATGACCCTCATCCGGTTTCTCCACGCTCTTAGCGGGAAGCATAAATGTTTGGGTTCAGCTGACAGCCGTGTGCAGGGAATCAGACAACACCATTATCTGGAATGTTCTTCTACTATTTGGAAACCTGCACTTAAAAATCTGTGATGCACTCAGCAGGAATCATGAGTTTGAACTACTGCAGTGACTTTTTGTTTTCTCTTCCTCTGTATCTCAAAGTCATTTAGGAACAATCGAGAAGTCAATCTGTTTTAAGTCATTTCCTCAAGCACCTCCCGGTCAGAGGCTCAGGCCTCTGAGATACACAGTCTTCCCCAAACTTAACACACTTCCTTAGGGATAGGATCATAGCAACTGCAGACTTGAAAACAAAGCTTGAGTCTTGCTAAACACTTGTCAAAAAGATTCCAGTCATGCTCGACACAGTTTGCCAATGCCCACATAGTGAGAGGTGTGGCTGACAGGAGGGGAGGAGGGACACTTCCCAAAGGAAAGACTTCACAGGAAAACCATTAAGCATTTTCTGGAATGGAGTAATTAAAAGGCGGACTAGAATATCTTTAAAATGCAGGCTTCCTTGAAATGCAAAATAGCAGTTTTTGAACAAGAGGCCATGAAAGGTAATATGTGAATATCAACTTATTCAATATTGTAGTTACCATAATAGCATACTTAGGGACCTGGGCATATGTTTGGGTTTCAGCATGTATTGGTTTGGGCTGAATTATCAACTTTTGGCAAACTTCTCCTCTTTCTACTTTCTTCTGCAGCTTCAGCTACTGCTGGCCTCTGGAAACACTATCCTCTCCTTTTTCTGGGGGCCTCCTGATGCTGGACTGGGGTTCCTTTATAGCCCCTAGTTCCCAACCCAACAGTCCTTCATTAGAGGTTTCTAGAAGCACTTAAGTCGGGACTTCTTTTCCTTCCTTCCTTCCCACATCCCTTCCTTCCTCTCCTTAGTCCTTTCTTTTCCCTGCTAGGATTCCAAAATACACAAAGAAGTTGTAGTTTCTCCTTGGTGTGGTGTTACTCTCAGGCTGTGTCATGTAAAACAACAACTCCAGACATCAAGTCACAGGTGGGTTTGAAAAAAGAAATCCAAAGAAAGTATGCAAGGGAAAACCATCACCAATCCATGACATCAGAATTGGTGCCCACATTTTTCTATGAATTTAGACACAGGCAAAAGGCCACCTAGTTACATCGGAATCATTTCCCTCTCTGTGATGGAATAAAGTTTCTTTTTCCTAATAACGAGCACTCAGGAAAACAACACAAAGCAAAAAAGAAAACAACTTTTCTTTGCAACGGCAGTTGACACTAAACCCAAGGGCACACACGCTCTGTAAGTTTGACACATTTCTGAAAGTCCTGGTGTCCCTAGCCCAGCTTGACTGTGAGCTGGGTCTGCATAGCCACCTTCAGTCCTCCCAGGGAAGAAATTAAATCTGCATCTTGACTGAGTTGCCTGGAAGAGATTGTTCAATTATTTATGGTGCAATAGCAGGGAAGTTGCTCTTCTCTGCAAGCCGGGGGTGAGGGTGGGAGTGGATTCTGCCTCTTGTCGACTCCAGGCCACTGTGTTAGTGAGTCCTGTAATGTCTAAAGAAAATAACAAGGCTGGAGGCAACCAAGATATATTAACAAAAAAGCGCCAGTAAATCACTTTTCACTGTTTGGAGATTGCACTCAGAACCAGCACGACTGCCACCGTGCTCTGGTGCTGCCCGATTTGAGACTGATGTACTCTGACGCCCGACTGGGAATGGTCAAGCAGGCGGTGCGGAATGGACCAGGTGGATTTAAAGCTAAAGTTTTAAAAACGGAAAGAAGAAGAAACTCAGGAATTTGTTAACTAGGGATTTTACAGATTGGAAACATCTGCTTCCCGCTTTTGGTTTTAGTTCCTGGACTCAATGTCATGGCAGCTTTGTGTTGAGAATTGGAAGACGTGACTTTGGTTCTCATAGGGCTGGTCAGGGATGAGTTCCTTAAAAGTTTCTCAGTTATTTATTGGTATTTTAGAAGTCACTGAAGCACAGAGTCACCTAGAGAGCCTCAGTGGTGTTTCTATTAGGGCGAGTCTTTCTTGTGAAGACCTACCCATTGGTTTCTGACACTGAGGTTGCTGTAACATAGAAAAAATAAAACTACTGTATAATTGTAGAGATTTAAACACACATACTATGAAAAAGGCACCACATGCACATGTCAGGGTAAAATTATCTCAATGACTCATAGCCAGTTTTCTAAAAGATCTATTATGTCAGTAAGGCCTGGGAAAATAATACAATATGGCGGAGGTGCACAGAGAACGTGAACACTACAGGGAACGAAAGATGGAGGTTACAAAAGATTATTTTGTAATTTGTCCTAAAACCAGGGCTTAGAAAATGGTCTGTCCTAGTCGCCTGAACAGAGCAGGAATTCCGATCAAAAATGCACATACAAGATCATCTTTGTCTTAATTTCTAAGGGATATGACTTAACCTAACTTCATTGCAACAATAACAGAAATCAAATGTGTTATATACTTCCATGAACTTTCTCTCTTCCAGACCACAAAACCTTTTGTAGATCTTATGTAATCCTTCCAACATCCAAGGGAACGAGCCAGTTCGTTACGTCATTTTACTATTAAAGTTAAGGCACGAAAAAGTTGAAAGTTTGTGCTTTCTAAATAGACAGATTATAGACGTAGGCAGTTTTGTTTGTCCTAATATTAGCATGTGTTACTGTAACATTCTTTTTTATATGTGTGTTATGTATCAAGTAGTTCTTTTGTCTAGAAAGAGAAGTGCTAGGTTTGGGGTGATACCTAGCATTTAAGTAAGTATCAAAAATATGTTCTATGAAGACCTACACCTTTGTCAGCAGTGACCCACAAAATTCTCCCCTCTTTCTACCATGTTTACATTTTTTTAATTGAAGTACAGTATACATACAAAAAAGTATACATAAGTGATAAATGCATTGATCTCTATAGCCTTTTCTTTTCACATCACGGGGACACGAGCTTATCCACAGGTTAAGGCAGGAGAGGAGTCACTAGGAAGGAAGCAGATGAAAACCAGGCGAGTGTCAGCACTGTGGCTGATCTCAGGTCCCCAAGACGGCTGCAGTGTCTCCCAACCCATCTGCTCTTCCGCAGTGTGACCTTTCTACTCGCCTATCAAGGGCTAGAGCTTATTTCTTCACCTACTGGCATCCGGGTGTACCCTGTGACTGCTTTGATCAATAGAATATAGCAGACTTTACCACTTTGGGGCACAAAACTTTGACTGGCGTGGTAGTTCCTTCCTGCCTTTTAGAACATTTGCTGTTGGTATGCTCTCTCAGAAGCTGCATGCCAGACTTCAAGAAGCCCAAGCCACACAGCGGGGCCATGTATAGGTGTTCTGGTCACATCCTAGCTGAGCTCCCAGCCAGCATCCACCGCCCACCATGCAAGTGCGCCATCTTGGATATCCAGCCGCATCAAGACCTCAAATGACTGAAGCTCCAGCCAACATCTCCCTTCAGTTGCTTGAGAGATCCTAGTGAGAAATTCCCAGCTAACCATAAGCGATAATAATAAATTGTTCTAAAGCCACTAATTTTGGAGGTGGTATGCTAATCAGGAACAGATAACTGGGACAAGTACCAGAACACGCACAGACATAGGAACTTAGCTTTACCAGGAGGAAGGCAGAAAAGATACAAGCATAAGTGAGAGTCTACATATGTTTTCAGACTGAATGGGTGGGAAAGTAGAGGTGAGAATTTGGAAGCAGTATCATTTGGTAAGAAAGGGGGAAAAAATGGGATGGCGGATTTAAGAAAGGGATAAATATTTGGAGTATCAGATAGGCAGAAATGGAGACAGAAGCCAGCAACAGGGTGACTGACATACTTGAAGGCCAGGCTCATGTTGTAGGCTATAAAGTTGAAGAATACCATCTGCCTGGGGTGGGGATTTTCTCCATCTGTGCTCAGCTATTCAGGTCAGGAGAAGAGAAGGCAGATGACTGCATTGATCTTGGATTGTATTAACAGGTTTAAAGAGAGCAGGTAAGGAAGGGAGAGAGAGCGAGGCAGCTGGGTTCTGGTAGGTAGGAATTGAAGCAAAGGCCCATGAATTCTAGCCTGTGCAGGGAAAGAAAATGAAGCTGGGAGAGCCTTGATAATAACAACGAAAGAAAGGAAGATGCAGAAATTTGAGGTCAGTAAGATTAGCTACACGAGGAAAGAGAATGAGACAGCTGGATAGAGAAGTCACGGCCTAAAAATAGAATATTATTGAATCCTTTGATGTGTTTGCATTTTTTTATAAGATCATTAGTAATTAAGAGTTTTACCTATAAATATGTAGAGACTAATTTAAAATACCAGTTCATATGTCAGTTTTGTAAGACCTCTGATTTGGAAGATGGTTCGCAAGGGAGGGTCAGACTGAGGATTTCGCTGCCCACACCCAGAGGTGTGCTGGAGCTGGTTCACATCTGCTTGTGAGCGCCAGCTGTGTGCATCTCTTTCCACGTCTGCGTTCAGGGACGTCACATTGGTAGCCTGTCATTGGCCACGGTGGAAATACTGACATCACAGAAATTTGCAGATTATGCAAATCAGGGTGTCTGTTTCCCAGAGAGTAGGTTGTTAAACCTTTACCAGCACACCACTACCCACACCCTCCTCCTCATACTCTAGTTAGCACAAGAAAGAGAATTTAATTTTGTTCATGTCTTATCAATGTAGATCTATTAACTTACGCCTTACTCTGCATAATTGTACCCCAAGTACGTGAGTGGAAGACTATTCCAGCATACTTTTACTAGCTCCATGAAGCCCAGTGGTTGGATTCACAGTGATTTATTACTTGTAAAGACTCACAGCTCCCTCGTCCCTATGCCAGAACATTCTGAGACTGAAGGAAAAAGACAACTAAACAAAATGAAGTGGGCAAAGCTCAGTCACGTGACGATGTGGGCCCCACCTGCATGTATGGAACCTAAGAAAGGATTAATTCTGAAATGATTATTTTAAGAGTGAAAAACTGGTGCATTTGATCTGGCTCCTCAGTGAGCTTGTGCTACAAAGAGGAACTGAAGCCAGGCACGGGCTTTTCCTAACATTCACCTTCCTTCTGCCTTTGGTTTCCAAACACTATAACATCGGCACTGAAAAGAATGCTAAAAAAATGGACCACTTAAAAAAAAATTAGTTAACCTCCCTAATTTGCCCAATGGCGCAGCTGGTACAATAAAATCTAGTGTCAAAACAGGCTTATCCTCTAGCTTCATGTTTTTTTGTTTGCAGTTTATTTTTCAAATAGTGTCTGCATTCTTCTCTCTCTCTCATTTTGCCTTAGGATAGTAACAAAAATGAATGAATTAGCCTCACAGAACGAAAAGGTTATCAGGAATATGAACGAAAATATAATCCTTAGAGGATTTCGACCTCATGGGTTTGAAATAAGGCACAAAAAATGTTATCTGCTAGGCAGGGAAAACCTGATAATTTTGAGCTGTTACTTAGTATACTAAACTATATTAATATTTTTCCCATTCATGCAATAAAAACTGATTGAGAATGACTTAGATGTGACTATAAGGGCAATAAAGCTCTTTGTGAGTCACTCTCAGAATTGCAATATAAACTTAAAAGGTTTCATTAAAATTAGAGGCATATTAGCTTGTTCTGTTTCTATTAAACAGGAGTGCATTAATGTATTTTATTTTGGGGAGAATTAGAATATGTAATAACTAGCGTTGAAATGCGGGGTGATTTTTTTTGAGAGAAGAAAAATGCACGAACAAAACCTCCACACCATTTGAACTCTGTTTTGTGACATTCTTTATTCAGGTAGCTTTAGTGATAATCCCATTAGGCATTTGCAGGTGTTAATGTTACTCACTAGATGGTTTCTTTCCATATTTTCCCTTGAATACAGTAGGAAGCAGACCCTATTTCCTACTGAGAACAGATGAAAAGTGAGGCACACTGTGAATTCTGTTTAATGGTGATTCTGTTTGTGAATGAAAATTATCTAACAGGAAAAAATAATTTTCCTCATTTTTCCTTCCAAGGGCACTAATTAAAATGGATTTTTTAAATGAATATGCAATGATACAGCAAATTAAGCTTGCTATATCCAAACAGCCACACACTCTAAGATTTTGAAAATACCCAAGGTTATTTTATTTTATGTGAGGGGAAACTATGATATTGTAGATATATATTTTTTTCATTACTTCTAGATGATAGAATTTGGGAAGAAGGGGTTTTAAAATTTCAACAAGTTTTCCCCGAGGGAAAAATGACACATGAAGTATTGTGAACATGGAGATTAAAGCTGGTCTATTATGAACTGAATGTTTGCATCTCCTCAAAATTCATATATTAATGATCTGATCCCTAACACAATGGTATCTAGAGGCAGGGTCTTTGGGAGGTAATTAGGTTTGGATGAGGTCATGAGGGCCAGGTTCTTATGATGGGATTAGTGCCCTTATAAGAAGAGAGTCCTAAGCCAGAGCACCCCACCCACCTGATGTGAGGACACAGCCAGAGGGTGGCTGTCTGCAAGCAAGGAAGAGAGCCCTCACCAGGAACTGAGTTGGTCAGACACCATGTTCCTGGACTTTCATCCTCCAGAACTGTGAGTAATAAATATCTGCTGTTTAAGCCATTCAGCCTATGATGTTTTGTTATGGCAGCCCAATCTGATAAATACATAGTCCCTGCCCTCAAAGAACTCAGTCAAGAGGGACAAAGAAATTCACAAGTGACTTCCGTAAGTATTACCGCTGAGAGATGCATGGGTTGCCAATGCAATGCACTAGAGAAAAGATTAAGTTTTTCTCTGAGATTTAATAGGTGAAGACATGAAGAAACTGTGCCCAGATACTAAGGTGATTTGTGCAGGGTCAAAAATTGGTTGGTGGCCGAGCCAGGATATTACTGAGATTTTGTGTCTGTGTGTGTATAATACATTTTTTGCCCCATTCACTAGGGATTTTTCCCGAGATCTTACTATATGCTAACTTCCATCATGAGCATGTTAAAACCATAAACTGAGGCACAATAAATTTCAAAGAGTTTATTTGAACAACCAGCAATTCATGAACCGGGCAGCTGCAAACTAGAAATGGTCTGGGTTGTTAAACAAGCATTAAGGGACAGCTTTTATAGAGCAAACTCGGAAGTAATACAAAGAAAATATTTGACTGGTTACAGTTATAAAACTGCCTTATTTGGCCTATTTTGCTGAGAAGTCCCTAGTTACGTAAGTTACTTGTCTGTGCCCGATTGCATGAGCTTAAGTTCTGGTTTTCTTTAATACAGGCATTTATAAGAAATAGCTCGATTTAAGTTTCACCTCTGTTTGCAAATCAAGCGAGGTTTAGGTCACTTAGGGGGCCTCGCTGGCTTTGCCTGCTCAGGGATTCTTCAGGCATGGGCTCTATTTTAATTTACTTTAAAAGCATTTCTGGGAATTATTTTATTCTCACAACACCCTAGCCCTGTTCAACAGATGAGAAAACTGCGGTTTCATGAGATTCGCTAAGTTGCCCAAGATCACATAGCTAGTAAACTTCAGAGCTGGGTTTTAAAGCCAGATACTCAAAATGTCAATGTTTTTGGAAGGTAAGGAATGTGAAAGCACTTGGAAGAGAGGTTAAATTGTAAGTAAATGCTGATCAGTAGCATCCTAGTACTTTCTCACATGCTATGCACATATATGGAAATACACAACTTGTACAATTTTAATAATACCTTCCTGATAGGACTAATGTGAGAGTTAATGTGATAATGGAAGTAAAGCTCCCATGGACTCTAATAAGGATGCCTATCAATCTTACCTGAGGCAGCCTAGCTGGGAGGAGGGGTGGGGTCCTTTTTGCTCACCCATGCTTTCTCCAGATTCCTGTAAAACCTCTGCTCCTTTGAGGCTCACAGCATCTGGCTACACCAGCCCGTCAGCAGCCCTGGTACTATCATTCCTTGGTGCCCAGCTGCTGCCACTGTTTCAAGAAACTGTAAAGTCTACGTAGATGACACATCTAACCCCCGCCCCGGCTCTGCAGATCTCGCCTCAGTCAATCCGCTGCTTACACCCCCACCCCACCCAGACTAGAACACTTTCAGCAGAAGTAAAATAGTAATTCTGAATATAAACTGTTTCCATAGGATCATGCATATTTTTAATTTGAACAAAGATATAATGAATTTTACTGATATTATGTAGTCTTGATGGGAAATATTTTTCTTAATTTGAAAATATGAAAGCAGATACTCTCAACCTTACATGATCTGTTGACTTTAAAGCACGCCTACAAAGTATCAGACATGCCTTCCATTGGAAGGCAGGGTCCATGTGCCCTTGTCTTGAATCTGGACTGGCCACGATGACACACTTGGAACCAATAGAATACAATAGAAGTGATGTTGAATGACTTCTGAGGCTGGCCCAGAAATGGCCAAGAAGCTTCTGCCAAATTCTGTTATAATGCTTATTCTGGGGTAAACCCACCAGGCGCCACCTAAGAAGCTTGGAATGGTCATACTGGGAAGTCTACATATAGGCATTTTGATTGACAGCCTGGCTGCAGTCCAGCTGACAACCAGCATCACCTGCCACCCAGGTGAGGGAGCCAAATTGGATATGCACCCGAGTAGAGCCTTCAGATCACTGTGGCCGAGCCAACATCTGCCGGCAGCTGCGTGAGCGATCCTAAGTGACAAGTGCTTAGCCAAGTCTTTCTTGAATGCCTGATCTACAAAACTGTGAGCAAAATAAAAGGGGCGTTTTAAGCCACCAGTCTTGGTGGCATTTGTTACACAGCTAGTAACCAGAACACATGGATATTATGAGCCTTTACCATACTTTAATGTCCTCTATTCATTGCATTTGGTATAATTTACAGACTTGCAAATGACGTATTAATATTCCCAAAGAAGTCTACTTTCACAGATAACAGTCATATGTTAATATGAAGAGCTAGCTTCCTTTCCATTTAAATGCCCCAAGAATCTTATCTGTAAGCACTTTGGAGAGCTGGACACAATAGGAATACAAAAGGAAATAGGTTGACTCTGCTAATTTCTTTCATTAGGCTTATTGTTTTTAGAAGATTATTTCTCATTATATAATGGTGAGAAAGTCAAGGGCCTTTGTCTAACTTTGAGCATATTTAATTATCTTTCATCTTAGTTTCACAAACACAAGGATGTGAATAATTTTTATCTGCCTTGATTATGTCTTATGTCTTCTAGGAGAATCAGAATTTTAAACAGAAACCTTGAACACTTTCACTTAGGAAGAAAACATTTTTAGATGATTTCTAAAATAGGAAGATCCAATTCTTGCCAGACATCAGAAATTCACAGGTTAGGAGGGGGGTTGAAAAGGCATAGAGTTGTTGAGTGGTGGTTAAAGTGGCCAGAGGCTAACTCTTCTGGTGGATTTACCTAAAGCACCTTTCACAGCTGAGAGATATTCTAGAGATCATTCACTTTTATAAGACTATTCAAATATATATTTTCTTTATAAAACTGTACTGTTAAACTAATTTGGCTTGAGGCTGCCTTCATATTTTGATTCCTATGTAGCAAAATGAAACCTAACTTGGTATGTAAACCAACTGCAACCTAAGGGTATATTCTTAGCCAGGTACCATAGCACACACCTATAGACCCAGCTACTCAGGAGGCTGAGGTAGGAGAATTGCTTGAGCTCAGGGGTTTTGAGGCTGCAGTGTGCAATGATCGTGCCTGTGAAGAATCGCTGCCCTCCAGCCTCAGGAACACAGCAAGATTCCCACCTCTAAAAAGAAGTATTCGAGGGCTGCCCGGAAAGTATCCAGCCATGTAATATGAAAAATGTATTGAAAGTGGCTGGATACTTTCCGGACAGCCCTCATATTTTTGTATCAAGTAGCTGAGCCTCAGCCAATCATAGCAGCCATTCTTTAGCCAATCACAGTCCACCAACTGACAAGACCATGTCCATATAAGGCAAATGTCTCACCACATCTACCCAAACAAGGCAAAGACTGAGCTGTAATCAAATTGTTTCTGTATATTCCTTCCTTTTTCTGTCTAAATACTTAGCTGCCCGCCCACATTGCTGGTTGGAGCTCTCTAAGCCTCTCCTGGT
Source organism: Cheirogaleus medius (assembly GCA_008086735.1). NCBI lineage: Eukaryota > Metazoa > Chordata > Mammalia > Primates > Cheirogaleidae > Cheirogaleus > Cheirogaleus medius. Next base: position 5,909,430 of record VBSM01003148.1, on the reverse strand, counting down.
TCTGAGTGCTGCCCAATCCACGATTCATTCTTTGATCAGATAAACTTCCCTATCTTTAGTTTGTCTAAAGTTTTTCTTTTAACGGTACCAGATCTTATCTCATAAAATTTATCAACTGAACCAAAATTAAGTTTTGCCACAGAAAACAAAGGAACAAAATTTACTTTTTTCTCTTATACTTTTGGTAACTTGTCATTCCTTGTCATTCTAAAATGAGTTATAGAATTTCCATCAGGAGATTCTGGTTAGAGAGAATTCTTCAAACTAGTTAGGACAGGCATTCTTAAGGTGTGGCCTGGGGACACCTGTGGGTCCCAGAGACATTTTCAGGAGGTCTATGACCTCAAAACAATTTTCACAATAATGTTGAGATGTATTTGCCATTTTTCATCTCATTATCTCACAAGTGTGCTTTCTAGAGGTTTTCTAGAGGGTGGAGGGTGTGTGATATCGCAACAGATCAAATATGGAAGTATATACATGAGAACTCAGTTGTCTTGTTATATAAGATATTAAAATGGTTTACAAAAATGTAAAATAGTGCTACTTTTCTATTTTTATAAAATATAACTATTTTATGTAACTATTAACAATATATTTTCATAAAAATTATATTAATGTAGATTTATTATATCTAGTGAATACATATTTAAAATTTTTCTCAGTTTTAATTTCTAAGGTAAAAATGGATAGATATAACACATATAAACAAACCACTCTTTGGGATCTTCAAATTTTTAAAAAAAATGTAAAGAAAGACTGAGACCAAAATTTAGTTTAAGAACTGCTGGGTTAGGAATTTTATCTGAGGAAATAAAAATTATTTTACCAATGATAACTTTATCATTTATACTGACATAAGCTAGTGCTGTTAGGTAAATTGAAAACTTAAGCTTCTAATACATCTATTTTCCTTCAAATCTCAAAAATTCTAATAAGAGTCAGAAAACAGAAAATATAGTTGTATGCTGTCTGGCTTGACTGATAGTTCTTGGTGGACCAGAGGGTTATTCAGAGCTCTTTGAATCAAAGACTCTGGCTATTGTAAAACGTTTTATGTGTATGTATGTGTATGATTATTTAATAGAATGCCGGATTAATAGGAAAAATGTCCTATATAAAATACTATCCATTGAAGAATTAAGGTTATTTTTATCTAAATCTCTCTTCTCTTCTCTTTCAGATCAGACAACAAAGTCAGACTGTGGTGGTTATTCGCAATTTCCTAGTTTGCTTAGGAAACTGGGTATTATGAAAAATGGTCAGACCCTTCTGTTCCAAAGGATTAAAACTCACTTCATTTCACTTCTTGCTTCTTAACCAACAAAATGGGGATAATGAATCACTTTTGATTAACAAGTCCTGAAATGAGATTCTAATTAGGATAATAAAAATTAACTATCCTGACCAACCTGAGCCTTCAGTTAAGCCCTGGCCTGATTATTATGTTTTAAGTGAATGTTCAATTTGTGTTTATTTTTAAATGACTTGCCTTCAGGTCCTTACAATCACATTTTTAGCCAAAAATAAGAGAATAAGTATGGCCAGAAAAAGGGAAAAGAAAAACACAAAAAAACTTTAAGAGTAAGACTTCTTGAAAAAAGTTCAGTTCTTATAGTACCTACTTACAATTTGTTCTCTGAAAGTCCGTCCTTTAAAGAAAAATAAATATTTACTTATTATCACCAGCTAGTTATTGAACCACTTTTGACTTCATAAAAATTCTACAAAAGATAAAGAGACTACATTGTCCTAATATTAAATTATAGCTGTGTACATAGTGCTTTATCAAGAATTGCAAGACAAAATTACATTCCTCTTTCCTTTATAAACTCTTCTGGCTGCCTGGACATTCTAAGTAAATTAAAGGGATAATGTTATTTAAATGTCCTACTGAAAAACAGAGACTACATACCTTATGTACTTTTTAGAAAACATATCTATTCCTACATATTTTCATTCATTCAACAACTATTTATTGACCAGGTACTATGTGCCTGCACTGGATAATGAACTGGGAAACAGATAATTTCATAAAGTTTATAAACTAATGGAGGAGATACATTCGTACTTAATATAATTCAAGTACTCACAGATGGAAGGCAGAAAAATAGAACAAGAATGTAGAGTGTGGTGAAATTTGGAAAGGGATCTTTAGATAGGATGATCAACAAGACTTCTCTGATGGAGTGACTGCCGATGGCCACACATTCATTCTATGTCATTGTGTCTGTCTCTTGGAAATGTGGTTTTGCTGTTGCTCCTATCAAAAGTAGAGTTAATTTCTCTAGCCTTTGAATCTGACCAAGGTCATGTGACTTGCCATGCCAATAGGGCATTAGAAAATGGGATGTAAGCAGAGTCATGAAAAGTACTTAGACTCTGGGGTATTCTCTCTCTCGCTCTTGCTACTCCTTCTACCATGTAAATAAGCTGGGTCTTGCCATCTGGATGATGAGAGGTCGGATGGAGAGACGCCTCAGGCATCCTTCCCATCCATGCTTGGGATTTGTGAAATTCTTGGATCTGTGGGTTTATAGTTTTCATCATATTCTGAGGAAATTTAGTCATTATTCTACCAACTCTACTAGCTATTTATTCTGCCCTCATAGCCTTCTGGGACTACAAATTACATCCAAAGCCACTTAAAATTAGTCCACGTCTCATTGGGGCTCTGTTTATTTCTTTTTTAGTCTTGATCATCTCTGCGTTTTCTGACTTTGGATAATTTTTGTTACTTGATCTCTGTGCAGCTGTTATAAATATGCTCAAGCATAAAGGAAAACAAGAACATAATAAAGGGAGTAATAGAATATATAAAACACAACCAAAGGAAATTTCTAAAATTAAAAAACACACTAACATTTTTTAATCATTCACCTGCAGGTTAGTGTGTTAGTGTGTTTTTTAATTTTAGAAATTTCCTTTGGTTGTGTTTTATATATTCTATTACTCCCTTTATTATGTTCTTGTTTTCCTTTATGCTTGAGCATATTTATAACCGCTGTTTTAAAGTCTTTTTCTACTAACTTCATCATCCCTGTCATTTTTCTGAGTCTTTTTTCATTCACTGATTTTTATTTTGGCTATGAATTACATTTTCCTGCTTCTTTGTACATCTAGGAATTTTTGACTGAATGTTTGACATTTTAAATATTTCACTGTTGTATTCCTTTATAGAGTGCTTTGGAGGGGGAGCTTGATCCTTCTGAGATTTGTTTTTCAGTTTTGTTAGGGTGATTCCACAGTAGTCTTTACTCCAGGGCTAGTTTAGTCTACTACTAAGAAGTAACCCTTTTGGGGTCTCTATGGTTGGTCTGGCTATTCATTAAGGTCCCTCCACTGCAGCTGGTTGGATTTCAAATATGTCTCTGAGAGCTTTAAAAGCTTTTTAGCTTATAGGACCTTTGGTTGTTCTTTTCCCAGACTTTTGGGGATCCACCCAATGCATTAGAAGCTTAAAGTTTACCCAATGACCAGGGCAATTTCATGAATTTCTGGAGCTTTTTCTCTGCAAAGCTGTTACAACTTCTCCAAACTGAAATATCGGTCTACTCAGCTGACTGAGACTGCCATTCTTTGCTCGGGTTCCAATTTCCTGTGCAGTAGAGTCCAGAAAGTGCCAGTAGCAGAGAGCCGGGGTGATTGTGGGGCTTCCTTCATTTGTTTCCCTTCTCTAAGGGATTAGGATCCTATGCTGCTTGTTGCCAAATGTCCAAACTTGTTTTATGTATGTTGTACGATATTCTAGTTGTTTATGGTGAGTATCAAAGTCCAGTACTAAGTACGCCATCAAGTATGGAAGACAATGTTCAGAAGATTGTTATTTATTTCTTTATGTGAAGATGGAAGAAATGATATTTCAGAAGCAAATCCTTTGAGAAGATGAGAACGGTTGTAAGTCAGCACACGAGTAGAAGAGCTGGCCTTAATAAGGAGAATGGGCATTGTGTCTATTGACTCAGCATTTAAGAAAGATGCTAATCAAGTCAGAATAATAAGGTAAAAAATAGTATGCAATGGGAAGACTGTTTCTATTATTTATTATCTGATCAAATGATTTCAGCAGAAGAGCAAATATAATAAAGCATTTGTTCCTTATCTTTGGTCAACATGGAGTCATTTTTTTTCCTCCAAAATTATAAGCCTTTAAGTATTTAATCTCTTTGTTTCACTTTGAAGATACATTATTTTCAGGATCTCTATATCCAGAGAGATCAAATAAAAGATTTTTAAAAAATGCTACATGTGAGTGACTTGTCGTGGATGAATTGTGAGTTTTGGTGCTGGTCAAGGTTTTATTTCTAAAAATTAAGCATTTGGGCCAGACGTGGTGGCTTATACTTATAATTCCAGGGCTTTTGGGAGGCTGAGGGGGGAGGATTGTTTGAGGCCAGGAGATTGAGACCAGCCTGGGAAACATGGCAAGACCCTATCTCTAAAAAAAAATATTAGCTGGGCATGGTGGTGGGAGGCTGTAGTCCTAGCTACCTGGGAGGCTAAGGCAGGAGGATCGCTTGAGCCCAGGAATTCGAGGCTGCAGTGAACTATGACTGTGCCATCACACTCCAACCTGGGCGACAGAGGGAGACCTTGTCTCTATTAAAAAAAAAGACAAACAAAAAAACCCCATTTGCATTCTATTGTTTTGTACTTAGGGAAAGAACACACTTGTATAAAATACTACATAGCAGGGTTAGTACTAGGATTAAAATTAAATACAGTTAATATGCCAACCACAGCCGTCACCAAAATACCAAGTTCCTTATCTTCTCCTTCCCAAGTCTCAGAAGCCCTGGCCCACGCAGTTCTGTCCCGCATTTAAAAATTTTAAGTTCTCTAAAAAGATTAACTAGGGAGACAATATGAGATATCATCCACAAAAGAAGTATAACGAATCTAGTTCTTTTTCTCCCAAAATACCTTTCCTAGAATTACTCTTAGAACCAGTTTCCCCAAATTGAAATCTCTTTACCACCTTTCCTGCTGTTTGTCTCTTTCCTTCACTGCTGGGTCTCTTGGGCCTAGATTTCTTCTGCCTTGCACATAGTAAATATCCAGTCAATATCGTTTAAGTGAATGTTAGTGCCTGTAAAATACCTCCAAAGATCCTAGAAGTCCATGGAACGAATTTTGGGAACCACCGTCGAGGAAAATAAGTTAACCACCCTGATCTTTTCCTCTCTGTTGAGAACTTCTGTAGCACAATGAATGGGAACCTCTCTCTCTGTATGTTAGAAACAGGCTGTATCTTAAAGCTGGTGGCTAAGCCTTTTGAAGTCACAATCTGTGCAGGCTTTACGTGCCAGCGACACTGAAAGGATTAAATCTTTCCCCGCTCCGCCGGCCTTTGGTGACAGGGCACTGTGTTTCCTGTTATCAGAGCCCCCGTCCGTGGCTTTCACGTCAGTGCCAATGGATTCAGCCGAGCAGGCTGGGCCGCTCTGTTGTGAGTACACATGTCGGCTGCAGGAAGCCCATCTTAGGTGACAGCAGTGTCACTTTGGTAGCACATCTTCTTTTACACCTGATCACACTTGCGGATGGGAATGCCAAAAGCAGCTCTGAGTTACAAGGCTAGAGGGAGCGACTAGGGGGACAGGTGCCAAACGGACATCTTGACGTGCAGAGCGGGCCTGAGGAGCCCTTGACGTGAGCGCCGTGAACTTGACAAAGCTCGCGCATCCTGCGTGGATGCTCACTGTGACTGGAACCCGGTGGCACAAAGCGGTAACAATCCAGGAACCGGAGAGGCAGGTGGACCTAGGCTTGGTGGTGACCCACAGATAAAGTCCCCCAGCAGGTGAAGGCTGACTCTGCCCGACATTTGTCTTTGGGCAGAGTTATATCCTCTTGTGTTGGGAACGTGAACTTGCTCATTCTGGCTTGACGGCAGGACTTTGTCTCTCATTGTCCCTACCTGGAACCCACTTTCTACCTGCTCAGGCAGGATTTGATCCTGCTACCATTAACTCAGCCAGGGGAGTAGGGGAGGGGTTAAGAGAGTCTTGGTGACTTGGACAGGGAGACCTGTGTTCAGATATTTTAATATTTATATGTGAAAGTGAAAAAACAATCAGTTGACAGAAAGGAGTGAGAGTGGGTTTTGGACTGAGAGCTAGAAGTTGGAGGAAGGGAGAGGAAGGGGCAGGTTTGCTGTGCAGTGGAGAGGCAGAGGGTACAGGAAGAGGGAAGGAGGGATTTGGGGGCACATTGGGGCTTATGAATAGAACACAGGTCATTTAATCTGTTTTTTAGGAAATGCCAATAAAGCTGGAATCATTTTTATCAGTAATTAAGTTTGGATCCTGGACTGCGCTCTTAGGGGTGTGTTTGAATAGAAACAATGTCTTTGTCCTGTGGTCTTTTAGCTGAATGATGCCTATAAACTTGTTTTTAGAGTAAAGAGCCATCTGCAGGGCTAGTGCACGTCAAACCACACACGCAGCTTGACTCCCGATTCCGCCTGGCCCTGCCACTTCCCACCGCGTGGGGCTGATGGCAGCTGTGTTAAGCACCCCATCCCCAACTCGTTCCTTAGCCAGCTCTGGACATATTAGGACAGACATAGCCTCTTCTGAAACTTCTGTATTCCAGGTTCAACTCTCACGTGGACACGGAGTCCTCACAAGTGCTCCCCAGACAGAGCTGATACTCCTAACTAGACTGATAACTTGGCATTCACCAGGAGAATGTGTATTTTAAAAAACATTTCCAAATGGTGACATTTTAGAAACTTCACAGAGGAGGTGTTTTAGGGATAGCAAAGATGCCTCCAGAGCATTCTTTAAATACCACGACCCTTGACTTTGGTAGATGCTCAGGTCTTGCTCTCCCTTTTAACGTCCTTGCTGAGGTGGACATTTGTCCTTGTCTGGCCAGGCACTGTCCATATTTCCTTTCTAGAGGCTTCCTGATTGGCTGGGTGCCAGATATACCCTCCCACGCTGGGGGTGATTTAGTGCAATGTTACGTTCTGGCGTTTGCCTTTCCCTGGGGTTACCAAAAAGGCCAGATCCTTGTTCTCCTTCCTTCTACGTGGCCAAGAGGAAGGCTCGTGACCTGTGTCTTTCCACAAGAGGACTTTTCTGCTGGATTTCAACCCATGAGCAAGGGGTCATGGGTTGGGGTCAGGGGTCATGGAGTGAGGGGTCAAGGGTTCACGTTACGGCCCAAAAATGTTCAGAGCCCATCATTCCCAGCCTCCTGGTCCTACCAGACCATTCTGTTTACGAGTTTTGCTTTCTAGGCCTCCAGAGCTGCTCTTGGCCCTGCTCACTTCTAAAACTGGCTCTGCAACCTTCCAGGGGATTCTCTGAACTCCTCAGATCTTTTCACTAAATACCTTTTTTTTTTTTTTTGCTTACAGTAGCCTCATAATTAAGCCAGTTATGACTGCAACCAAGAACCCTGGACAGATAAACTCAGAAAACATGAAGTTAAAATAACGATTAATATAGTTGTATAATATATACACAAATCCTTCTGTGCTCAAGCAAAATCGAAATGTTAATCCTGTGTTCTAAAAAGGATATATAAAAGTAAACTACGATTCTCCTGTTCTGCCTCTAAAGTCAGCTTCTGAAAACTGAAGGTCTGGATAAATGCATCTCCTCTCCTTTCATGCTGTTGTCTTGGTGTGTGTGTGCATATGCTTAAATTTACCTTTTCTTTTGCGAAAATTATAGCGTCACATCCACTTGTAAGAAATAACAGAGAGATACTGCATACCCTTTGCCCGTTTTCCTGATGGTAACATCTTGCAAAAGTGTTTCAGTGCAATATCACAACCATGGTATTGACGTTGATTCAATCCATAGACCTTATTGAGATTTACCCAGTTTTGTAATGCACTCAGTGGTGTGTGTGTGTGTGTGTGTGTTGAGTTCTGTTCAATTTTATCATGTGTGTAGGGTTGTGTGCCCACTGCCCAGTCAAGATACACAATTCTATCAGCACATGGATTCCTCATGATGTCCTTTTACAGCCACATGCCTCTCTCTCATGGCCTCTTCCTCCCCTACGTCCAGCAACCACTAACCTATTCTCCACTTTTTCAAATAATTTTGTCATTCCAATAATCTTATACAAATGGAGTCATATAGCATACAGCCTTTTAGAATCAGCTTTTTTCACACAATATAATTCATTTGAGATCCATCTAAGTTGTTGCATAAATCAGCGGTTTGTTTATTTTTGTTGCAAGTAGTATTAATAGTAGTCCATTGTACACTTGTACCACAGGTGAGTCGGTTTTACCATTCACCTGTCGAAGGACATCTGGGTTTCTTCCACTTTTGGCTGCTACAGATAAAACTCTGTGGACATTCATATACACATCTTTGTGTGGAAATACAAATTCCTCTGTCTTGAGTAAGCTCCAAAGAGTAAAATGATTAAATCATATGGTAGACTACTCAACTGTTTTCTAAAGAGACTATACCATTTTACATTGACAGCAGCAATGTATGAGCATTCCAGTTCCTCTACATCCTTGCCAACACTTGACACAGTCAGTCTTTTAATTGTGGCCATTTTAATAGGTGTGCAAGAATAGCTCACTGTAGTTTCAAATTGCATTTCTCTAATGACTTACGCTACTGGCAATCTTTTTATATGTTTACTGGTTATCTATATATCTTCTTTGGTGATGTGCCTGTTCAAATCTTTTGCCCATTTTTTTTTTTAAAACTGGGTTGTATGCTTTCTTATTGTTGAGTTTTGAGAGTTCTTTATATATTCTGGATATAATTCATTCATCAGAGATATGATTCATAAATATTTTTCTACCAGTCTGTGGCTTGTCTTTTCATTCTCTTATTGATGTCTTCCAAAGAGAAAACACATTTTTTTGTTTTCTTTTGTTATATTTTGTTTTAAGGAGGTCCAATTTACCAACCTTTTGGATCACAGTACTAGCATAATAAGAAATCTTTGCCTACTCAAGGTTACAGAGGTTTTCTTTGATGCTTTCTTTTAGAAGTTTTATAGTTTTAAGTTCTATATTTAGGTCTGTGATCATGTTAATTTTTAAAACATAGTGTGAGAATCAAAGTTAATATTTTTGCACATGGTTGTCTAATTGTTCCATCATCATTTGTTGTTTATGGTGGGAGGGCAAGTCTGGTACCAAAAAGCTGCTATGAACATTTGTTGTGAGAACTTAAATTTTCATTCTTCTGGGATAAATTCCCAAGAATTCAATTGCTTAATTTTATAAAAATGGCCAAACTATTTTCCAGTATGTGTTTTGAAAAAGAAAGATATGAAAGTTAAGAACTTGTATGGATTCTGCCTCTGCTTCTTTCCTGTTAGTAATCTTGAGCAACTTACTAAATAACTATGCCTCAGTTTCCTTATTTATAAATCAGGGACAATAATATTGCCCACCACATTGGGTTGCTGTGAGGATTAAATGTATTAATAAAGCAAAGTACTGAAAATAACACCTGACGTGTAAGGCATCATCAATAAATGTTAGCTATTATTCTTTGCAGCTGGTGTTGCTACTAATATCTTTTGTAGTTCTGCAACATCTTCAAACACCCTTCCTGCATTTTGATAATTTCCCACATTATAAGATCCAAGGAGGAAGCTGGAAAACTTGCATTCCTGGATTCCCTTGCAGCTAGAGTAGAGGCATGTGACCTAGCATCCTAGCAATCAGCATAGCTCCAAAAGCCCTGGATTCAGAAATGATCAACAGTAGGAGATGACCACGTACCAGCAACTCATTCTTCCAAAGAAACTTTAGGGTCAGCAGTAGCAGAGTTTTAGGATTCAGTCCCAAGTGACACAGGTACCAAGCAGTGATAGAAATTGTCTTCTTACTGGAGAGAATCTTGCCACATGTCTCGGCTTCTTTTCCTTGTTGTGTAGCTTCAGAGTGTTGCTACCTGGCCTTTCTGGAGATTATTTAATAACTTCCCTTGCCACTTAAATTAGCCAATTTGTAAAGAAATTGGGTGTGTCTTAAATAGGTAATTTTTGTATCTACATACATATACACATGCACACACACAGAATATACTTTTAGCCATATATGTATATATGACATTACTGGGAAAATCAGAGAAATCTGAAAGAGCCATATTGTGTCATAATGTTGTACCATGTTAATTTCCTGATTTTGATAATTGTACTGTGGCTCCATAAGAGAATATCCTTGACTTTAGGAAATATACACTGAAGAACTAAGGCATCAAGGGGCATCTGGTCTTTAACTTATTCTCAAACGAATCACAAATAAATATGTATGGAAAGAATGATCAAGCAAATGTGGCAAAAACGTTGAGAAATGGGAAATCTGGGAAAACAGTACATGGTATTCTTTGTACTGTTCTTGAAATTTTTCTGCAAGTTTGAAATTATTACAAAAAATAAAGGATTAAAAATAGATCAGCTAAAGTAGATGTGTTTGTTTGCAATTAAGAAGGCTACTGATTCAGAAGAAGAGTCCGGGAGTGGGGGGGGGAGAGAGGGGAGGGGGGAGGTGGAGAGGGAGGGGAGGGGGAAGGGGAGGGAAGAAGGGGAAGGGGAGAGAGAGGGGAGGGGGAGAAGAGGGAGAGGGAGGGAAGGAGGGAGGGAAGGGGAGAAGGAGGGGAGAGGGAGGGGGAGCGGGAGAGGGAAAGGGGGGAAAGGGAGAGGCAGAGATGGGGGAGGGGGAGAGGGAAGGGGAGGAAAGGGGGGAAGGGGAGAGGCAGAGATGGGGGAGGGGGAGAGAGAGGGAGAGAGAGAGAGGCTGTTCTCATGATTTCTCCCTTTCATCCCCACATCCAGACCACACGAAGGTAGCCAGCAGTCATAGACTTGAGGAGGGAGGTGTTCCTTATATACACTGGACTCACATCCTACCAGATGGCATCCCATAGTAGACCCCCCACCTCACAACCCTGTGCTGTGATCTCCACTTGCTAGATGGTTGATCTATCTTCATTCTCAGGAGAGATCAATGAAATGCCTTCCCCACCTTATTTGATGGACAGAGGCAAGACTAGGAACCTGCTCTGTTGATGTCCCTTTTCCTTCTCCTCCACTGGCCTGAGAGCATGACCCAGGCCCACACTAAGGCCAAAACAAACACTTCCCCCTCTGACACCGAAAGGGAAGAGACCAGCAGAACCCCTCAAACCCACGAGAGTCTTCCAGGGGGAGAAAACAAAACTCTTGGCACAGCTAGTCTTCTGTTATGGGTAGCTCAGAACTACTTTAATTACAAGGTTTCTGTCTTAATCCCATTCATAAACTTGAGCCCAACTTTAATTTCCCTTGAAGCATCTTCAGGTTAAAGGCAACATCATTCCTAATCTTTAGCAGTTTTTAAGTTCCACGTGCCATGCTTCTAAAGAGTGCAACACGTGAAATGATTCCACCTCCATATTCAGGGAAATGTTGCTAATTTTAAAGGCTGAAGTACAGACCAGGCAGAGGAGGCAGAATGAACATTAGATGAACCGAACAGTTCTACTCCCTAAGTCAAGAGCATTCGTGCTCATTCAGGACCACGCGACTTTTTTTTATTGCAATAAAGAGGTATCGAATACATCAAATAGAAAAGCTTTTACCTAAGATGTACTTGTTTTAAAGGGCAATTTCATATAGGAAAAGGAAATGAAATTTCCTCCAGAGGATTTAATCTGAACTGATATGCACACTATAGCAGGAAATTGTCATCTCCAGTCATCTGATGGACTTGTATACCTTGAGGGGAAGAGAAAGAAGAGAGGGAGAGAGAGGGAGGGAAGAAAAAGAAAGAGAGAGAGACCATGTCGTATATATGCGTTGATGATTTTCTGTATGGTTAAAATTAAATGCTTACAGTATGTACTTGAATGTAGTCATTTTAATATAGTCACCTTGCTGTGCATGTGTTAAATTATTATATCTTCAAATTCATAGATGATGCTATAAAATCTGGCTGCCCACTAAAATCCCCAGGGAGCTCAAAACTAAGCCACGGATAAGCTTCATCTCAGACCAAATGAATCAGATGCTCCAGGGAAGGGCCCAGGTGATTCTGCCGAGCAGTCTATAAAGTGCTGAGAACCAGGGCTGCAAAATACACACTCTGCTTCGTGCAATAAACATGCGCTGGAAAATGGAAACCTTTTGAAATCCTCTAGAACTCGTTACGGCAAGTCATTCCCTAATGATGCTTTTTAAGCAAAAAAGCCATCCTCCCTTTTAGAAACGCGAATCTGAATTTTTAGATACTGTATTTGCTTCATGGGAACGTTTACAGAGAGAGGCGTCTACGGCAGAATGAATGTGTGTTTCCGCACACACGTGCATCGCAAGAAGGCCCTCCGGACCGCACGTGTAAATTTTTCTTCCTAGAACATTTTCTCATTGCAGTCTATAAAGGTAAGTAGGTCAGATGATATCATCACTATTTTACAGATTGATGAGGAAACGGAGAGAAATGAACTGACATTTTAAAATCATCTTTGTGACAGGACCACAATGCAGGTTTCTTTGCACCTAATCCAGGGAATTTCATCCTCTACTTTTGTTTATACATATGTGTGTAACTTACATATATATTACATACATTACATATTAATGTATAATATATATTACTATATCCTCCACTTTGTGTGTGTGTGTATGTATCTCCTAGAAATAAAAATATTAAGCCACTGTTTAACTTTTTTTTTAGAGTGCCCTCTTCAAGGTTAATAATCGACTCAGCCATCAAAATTGTATATCAAGTATGTAGGTAATAAAAGAAATCGCATCAGATATATCTATCTTTCTTAACCTTAAGCCAGCAGGTTTGGGGAAATTGCAAGAGGGAATTACAAACAGAAAACCAAAACCTGCAATCACAGGAAAGTGCTGAAATCTTATTTAAACAGCATGGACGATAGTTTGGTGCCAAAACTCAATTTTTCTTTTAGGAAAACATAACTCTCCCTTAGATTGTTTTCTAACCTCATTTCAGCAAAATAGAGCTCGAGCTCAAGGTTCATATAGACTGCACTCTGCTCGCAGGTTTGCCTACGAGGGCGTCTTTCTGCTCAGTGTTAAATGTGAACTCAAGGTAGAAAGTGTCCATTACAGAGCTGGCCCGTTCTGTGTCTCACACTGGCTTTGCATGTGGCACTCAACTCAGAAGGCAATTACTGCTTTCTATTGCAATTTAAAGAGCTCTTCTAAATCTTTATCCCTGGTGATAAAAGCATCCAAATGAAGACACGTTCCTGAAAAGAAAGTGACAGGGAAAAGATCCCATGCATAGATTCTTCTGGGATTTTTTTTGGAAAGTTATTTGCTTATCTGAATGATATTTGCCAAGATGAAAAGACACCAGCAGATTCCTCCAGCTCTCACTGACTAGGCAGCGGCTGCTGCTCTGTTGATACAGGGAACATCTGTGGAAGATTCTGGGCAGTGAGTGGAAAGATTTCATTGTCAGCAAAAAAAGCTTTAGGAACAACCAGGTCCTGGGAAGCATAACGAAGCCGGGAAACGACGCTGAAAACCTTGCATAGAGGGAAGCCATACTACATATAATTAATCATGAAGACGCCAAGTCTCAGCAGAAGAGGAGAAAGGAACAGATTTTTCTGACTGTGAATAGCGAGGCTCCCAAATATTGTCAAGGGAAATGCTCCTGCTTGAACTTGAGGACCAGAAGATCTATTCAAATCACAATGGCCCACGATAAAAGGGGTCTCATGGGTCAATGAGTCATTTCACAGATTGGAAAACTGAGACACAAAGATGCACTTACATCTTGACTGACTGTGTTGAATTAATACTTTGCTCATCGTGGAACCAAACGGTTAGATAATACTCAGTTGTTTTTGTTTTTCAGCGTTAATAAGCTATAATTGCCAGATAAAAACTACATATACATGTATGATACACAATGTGATGTTTTGATACGTATATAGTGGAATGATTAAATCGAGCTAATTAAACATACCAGGATAATACTGAGTTTTGTCTTCTGCTGTTAGAATCTCTCTTTGTCATACTTTCCCCAAGGTGCTATCTTTCTCTTGGAAGAGTTAGCTCAGAAATGCCTGGCAGGCTTCTAGCTAGGACTCCTTGGGGGGTGTGTATATGTGTTCTGTTGTATTATGTTTTCTGTTTTGTTTTAAAATTTCTGGGAGATCCTACAGATATCATCATAACAACACAGGGTTATTTGCAAAAACAGCTCCCAATTTCTTTGGAGCAATGAGCTGACAGCTAATGAACAGGAAACTGAGATTGTGTTTTCTTTCTTGCTTGCTTTAAGAAGGCTAATTTGCATTTGGAAACATGTTTAAAACAGATCTCTCAGTCGAGGCCCTTGAAGAATAAACCTCCCCTCTCAGAGACACCGGTTTTGAACTCAAGCAAGCAAATGGCCAAAGCTACTTCCCATCTCTGATGGCAAAAGCCATTCATCATTAAATAAAGCATTTAAGCACTAATTTAAATATTATAGGCTATGAAACTGCTTAGGCAGTGAATAGGAACCGGAATTAGAAGACCAGTCTTGTCCTTGAGCAAATAATTAAAACCTTGCTGTTTCTCACACTTGTCTACAAAAATTCTGGCCATTCATCCATCTAACATGAAGCTCTGAGAGCTAATGAAGGGTTACAAGATTCTTTCTTAAAAAGAAGTCCTCGTGGAAGAGGTGAGCAAAAAAAAAAAAAAAAAATGTAAGCTACACTTTTCTGATTCCAAATGTTCTGTCCCTTAGTCAGGGCATATATCAATCTTAGTGCCAGATATTTCTGCTAATCCCAATCAAAATGCCCTTCCCCATGGTCCTAAAACAAATTAAAATTTCCTAAAGTCAGAGAATCCCAAGAAAACTCAACAAAGACTAACTCGAGAGGAAAAGCTTAGGAAATTTCTTTAGTATTAGACGCATGCTAATTTACATGATTGATTTATAGATGTCACAAAGGAGCCATTTGTCACTTTCCCCAGGTTCTTCCTTTTTCTGGGATAAAAGTGCAGATGTAGAAAAGCCAAGGAAAAATTATCTTCAGGAGAATCCAGAGGCACCCAAAGTATGACCGAATCCCAGAGTGGAAAGGATCTTAGAAATCACCTAATTCATTGTTGCCTGGTTTATGATTCCCTTCCACAGTATCTTACACAAGTGGTAGCTCAGACCATTTTTTTTCATATTCCTTAGTAACTAATACCATCATTTCTCAATTTCATACCCATTTTCATAATTCACAACAAGACAGCTGGGACAGATGTGGAGGGAACTTGGATCTGCAGTGCTGGGGGTGATTTTGTTTCAAAGATCAAAACATGGTCACGGCTTCAATGCCTCTCTATCAGTAGTTGATAGATCACATAGGCAGAAAATTGGTAAGGATACAGATGATATGAACAGCATTACCAATCAACTTTATCTAATGGACATTCATAGAATACTCTATCCAACGAGAGCAGAATACATACATTCTTCTCAAGCTCATATGGAGCACCCATCAAGACAGACCATAAAACACACCTTAAAAAATGTAGACAAAGGCAAGTCATACAAAGTATGTTCTCAGATCACAATAGAATTAAATGATGAATCAGTAACAGAAAGACAGCTAAAAACTTTCTGATATGCAGCAAAAGCAGTGCTTTGAGGGAAACATATAGCATGGAATGCATATATTAGAAAAGAAGAAAGAGCAATAACCTGTTTCCACCTCATGAAATTAAATAAAAAAGAGTCATTTAAAGTCTAAAGCAAGCAAGCAGATGGAAAGAGATAAAAAATTAGAAGAGAAGCCAATGATTGGAAACAGGAAAACAATAAGGAAAATCAATGAAACCAAAAGCTGTTAAAAAGATAGATAAAGTTGATAAGCCTCTAGGAAGGTAAGAATAACAAAGAGGAGACACAAATTGCCAATATCAAAAATGAAACATGGAGCATCAGTACTGATCCTGTGGACATTAAAAAGGATAATAGGAATTTTATGAACAACTCTATGACTACAAATTATATTACAGAGATGAAATGCACTGACTCCTTGAAAGATATAAAGTAACAAAACTCACAGAAGAAACAGAGAACCTGAATAACTCTGTATCTATTAAAGAAATTTAATAATTTATCTCCCATTCCCCCCAAAAGCACCAGGCTGAGATAGCTCCATTCGTGAATTCCATCAAACATTTATGAAAGAAATAATACCAACTGTCCACAAAGGGAACACTTCCTAAATCATTCTACAAGGCCAGTATTATCCTGATATCAAAGCCAGATAAACACATTATAAGAAAGGAAAGCTACAGTCCAATAGCTCTCATGAACACAAATGCAAAAATCCTCAACAAAATATTAGCAAACAGAATCCAATAATCTGTAAAAAGAATTATACACTATGACCAAGTGGGATTTATTCCAAATATGCAAGGCTGGCTCAATATTTAAAAAATCAGTCAATGTAATCCACCATATCAACAGGCCAAAGCAGAAAAAAACATATGATCATATCAACTAACGCAGAAAAAGCATTTGAAAAATTCCAGTACCCATTTATGACAAGAAAAACTCTCCAAAAAATAGGAATACAGGGAAACTTTGTCAGCTTGATATGGAACATATGCAAAAAACCCATAGCTAATATAATTTTTATTAGTGAGACACTGGGCACTTTCCCCCTAAGATCAGGAACAAGGCAAGGATGTCTTCTCTTACTTCTCTAATTCAACATCATACTGGAAGTCCTGGTTCATAGAAAAAGACAAGAAAAAGAAATAAAAGGCTATATAGATTGGAAGGAAAGAAAGAAACAAAACTGTCTATTTTCAGATGACAAGATTGTTTATGTAGAAAATCACAACGAATCTACAAAAATCTCCTGGAACTGATCAGTAAGTATAGCAAGATTGCAGGATACAAAGTCAACATACAAAAGTTAATTTTTCCCCATATACAGCAATGAATAATTGGAATTTGAAATGAAAAATACCATTTACAATAGCACCAAAGAAAATAAAATACATAGGTATAAATCTAACAAAATATATATAGGACCCATATGTAGAAAACTATACAATACTGATGAAAAAAATCATTTAAATAAAGATATTAAATAAAGAAGATTTAAATAAATGAGGAAATAGTCTAGGTTCATGATTTGAAAGTCTCAATATTTAGAATGTCAGTTGTTTCCAACTTGATCTGTAGATTAAACACAATCTTGATTAAAATCCCAGCAAGTTATTTTATGAATATCAGCAAAGTGATTCTGAAGTTTAAATGTAAAGACGAAAGACCTAGAATAGTCCAAACAATACTGAAGAAGAAAAACAAAGTTGGAAGATTTATACTACCCAATTTTAAGACTTACTATTAAGCTATACTCATGGTAATCAAGACAGCGTGGTATTGGTAAAACACACACACACACACACATAGATCAAAGGACCAGAACAGAAAGCCCCAAGACCAACACAAATATAGTCAATAGATTTTTAAAAAGATGCAAAGGCAACTCAATGGAGAAAAAATAATCTTTTCAACAAATAGTAACAAATCCAACAACTGGGTATCCATACACACAAAAATGAACCTAGACACAGACCTATAGCTTCCATAAAAATTAGCTGACATACAAAGCTATGAAACTTCTAGAAGAAAATATAGAAGAAAATCTACGTGAATTTGGATTTGGTGATAAGGAATTTTTTGATATGCAAAATCAAAACCACAATCTATGAAAGACATCGATAATCTGAGCTTTGTTACAATTAAAATCTTCTACTTTGAGAAAGTTACTGTTAAGAGAATGAAAAGAGACACCACTGGCTAGGAAAAAATTTGCAAAACTCATATCTGATTAAGGACTCATATCCAAAATATACCAAAAATTATTGAAATGTATCAATAAAATGATCCAATTTTTAAAATATTGAATAGATACCTTACCAAAAGAGGTATACACGACAAGTAAGTATAAGAAAAGATGCCCAGTATCATTTGTCATGTAGGAAATGCCAATTAAAACAATGAGATATCACTAAATACCTATTAGAATGACTAAAATCCCCAAATCCAACAATGTCAAATGCTGGTGAGGATGTGGAGCTACAGAAACTCTGATTCGTTGTTGGTGGGAATGCAAAATGGTGCAGCCACTTTGGGAGACAGTTAGCCATTTTCTTACAAAACAAAACACAGTCTTAGCTTATGATCCAGCAATCAAGCTCTTAGGTATGTACCCCACTAATCTGGCAACTTATGCCCACACAAAAAACTCTGCATGAATGTTTATAGGAAATTTGCTCAAGATTGATAGAAACTGAAAGTAACCAAGACGTCCTTCAATAGGTGAATGGATAAATAGTAGTACATCCAGATAATGGAATACTTTCACCCTGTTAATGAATTCTGTGATTTTATTACATGTCATATCAAACCAAAGTTTGTCTGCAATAGGATATTTAAGGTTCCTGGTGAGCTTCGTAGTTGTTATGGGAAAAGAAAAGGCTGTGGGGTCAGGTATAAAATTGGGTCTGACTTCCAGCTTGGCCCCTTCCTAAGGTGTGTGTCCTTGGCATGTTAATTCATTTCTCTGATCCTTGGAATCTTCTGGAAAATGGGGATAACTGCTTCATGTGGTTGTGAGAACTAAAATTAGGGGAGATCCATGACCTGGTCTGGGCGTGGCACCTGCCACATGGTGTTGCACAGTCCAACTCACCCCCTCGTCCTTTCCAAAGTAGGGCCAGACCCACACCTTCCTCCAGCTTCATGACTCCAAACCCTTGCTTATAATCCTACCTACTTTCAAGAGACAGTCTGGAAACAAAGGAGATAATGCAGTCTGCTCCTGATTATCCACGTCATAGCTCACTCGCAGCAAGCTCTTACTCTTGGTCTGGCCTCGTAGAGACCCCAGGAGACATCAGGGTCCCTGAGCTGGCAGTTGGTACGTGCTACGGAAAAGGAGCTTACAGGGAACATTGGCCTGATGGACCCACTTGGTAAGGAAAAATACAACAACGCACATTCCAAAATCAAGCATAAATGCCTTTGAAAATTATCTGTGGTTTTGAACTATTCCTGCTATAGCTTCATTTACACTAACCAGGTTGATTAGAATGGGCTACAGGCCATAATTCTGAAAGCCTTCAAGCTCTTCAGAGAAGAGATAAACCACAAACATAAGGCGTTGTCACAAGAGTTTTATGCATCAGAATGGATACTCAAAAGTAGGAAGGGTGAGAAATGGTTTTACATTTTCTCTGTACTAAAATTTTCTTCTTCACAGAACTCTCAATAAGTACATACACATACACACACACCCACCCCTTCTGTGTCTTCATGAAGCTTAAAAACTCCAAAAATTGCCAGTGGATACCCCTGGCACGGATAACTCCAAAATGCTCTTCTGGGGGATTCCCAGGTATTTGAGAATGCCAGTGTTCATAACTGAGGCATTTGATTTTTGACTGTTTGTATTGACAGGCTGATTTTGTATTTTATCTTCTCTCTCCTCCAAAGTCCAGCGCAATGAATTCACGTTCTCAGGGGCTGATCATTCAAGTACTTCCACTTTAAAAACAAGACACTTGGAAAGGGGAGAAGCAACTTTGAGACTCTTATTCAGGACTCCAGGGAGAAGGTCCGGAAATGGATCCAGGGTCCGGGCTCCGGAACGGGTCCTCCTCTCTGAACTATTTAGTCAACCGACTGATCAGCACTGTTTTATTGAACTAATTTACCTGTGTGACCTTCACAAAGCTGTAATCACTCCTAGAAAGGATTATCCTCTCCTTTGTTCTCCTGTAAGAAAGGCATTTTTCTGGAAGCTCCGGTCCAGTGTGAAATGCATTTTCTGGTTTTTGGAAATGATTCTTGTACTATGGGGTGGATCCTATTCCATTGTGTGTCTTGGAACTCAGGAGAGGCTCCGTGGATATTCAGATCTAACTGTGACTAGTTCTAGAATACCTGTGCCAAGCCCATGTCTGCAAAGGTTTCAAAATTGTTCTTCCCTCAGCAAGTATTTATTAAATGCCTAGCAGGAAGCAGGCACTGTCTTAGTTTCCCTTAGGGGAACAATGGCATGGGACAATCGCCCAGGTAGAAGTCAGGCTTCAAGTGCCATGTCAGGGGTTCCCTTGTGCAAGGTGGCCTGAAGAGTCATCTCATATTCCTGCCCTGTGGACTGGGCAAGTCTAGGAACACTGAGCTTGTAATCCCAGTCTCACCCTGCTTGTCAACACTTTCCTTTGGAATTTATCGAATGACCTCTTCAGGCTGAGGTCCTTCCCTGCAAGCTGACGCGTATCAATCTGGGCCAACAGTGTGGTGTAGGGAGGACCAGTGTGGCCCCGGGAACACTATTCCAGAAACGTCTTAGCTGCCCTTTGTGTTAGCCGTAACCCTCGGCTGACCCCGTGGGGGTTAACAACAGAAAATCTGGGATCACGGTCAAGTGTCTCAGAAGACTGATTACACCATCCGAAGTCCACACTGGGGCAATTTGTTGTAGAATAATGCTCACCGACTTGAAATCTGCAATCGTCAATTTAATTCATTTCAGAACATGAGAACATTCCTTTCTTTATGTTACAGGCTTCAGGAAAAAAAAAAAAAGTTCTTCTGGGATACCCACCACTACCCATTTCTCCAGCACTTTTTGGTTTATTTTAGGCAATTCTCTCTCCGCCAGCCTCAGACAAGCCCAACACGGAAGCTCGTTCGAAGATCCAACGTAGACTTAAGCAAAGCCGGAGGAATCAGAAATTTAGAATGTGATATGGTGACGTCTGTTGTTTCTAACTCGTTAAATAAAAAGTCAGAGGAGTGGATTCATTGACAGATGTGTACAACTGTGATAAAAAAACCCAGTTTTGCAATATATTTGTGTTTTGCAGCTAGGCAACCAAAAATGACTAACGCGCAGGAAGTTATGTAGTTGTGCGCTTCTTCCAGCCAAATTATGGGAATTACAAATCTCTTATTTTCTTCATGTGAATGCTCCCTGTGTAAAAGAAAAAAAATTAAAAGAAATAAAGCCCCTTGAGTTTAGAGGGCTTGTTTTTGAGCAACTTCTCTCCCACAGTCGTTTTATTTTCTTTCCTTAGTCTTTTCCCACAGGGCGTAAGAAGTGGGAAGTTCTTTAAAAAGAAAAGAAAAGGGAGTGATTTGGAAGCTATTAATTTTTTTTTTTTTTTTAAAAGACATCCTTCAAGGACCTAAGGAAGAATAACATAAAATGAAGAATCAATCTTGGCTTCATTATGGGGTGACATATTATATGAACTATGTTACTTTTTTTAAAGCTTTCAGGAAATAAACTGGCTTTAAGGTAAAGAATATTGCTACAAAATAGCTATGATTACACTGTAACTCAGATTCTAATAATCTGCCATAAATACTGTTTGTATTATTACTGTAATTCCACAATGTCTTCCTGTTGGTTTTTTTTTTTTTTTTTTTTTAATCCATGGCATTTAATAGCCCACAATTTGTATTGCCCTTTGGAAATCTTTTCACAGTCTAGGCTAAACAATTGCTTTTGATATATGCAAGCGGGGAGACTTCCATTACTGCACACCACCCAGGCATTTTAAAGACAGGAGTCTTACAAAACTTCTCAACAGAAATTGCTGTATCTCGATGCTCCACTGGCCATAGTTCAACGACCTTTCTACACTGATACGGTGATGCCACGTTGGCAAAGAGAAAAACACAGCAGAGGACCAAAGAAATGGTGGTTGGGGAAACAGAGAGATCTTGGCTACTGGGTTACAGGTTGCTCCTGTTTGGATTTTAGAAAATGCAGGTGTATGTTAAAAATGCTACGACATCAGTTCCAAAGGTGAGCGAACTGCTTGCAATGCTGAGAAACTCTCTTAGAACTTAGGCATTGCGTAACACAGAGGTCAGCCTTTGTAAGGACTGACAGCCACCACCTCAGCTCTGCCAGGTCCACTGTATCTCAGTCACCCCGGCCTCTCCTTTTTGCTTCTTATCTCTCGGGATGGTGGTGGCCTTGGAGCCTAGAGGCACAGGCACATTTTAAAAGCACTCAGAAGAAATCCTTGCACCTTACATCCCAAAGCCTGTTGTGCCCGCACATCTGATAGAGCAATTCTCTTGAATTAACTTCTGGCAAGGAATAAAGATATTTAAGTTCAAATTCCATAAAATGACTAAGGATTTAAATACATATATGTCTTACATATATACATATATGAAAAACATATATATGTATCTCCTACACAAATTGATTAGAATTGATCAAAATGTCATACTTATACATTTGCAGTAAGTCATCTCTGGAAAGAATCTTCCAGAAGTCTAGACATAGAATAGATCTTGAAAGGAATCCCAGGGAGAAGGTGATATATCTAAATAAGATCTATAGCTTAACAATCAGCTTGGGACAAAGATGCAGGTTTCCTGATCCCTGGATTAGAAATTGATTTCTAATTAAAAATGCTTTTTAAACTATTCTGTTCTTTATAAGTGAATAATTATGACTGGCTTTATGCATCATATCATTCTTTGTCTGCTTGTTTCAGTTTTTATCAAAAATGGACCAAAAGTGGAGAGCAGGGCAGGCTTGCGAGTCAATACCCCAGATAAATCTCAGTCCGTGCTGCACAGATACCAACGATAAGAAGATGAGATGTAACAATTAACCATCTCTCAACACAAGGGATCATATATGGGTTTATTTTGGGCATTATAATTTATAAATCTACATTACAATTTTCTTCTTTCCATTTTTTATCCCCTCTTGTAAACTCAGTTTCTTGGAGGCACGTGCTACTTTTGATTTTGTGTCTCAGTGGATAACGATGGAAAACAAATACGCAGAGAGTGTTGCTACTCTTCCTCATGCCCGTGACAAACATTACTGAGCAGGCTCAGCACCATTTTCACTGAGATTGTACCTTCCTCCCTTCCTTCCTTATTTAGTTCATTCATTTCCTTCCACGAATGTTTTGAATGCCTACTAAAGTACCTTAGAATATATCAGTGCTAACCCTGGACATATTGTTTGGAAAATAATATTGGTTTAATAAATGAGTAAATGACCAGATTAGTTTTTACCTGTTCATTTATTTTTTAATTATGGTTAAAATAAACACAAGATCAAACTCACCATCTTGACCACTGTAAGTGTACAGTTCAAGGGCAACCATCACCACCACCATCCACCTCCGGGACTCTGTTCACCCTGCAAAGCTGAACCTGTGTACCCCCATTAAACAATTTCCCTTCTCTCCTCCCACCCGCCTCTGGCCACCACCCTCCTACTTTCTGTCTCTACGAATCTGACTATCCTAGATGCCTCCTGCTAGTGGAATCACCTGGCATTTGTCTTTTTGTGATTGGCTTATTTCACTTAGCATAAAGTCCACAAGGTCATCCACATCATAGCATGTGTCAGAATTTCCTTTCTTTTTAAGGCTGAATGATATTCCGCTGCATGAATGGACCACATTTTCTTTATCCATTCACTGTTGATGGGCACTTGGGTTGCTTCTGACTTTTGGCTATTGTGAATAATGCTGCTATGAACACAAGTGTACAAATATCTTTTTGAGAGCCTGCTTTCAGTTCTCTCAAGTATATACCCAGATGTGGAATGGCTGGATCACATGATGATTCTATTTTTGATTTCTTGAGAAGCCGTAATACTGTTTTATATAGTGACTGCACTGTTTTATAATCTCACCAACAATGCACAAGGTTTCTGATTTCTCCACATCCTCACCAATACTTGTTATCTTATGTTGTTGTTTTTTTCTTTTTTTCTTGTTGTTTTTAAAATACTAGCCAATCCTAACAGGTGTGAGGTGGAATCTTGTGGTTTTGATTTGCATTTCCCTAATCCCGATTAGTTTTATTTTTAAAGAAGGTATTTTATTCTACTCTGGGGAGATATTTACACCAGCGAAAAATGAAATTTATAGCTTACACTTCTCCACTCATGATTTATATCCTTCGCTGTCATTATTTTATCTTTGTAATGAAACATACACATGCATTCACGCACACATTTTGTCTAACAATATTTTCTGCATACAGGAAAATGAAATCAATGCCAGACATGACACATGAGTACTTTTTAGAAGTGTTTTAAACTATGAATCACAAGCATAGTCTGGCTCCTTTGTGATACCCTAAGGAACACGAAAACTTTCCATGTTTAGAAGAGGGACTAATGTATACAGTCTACTGTATACATCCTTGGTAGCTAGATCATCCTTGGTAACTAGGGTCAAGAATATGGCAAATCTCTAAAATCTATGGATAAACCCTGTTTGGCTATTTCTTTAAACATTTTCTTCTTCCCTGATGCTTTCCAAAGTGGTTTATTCTCAGGTTACAAAGATAAATGATTTACATTTTCTGTTTTTTTTCTTTTTTCCCCTACCTATCCTCAGAAGGAGACATGACTGAGAATTTAGAGTGTTAGGAATAAAATATTCTTAGAGTTAATATTGTAATATGAGGGAAGGGGCAAAAATTCCCAAGTAACCCATCGTTTAGATGTTTAGCTCCTGTATAGTCTGAGGCAGACAGTATCATGTGTTTCATGGGAATAGAAAAATATCTATAAAATGCATAAGAAAACATCCCCCAGTGGCCCAGGGATCTGGGTCCAAACAGAATTCCCTACTTAACTACCTACAAAAATAGTTTGATCTCAATTATATTTCCAGGAAGTCACAAAAACCTTTAGTCCCACCTGATTAGTTCTATCATCCCTGGAACATCCCTTCACTCTTCCTTTCCTGAAAGATCCCTGGGAAGAAAGTGAGTCACCACACTAACCAGTTATCACTCTGTGTATATTTCATGTCCTTGTCTGTAAAATAAGGGAGTTGAGTCTGTGGATTCTAAAGGCTACCCACTGCCCAACACGGACATTCTATAATTCTGCTTCTCTTGATGACTTTGTACAAATAACAATGCAAATTCTGGACCCTACAGGTAAAAATCCAAAACAGGGCCCCTAGAGCAAAGCATTATTTATGTTCTAAGGTGACTCAGATGCTCTTAGTTTCCTTCTATCTAATTGTTTCAGTTTCATCATGTGAATTTCAAACTTCTCAGAGATAGCACCTCCTTCTCACTCCATGGTATCTACCAAAGCACAGAGATGAGATTCCATCACTGTCTTCTGTCATAGGGATTGCCAGACACAATTACAGGATGCCCGGTTTCATGTGAGCTGCAAATAATTTTTTAGCGTAAGTATAGCCCGAGACATACTTACTTTAAAGAATTATTTATTGCTTATCTGAAATTCAAGTTTAATGGGATATCTTATATTTTTATTTGATGAATTATGTATGTTATTTGTAAACATGCACACACATACGAGTGTGACTCAGATAACAAAATCCCCTCACTCCATTTCTCTTGCCTACAGTTAGAAAGCATTATATTCAGGTAAGAGGGGATCCTTAAACTAGGAAGGCCACAAACCACCATGTCTTGGAGCATGAGTCCTGGAAACTGCGAAACGTGGGTTTGAAGCCCATTCTGGCCACAGGTGGATGAATAACCACTGGGCAGGTTACACGACCTCTGTGTTCCTTGAGTCTGAATGTGAATAATCATCATCTTTCTTGAAGGAGGGCAAAATTAAGATACATGGGCATCCTGGAAAGGTTAAGGAATATTTTTCCCTATCCTTAATCATTATTACCTAAACATGTGCATGAAATTTATTTAGTGAGAGTAGGAATAAGCTGTTTTAATACAAAATTAATGCTCAAATGAGAGATTTTCATGTATTAGAAATCAAACCTCTTATGGTTTGATTACCCTGGCATTTGTTTGGCTATACAGCCCCTTAATCTGACTCTGCTCATAGTACTGCTGTAAGGATTAATATTAGAGATTGTATCATATGCACTCCAAATTCTCAGTACAGCTCCTTGCATAGAGTACGTACTCATTGGGTATAGATAATGTTGTTGTTATTCTTAAAAGACCTATGTATGAATAATCTACTCTTGAAGATATTATTTGGAGATGGCTTTCCAAGTACCACCTAATCAGAGCTTCAGAACAGACATATGATCTGGTCTAATTTTATGATTGTACAGATAAGGAAACTGAGGCCCAGGGAGATTAAGTAGTAGTTAGTTTACTCCAAGTCCCGGAATGCTCAGGACTCCCTGCTGTGGTGCTATCAGGGTAATATTTTGCAGAGAAGTACACCAACACTCCAGAGACCTAGATAGATAACACAACCCGTGAAAGATTTACCCCTGGCAAAGCAAAAATACCACGCATAGTTAACCACATGTGCAAATATTAACCTTACCATTATGAAAGTTTATGGGAACACGGAAATCTTACTGTCATCACTGGGCACTTAAAACACTGGCACTTTTCCCTCCAAAACCCCACTCAGATCATACAGGAGAACACCAGGGAGGTTGGGGCTAACTATCCTCCTAGAGTCGTCTCCAAATAAAAGCTAATTTCCGCTTGTGAAACAGCTCAAATGAGCATCCAAGTATCTTTGGAAACTATTAAGATGCTTGTACAGATTAAAATTACAAATGCTTATTAAAACAGCATGCCCCAAGAAGTAGGAAGGACAAACAATGACAAACACAAAGGTCACTGCCTGATGAAATATTTCCATGAGGGTAGCCCAGTTTCATGTTCCTCCCTTTTTTTTTTTTTTTCTTTCTTAATCAAAACTAAAAGAGGTGTGAGTGAGTGTGGGAGAGCTAGCTTTCCATGCGAGTTAGAAACTTCAACTTTACAAGTCATTGTTCTAAACATGTTCTTATGTTTTTTGGCAGCTCGAACGTGCGAGCGCATATCTGGGCTGACCTCCTTTGGCTGCAGTTGGCCCCAGTCTGTTCAGCAACAGACACTAAGTATTTCTGACGCTGCTTAAGAAAGTCGTCGCTGTAAGTAGGTTTATACTTTGCATTCTTACTTAAAGCATGGCTCAACATTAATAGCGCCAATGCTCCCGTTGGAGACTGTGCATAATTATTATCCGAGAGCCATGTGGACCCAAATAAAAAGGGAATGTCTGAGATGTGTGCTGAGGATTTTAAATTTCTTCAAGTTTTGTTTATTCTTTCCCCTGCAGAATTGTGGTTGAAGATGTCAGGTTCCAAATATGCATTTTAGAGTTTGGGAGTAGGAAGGTTTGTGGATAAAAGGGA
This sequence comes from Cheirogaleus medius, assembly GCA_008086735.1. Taxonomy (NCBI): domain Eukaryota; kingdom Metazoa; phylum Chordata; class Mammalia; order Primates; family Cheirogaleidae; genus Cheirogaleus; species Cheirogaleus medius. The sequence goes on along the minus strand of VBSM01003148.1, from coordinate 5,882,289 downwards.
GAGGTGAGAAATACTATGAGATGAGATGAATGGAAAATTCTAGGAAACTGTCTTTGCTGGTAAATAAATGCATATAGTCACATGCTATTAATAGCATTCTTTAGTGTGGTCGGCTCACGTAGCACAGCTCATCATTCAGATGCAAAAACTAAGGGTTTTCGGAAAGTTCTTGCCTAGATTTTAATATACCAGACTTTTCCACTTTTAAACTTTAATAACTAAAATCATTCATATAATAGGAACAAATTCCAAATGGTACCGTTATAAGGGAAAATGAACTTTTATCTCTAAGTTGTAGTAAGCTTCAATTCTGTTGTCCATAAAATTATCTATTTATCTATCCACACATACACACCCATATTTTATATTTATATATATATATTTTTTGCTTAGTGTAGTTGCTGTTCATGTGTCAAAAGATCTGAAATAATCATACATGCTAATGGTGTGTTTTTGAGCAAGTTCTGTGTTTTGCTTTTCTCATCTATTGTAGGAGGATAGGAAGAGTATCCACTTTACAATGCTGTTGCAAGAATTAAATGAGATCAGAGATGTCAAATGTTCAGAACAGGGCTTGGCTTGTGATGATCATTTAAATTGCAAAGGAAGATCATACTTATAAAAGATTTATTATTAATGCTTTTTTCTGTGCCACATCGAATTTAGTATTTTTAAATGAATAAAATTGTTTTGATGATTTTTACATGTATTTAACATAATTCCATTTTCTTGTCTGTAGGAAAACACACACATGCACACAGCTCAGATAACAAAATCTGGTACTTTTATTTCTCTTGCCTATAGTTTAAAAAGCATTATGTGCAGATAAGAGGGAACCCTTAAACTTGAAAGGGCCACAGCAGCTGATGAATCACCATTGCTACAACTGGATCCCAATTTCCATTCCTGCAAGTGCTCAAATCTTTTCTCTTCCCTGCTCATAACTCTGTGCTGGGAAGATCTGCAAATGCAGAGCAAGTTCAATTAAAATGCTTTGAGACACTGAATTTTCACTTAATAATATGTAACACTGCTCTATAGACTCACTATACATTTATATTTAACTAGAGTGCTGGAGGGTCCAGGTCATATCTGTATTTCTTCCTATGTTTCTTTCTATGCCCCTCAAAAAAGAACACTTTAAAAAAAAGTACTTTCTGATTGTGTGTGTTTTTTTCCTAAGGAAACTACAGAAGAATAGAACCACATATACCATTTATAAGGGCCTTTTTGCTCTATTTCAAGAAAATATTCTCTTCTCAAAAGCTCACATAGATCTAGGCACACAGTAAAATAAGTAAATAATTTCTAAAAATTCCATTTTTGAACTTATCTGCTTGCAACATTGCCTCACAACTGAAAATTCTAGAACCCGTATGGAAATTTTCTTTATAAGTAGATTCTTTGGAATGCGTCAGTCCTGGGCAAGCGGCTAGGGCCAGCTGTTTCCCAATCAAGATGAAAGATAAAAATCTGTAATAAGTAAATAATCTCATTTTTCTTTACTCCGAATGACTAGGTTTCATAACTTAGTCAAAGACATGTTCTCTCTGTCCCTCTCTTCCCCTCATCCCAAGATATGGAAAAATAGTAGTCAAAGAACTTAAATTGGAGAAAAATAGTAAATTATAAAAAGTACAGGTAGTTAATTGCTTAAAAAGACATCTTTTCCCCTGAGGTTCTTCAAATTGAAGTTTGAACTTTTTCTGACTGAACACATTAATCTGTGGAATGTAATCCAGTGGGTTTTGAGGGCCCTTTATTTCGAGTAAAAATACTATCATGCCTCAACTAGTGAAGCAGCTTTGACTATTGACTTAAACACACATCACTGCGTGTATGTTACTATTATTTCTTCTAAGCATTGTTTACACGAACTCCTCCCTGGGCCAGGGAAATCCCTTCCCTCTCAGCAAAACGCACCCCTGAGTTAGTCTCGTAAGAGGCACCGACTCTGGATCTCCGCTGTGCAGAGAAGGAAAGGGAGGCAGAACAAAGAACCAGGACTCGGTCAAGGCCAAACAGCCAACGAGTTCACTGGATGGAACAGCCCCTGCGTGCCCCCTGCCCTTCCAGGCTGTGGAGGCTCAGAGGTGGAGAAGTCCATCCCCCTCGGTCTGGCTGGGACAGACATGCAGAGTCTAGATTAAGCAGCCATAGCTCAACGTGACACCTGCCAGGTGGCCACATAAACAGGTTGTCACGAGAGAGGGGACAGGGAAAGAGTGGCTCCACTGTGTCACCTACAGGCTTCCACTTTCTCCAGTAGGCAACCAGAAGCGCCAGAAGCTTTGCAGGAGGAAGGAAACAAGATCGCACTTGTCTCATAAGAAGGTTCCCCCCACCTATCCCTGCAAATGCAGGAAGCCCTGTAGCTGGGCAGGGAGTGTCCGGGGCCCTGTTAGAGGGAGGTCACAGCGTTTCCACAGGAGGTGGGAGGCCACAAGCCAGGCAGGAGCAAGAGCACAAGAAGGACCTCAGCTCGGGAGGTGCTTCCAAGGAGAGAAGGAAAGAATTTAATGACAATTAAACACATGTGGGGAGGGACCCGAGCTGACTTCCTGACAACGTGGTCTTGATTATGTCTGAATACTTTCTCCTGCTCTGTGTGCAGTTTCCTACGTGGTCCTCACGAGCCCCTTTCCCCACTTCCCTAACCGTTATAGGTCAGAGACCTATCTGTAACTCTCACAGTGCGACACACCTCTCTATCTGCCCCTTAGCACAGGCGTGACGTTGCATTTATTTTTGTGCCATCTCATTAAGATTTTTCTCTTTGACTAGACAGTGAACTCCACGAGGCAGAGGCCATGTCTGTCTGGACCTCACCATTTAATTCTCCTCCTCTAACCCAAAGCCTGGCACCTATTAGATACTCAACAAATATTTCAATAAAACAGACTAGATGAATACAAGAACAAATCCCTGGTTTCTAATGTAGGAGAACAGGGAGAGGGAGGAAGTCACTGACCAAAGCTGAGAATAGAGATGGGCAACGTAGAGAGGTGATTGCAGTGCAGGACAAGTTACAGATTGTTTTTTAAATTATGTCTATAGGATATCCATAGAGAAGGGTAGAGGGAAAGGTTGCAAGCTCCAATGCCTATAGGGACCACCCAGATAAGGTGCAATAAGGCAGGCTGTGAAGTATTAATATGAGACACGGTGGTTGTGTATGTGAATCCACCAAGTGTGCACACAGTGCTCCAAGGCATGCAAAATCAGACAAAAACAAAATATCCTAACAGCAAAATGCTTCTTCTCTGAGAGTTCCACTGGGCGCTCTTGGAGGGCTGCTTGACATCTTAGAGAGTGGGGGAAGAGAAAGTCAAAGACAAATCTCCACATATGCAGAGGAGGAGCCAGCAAAGGAGATGAAGAAATAATGATCCCAGAAGTAGGGGTACAGCCTGCTGGAAGCCAAGAGAGGAAGCTTCTCGAAGAGAGAGGGGTGAGTCAACAACGATGTTAATGCTTCAGAGAGTTCAAGTGCAGTGAGGATTAAAATTAGGCCATTAGATTCGGCTATTAAGATTTGGCATCAGTAACCTTAGCAAAAACAGTTTCATGCTCAACTCATGCTAAAACTCATGGTTTCCAGCTCTTGAGCCAGGTCGATTTCGGCACTTGCTCTTCAAATAGGGTTACCCTGGAGCGCTGTGTCTGACCTTAGTTAACTCAGGTTCCCTTTTGATACCCACAGATACCTCATGTTCTCCTTTAATGTTATTTTTTAAATTGAAATAAAGTTTAAAATATACCTAAAACTAAATCAAAGCAAGCATAATTTTTAAATGCTTCATGTTATCATCCTTCAAATGCCTAACCACCTTGAATGCTATTATCCCCATTTCATAGGTGAGAACACAGTAGCTCAGGGAGGTCAAGGATTTTTCCAGGATTAACCACCAGGCAAATGCCCCAATCCCAATCAGCCCGAATCTGGGGTCTTCCTGTGCTGCTGTGCTGGAAGTTTCTTGGTTAGTTTATTTCCTGATGATGTGCTATTCACATCAGCCGACCACACCTCTACTGCAGGAAATATACACACACAGCAAGGGAAGGTGTCTGTGGTTCAGAAGCTCAACTTGCCATATGGAAGAAGCCCTGATGGTTGTTGGAGACACCTCAGGCCGGGGCCTTCTTCAGTCCCCAGGAACGAGGCTGTCTGCGCTTTCCTTACTAGCTTCTTTAAGTGAGGTCGTGTTACTAGCATCTGTAACTACGATCACGTCTACGTCTCTAGTGGAAGATGAGCTTCATCTCTAATGAGAAAACATGTCTTCTGGGTTTACCACTTCAGTGGCTGGTTAGCTGGATCTGCTCGAGTCCTCTTGCTACTGGCATCTGGTATGTATAATTGCTATGCCCACGCCAGTTACATAGCTGTCTCCTTCTGGCAGAACAGATGTGAGGACCACTAAAGGTGCCCCTTTAGGTCTCCTGAATGCTTATTAACACCAAACTAATGGCGTATCATTACTGCTTCAAAATTATAGCCTCAAAATATAGTTTCTGAATAGGTATCACCTAAACAACTTTATTTATTCCCATGAAATACCCTGATCAGAAAGCTTTGGTCTTATGGACAAGTGATATTCATGGCTTGTTCAGTGAGTTGGTGAGTCCATGTGCCAGGGGTTGTATAAAGATTACTTGTTAGTTTAGCAGCACCCCTGCCAGGCAGGCTGTCTTGCTGGATTCAATACTTCTCTCCAAGGTCCTACAGCAAGGAGCCAGTGGACTCGATCTGAATTTGGGTCTAGGTTGCCCTGAATCCCATCGTCCTACCACACGTTAGGCCTCAGAAACTAATTATAACAAGCAACGCTGAACAAGGGAGCAAGTCCACTAGCCTTGTCATTTTACTATGTAACAGTGTTAATGCCCAAATTCAGGACAGCGAAAGCCTAGAGTAGACAGATGTGTCCATTCCTTCTCTTCTCCCTCTGTTTCCAGATGAAGCCTCAATTCCCTTCTCACACTCTCCCACCCTCCACTGCCTGCTGTGTGTGTTGTGTACCATCTAGAAACTTCTGGCTCCCGCTTCCAAGTCACCTGTCTGAACTGCTGACACCCTATAACTCTGGTCTTTGGGTTCCCAATTTCCTTTTCCAACTCCCAATTTCCTTCCTTAAGGAAGGGTCAGAGTCCTGGCTGATTAGCATATCTCATCTTTCATATACTAAAGGTTTTCATATTGAAAACTCCAGGATAGCCTATGGATACATGCTGTTTTTTTTTTTTTTTTTTTTAAAAAAAGAATATCTGCTTAACTTTAATCCATTACCTGGATCTGGAATATACTAAACCCAATTGTTATATGGAGTCACCTGCGGAGAGTTTAATGGAAAAGCAAGGCAGCAAATTAGTACCCGATGATTAGCTGGAGTAATACTAAGTTTATCTATCCCAGGCCCCTCAGAAGAACGGACTGTATTTTTAAGATATGACTTGTTTTCCGTATCTGCACAGAAGCATGTCTCTAGTTAACTGGACATTTAATTTTCCACTTATTCATCTTTCCTCTTACAGACAGCTGTTTGGCTATTCAGCCTGTGCATAATGCAGAGAAAAATAATTATAGGAAAAGGGACACAGAGAATGTCATAATTAAACCACGCATTAGCAAAATACACTCAATACACCCGAAACATCTTGATTGCTATAATCAGGTAGATTAGGTTTCCAGCATATACTTTTTTAAATAGAGGTTTATCTAAAGTCAGAAGCAAAGAGGCAGCTCTTAGAATCACCTTATAACACACAATTAACGGAATTTACCTCTATTTTTTTTTAAAAAAACAGATATAAAGACAAATCAAAATATAAACTAATGGATTTATGAGACATTAGGGCATCTTCAGTCACCTTCCAGAATGGGTTTATTTGTTTCTAGTCTGAACTCTCATTAACAAAAATCTCCTGTGTAATAACACACACAGAAACTTACAGCCTCAAGACGTGATTTAAACTTTCGTTTTACGGTTTGGAGATTAAAGTCGAGAGTAAATACGAAGGTAGGGGTCGGTGAAAGTAAAGGACCTGTGTGGGAGAATGGTGTTTCCACATGTTAAAAACCATTTATTATTTTTACAAGGAAGAAAACACGGCCAAAAAACAAGAAATGATGATCAAGAGGGATTCGGGCCAATTTACAGAGCAAAAACCTCCACCTACAAAATACAGAATCAAGGACTCCAAATCCTCTTATGCTTTCTCTACTTTGTGGTGTTTAAAGTTTATATGCAAAATGTTTAGCTCTGTTCCCCATCTAACTAACCAACCGCTGGCTGAGAGTGCCCTGGGTCTGCTGATTTATTAATGGCAATCCACAGAGAGCGAGCAAAACACAAGGAAGCTAATTTTATGGCCATCAAAAAAAAAAAATTAACTAGGGAATTAAAGCTTAGTATAGCTTTATGCTCTGGAGAGTTCTGCTTGACTGGAGACAGAGCTTAAAACCAGGATTCGAAAGCACAACAAACTAGTTCCGTTAGAAGGGCTTTGCCCAAGACACGTTCCGAACGTGGAAAACCATATTTGCTGCCTGTCTTCTGTAATGAACGAGGACAGAAGAGCAAATGCTGGTCCCGGAACCCAGGCAAGCGGGTTTTATTCTCCAACTTGGTCACTTGTTTTTAATGAAACAAAACCTGAGTTCTCAGGAGCTGTTTTTCTCAAACACACTCTCCCCTCTTTCAAAGATGAAAATAATGACCCTTTCCCTCCTTTCCTCCAGAAATATTGAGCAAATTAATTCTTGCACGGTGCTGTTTTGTCCCCCCACCCTCAGCACAAGGCCAGTGGCCCAAAGATAAAATCTGCCACCTGCTCAGCGAGGGGAGATTGGGGGCGGGGGAGCAGAACACACAGGCGACAAGCCCGGAGGAAACCTGATTAGAATCTGCTCCTGAGGGTTTTTCACCCACTGGGAAGAAGTCAAAAATGAAATTAAAGTCTTTAACAGAAACTCTGCCTCAAACCACGTCCCTTCCCCAGCGATCTCCTCGAAGCCCCATCTAGTATAATTCTAGTTCTTCGGCAAGGCAGGTGGACCCCTTCAATCTAGTCATTTAGGGGCAATTTCTGGTGAAGTGGTGATTTATTAAGGAAGATTCAAGAGTGGAGAGAGCTATCATAACCAGGAAGGAACTCAACTGGCCTTTGGGTATTCTAGACAGAGCCCGCGGGGTTTGCTTTTAGGGATAGAGAAAGCCTCCCCGAACCTCTAGTTCCTGTACTCCGTCCCCACTCCCATCCCATGTTGCATAATTGGAAATGAGTTGTGAAGTGTAAATTCCCTGACGTCAGATTGCCTGGATTTAAATCCAGGGTAAGCCGTAACCCACCCATCCCTCCGGAGAGCCTCACATCGTAGGAGGGATGTGGGAAGGCCCCGGTACCTCATCTGGCATGTGGCTGGCTCTGAATCTTAAATCTCTTCAAAAACGCTGTTTTTGTTGTGTAACGATTGTGACCAGTGACCCAACATGGAGAGGCCAAAGAGGCCCCTTTCGAAGCAGGAAATGTGGGTTTCTTGGAGATGCTAAGTCCCCCCGCTTGCCACCATCGTGCATGGATTTGATCTGGGATTCCATTCATGGATGAACCTTGTTTTTGTTTAAGAATAAAACGTGTGGCCCCATCCAAAAGGAGGAGTGGATTTGGTAGTGATGAAGACAGCAATTTTGGATACAGACCTCAGGCACCAAAAGTCAAGTTACACTTCCTCAGATGTCATTTTCTGGCCCTTTGGGGCAATAAAGGATCCTAGGCTGCTCTTCTTCCCAGCGTCCTGAAATCCTTTTAGGGCAGGTTTTTCAAGAATCTTTTCTTTTCTTCCCTCTCTTGGCCCCATTTCATGATCTGTCCCCTCTTGCACAAAGGGCTGAGTTCTTACATGGATTGATAAAATTCTGGGTCCTTGAAAAGAACATTTGCTAAAGAGCAGAAGAGTGCTGGGACTCCTTAAAAGGTAACGTGTGCTTTGTGGGTTTTTTTGTCTTTTGCTTTGCCTCAATATAGCCAATGGAAAGGTGCTTCTGGGTCTGAGAAAGTCCAGCTAGTCCTCCTTTGCACACTCTGTCTTTTTCCCAGGAGCTAAAGCCCAGGGCAGCTTAGGCTGATTAAGCACAGAGTGGGAAAGCGGACTCCCTCCCGCCACTTTCTCTGGTTCAAAGTCCCTGCTGCTGTCTAGGCTGTGGTGGACCTGAAAGGTCTAAAACTCAAGGGAGCACATATGGCCCACTGGTTAACCCAGGAGTCGGCAAACTATGGCCCACGGGCCCGATGCAGCCCCCTCGCTGTTTTTGTAAACAGAGTATCATTGGAGTACGGCCACACTCATGCAAGACACGTGTGTCTGGTTGTCTTTGCAAAACAATGGCAAAGTCGAGTGGCTGTGACAGGCAGTATGGCTGGACAGCAATACTAAAAATATCTACTTCTTGGCTTTTTCCAGGAAAAGGCTGCCGACCCTTGGCGTCGACCACTGTAGAATGCAGCTGAAATAGCATTTGGTTACCTGCAGCTAAAATATTCCTAACTGACAGACCAAAGTTTCAATGAGAGACAGAGTCAGCTGCATGGTCTGAAGTTTTTCTGGACTATTTAGAAAAATTGAGCATTTCACATAGCCCGGCACAACTCATTAGATTTATGTATATTGGGGTTTTGAGCCAAAGCTGCATGTAATTATAAATTATTACACTGCTTCAATTTGTCACTGTTTCTCTCAGGCCATGAGGGTCCCACATTTGGCAGAAATGGCAGTAGGGTAGGCTGGCCGAATAGCATAGAATGTTCCAGCTGCCCAAGAGAGCCCCAAACAAATGTTGTTTAGAATCTTCAGTTGAGAAACTGAGAGATTCTTTGGTCTTTCTGGAAACGTGTGGGTGAGGGGTGACCCAAATATTCCTGGATTTCTTAAGCACAATGCCATTCAATAGCACCCAATCTCATTCCTTATCTGGGCGCAAAAGAACTGCTTGTGTCATGTTCTTCACATGTGCACGTTTCAAAAACACCCATCATAGTGGGCCTCTACTAGTGGGGATATGGTTTCTGCTCTCATGGGAATTCATCCATTATGTGATGCAAAGGAATAACTAAGTAAACAAAAAATATATTCCATGTGATTATTTAAACTGTATCTTTTTTGAAGCGTGATTGCTAAGTGTTGGAAGTTCTGATGAGGTGAGTGGACTGCTTGGATAAGGTTCGGGAAAAGTTACATTCAGGACCTTAGGTTGGAATAAACCTTTCTAAATAAATACATGTGCTTTAAAGTAGAAGAAGGGGAAGACCATTCCAGTTTTTGGGAACTTGACGTGTCGAATGATGGTGGTAACAACAGCAGGAAAGGAAGGACATGCAAAGGCTCAGCAGCAACATTTGGTACCATTTGTAACTAACAAACTTAAGCAAGGGCAACATTTTTTCTGTTTGCAAAAATCTTTCCCTTTGCCCACCAGGAAACGTGACAAAATAGATAATAAAACTGCCATTTCCATTGGCCCCTAACAATTCTTTCTGGTTTAGACATTTGTGTCTCTGGAAGAATGAAAAACTAGTGTGACAAAAAAAAAAAAAAAAAAAAACACACACCAAAAAACCAAAATGGAGTTTTCTGGCGGGGGTTAAGCGAAACACCTGCAACCAGATTGATTGCAAAATTCAGCCCTGCAGGACTCGTCATCTGATTGCTAAATGTCAGGATGTGTCACACAGCTCATTCCCAGAACAGCTGATTTACATCACATCTCTCGCTCAGGGACAGAGCATCCGAAAACAGATTTGTAGTTTTGTCCATCAGCGGTGCAGAAGGATTGGGAATAACAGAGGCTTGAAAGAAAATAAGGATCGATAGAAGGAGAATTGCTTTGCCGTGAGAGGGACTTGGCAGGGCAGGAAATGGATGCATCGTGTCCCTCAGAGGTGGGACTCAGGGACCCAGTGGGAAGGTGCTTCTCGCTGACGTTGATGGCGTAATTTTATAGACGGGCGATCCTTCATTATAATCTAGCTCATCATAGAAGTGAGAAATATGTAGGTTTCCAGCCAAACACTGGCTCAGCAAAATGCAGTATCTGGTGACATGAGAGACGCAAATAGACACAAAGATGGATCAGACCTCAGCCCTGTCCACCTTCTAGGGGTTTACGCCCCATTCGTGGAATTAAGATCTACACGAACACTACAAAGCAGAAAATATGCATTTGTGGTTCTGTGGTTTAGACTCAGTGCTGTGAGCAACCAGAGGAAGAAAGTCCCACTCCTGGCTGGGGCAGGCAGGTGGGAAGGGAGGGAAGTTTAGCAGAACCTCTCTGGTGACATTAGCATGAGACTTGGGTCCTGAACGTGGGACCAGGTGCTGCTGAGGATGCATCGCTGAGCAAAAACACAAAGTTCCCGTCCTTGTAAATAGTGGGATGTTTGGGGAGTGGAGAGTTTTTCTTCTTTTTAACAGAGACAAGAAGAAAGGAGAGTGATTAATAGCGGAGGGAAACACAGTGGCTCTGCACGGGAACACAGAGGAAACTGTGCCCTGCTGGCTGCCTGTACCGTGTACTCTACAGCTGCTGGCCCCGAACCCCAGGCTGCGATGGGTACCGGTCCAGTCCGTGGCCTGTTAGGAACCAGGCCACACAGCAGGAGGTGAGCAGCGGGCAGTGAAGCAAAGCTTCGTCTGTATTTACAGATGCTCCCCATTGCTCGCATCACCGCCGGGCTCTGCCTCTGGTCAGATCAGCGAGGGCATTAGATTCTCATGTTGCAGCCAACACCTGAGCCCCGGCCCTGGCCTGCCTTTTTTAGAGCATTGACTAAGAAGAGCTTACAACTGTGACTCCTCCCCTGTCTCTTTGGTATGTGTATGCATTTCCTACAACCCAGGACTGTCTTTTCCCGGGACCTGAAAGCCATTCCTTTAAAATGCAGTCCCTCAGGAAGCACATGCCCGCTGTGTGTCAGTCTCCTTGGGAGAACAGCATCCTTACCTCTAAAGCACCTGTTAGCAGACACAGTGGCCCAGCCTGCATGTACACTCACCTGCCCTTTTTAATTTTCCAGTTCCTGATTCTACTGAGCTTCCTGCCTCCTCACCCCCATTCTCCCTTTAAGACACCCAGTGACCTGTGTACAAATCCAAAGTGAGTTCGGTTCACGCTGGGCCCCCTTCCCTATTTGAAAGAGTAAACTGCTCATTAAAATCTGTTGGTGACTCGTGTGTTTGGCTTTGCTTACCTTTGACATTCCAAATGATGGAATGAAAGGGGCATGTGATTCTATTTTGGAAAAATATCTTCACTGTGGTCTCTCATCTCTGGAAGTCCTTACCTGATCATATGAGGAATTTTCTCTTGTGTTTCTCCTAACAAAGATTTCAAATAATCTGGATTTTTTTGGTTTCATCCCTGATACATTACTGATTCCACCCACGAGGAAAACAGACCCCTTCGGGAGTGGGAAAAAAATATTGTCAAAGTGAATATTTTTCTACTGATTATTAGTGTTCATGGAGTGAAGGAAACTGATGAATATTTTTTTTAAATGCTAAAATGTGATGAAAATGAAACGACAGTAGCAGCTCAGCCTATAGGTAAGTGAATTTTTCTACTTTACATTTGTATGTGATCTTATAACCACCTCTGTCATTATTAGTTATGCCATTGTGCTACATTAGTCATGCTTTGTAAAAAATATATTATTCTGCAATATAATAAATTATTGTAAAAGCCTAGGTCTTGTATTTACTTTCCCAAATGGATCATTTGGCATATCTAGAGAATTTTTACTAGATATTCTCTTTATTTTTATAGCCCTCTTCCCACAAAAGTACCCAGTAGTAACTGAGCCACGATTCTTCAAACATTCCTAAGGGAAAAGCAAGAATCACGTCGTGCAAATTTTCCCTATCTGAGGTGTCGTTGAGACAACACATTTTATCCTATTTATCAATTTATCAAGAGAAGGTATTACCTAGGTCAGGACAATGCATGGCATCATTTTTTAAGTGCTCTGGTTCAAAGTTAACAAGATCCAAAGTCTCCACTGGGGTTCCACAGACGCTATGTGTGTGTATATTTGGGTAAGTTATGAAACCTTTCCAAGTCTCGCTTTTCCTCAAAATGGGAGCAAAAGTACCACCACCTACTTCATAGTGCTATTGCAAAGATAAAATAAGATGTTATATGTGAAGCACTTAGCATAATGCCTGGCATGTAGAAAGCATTAATAATTCTTACATATTATCCTCTAAGAAGATGAATTCCTCATCTTCAAATGGCCAACCCAGCCCACCCTCCACGAATACCAACAGTGCTTCAGGCAACCTCTCCCTGCTCTGTGCACCTTCAAGATGTCACGTAACATGAACCAAAGAGTATCTGCACGTGGCATTCCTTCAAAGTCACACAGCATGCTTTCCTCCATGAATTTGGAATTCATCGTAGGACATTTATCAGGCATGTGAAAGGGAAATATATACTAAAGGAACTAGAGAAAGGAATGAAAAAGACAGAAGTGAGGCCAAGCAGGGACTTAAAACATGTCAGGGTATGGTCTATTTTTTTTTCCCATCAACATGTGCTATTCTCATTAATGGGAATTTCTCATACACTCCAAAAGGAAACGGGCAAAACCATATTCTGATTACAGCTTTCAGGCTCATCCAGACATTCAAGCGATGTGGTCAACCGTAAATTTTCTCCAGACTGTAATCATCTTTATGAGATCAAGGGCTCCTGGCCTAGAAAACATTTCTGAGCTTTGAAATATCACCAAGGCTCCTTCTAATTTTGTTCCTAATAAACGAGGCAAGTTTATGATATTTGCTTTGTCATGTGAGATTTGAAAACATCTCTCCAACTATCTATCAAAGCAAAATCTATTTTCTTGCTGATCAAATCATTAATCTAGGTAACAGACAAGAAGCAGATGAAGGTCCATGGGCGTACGTATCTGGTTGTCTACTGCCTGTTTTTGTAAAGAAAGTTCTATTGGGTCATGGCCAAGCCAAGTTGTTTACACACTGTCTGTGGCTGCTCTCGTGCTACCATGTTGTATAGTTGCGACAGAGATCGTATGGCCAGCAGATCCTGAAGTATTTACTGTCAAACCTGTCAACGTCTGCTCTAGCTCATTCTCTTATCTAGAAAGAACGAATTCCACTTGAGTAATAGCTACATATCAGCTTCTCAGAGAGGATTTTCTAATTTTCCATGTTACAAAATCATCCCACATAACACCGCAATAACATTGCGGTAAATACCAGAGTTGGGGCGTGAATAAAATTACACTCCTCTGGCCTCGTGGAGTGTAAAGTAGGATGTGAGACACAAATAGCAACCAGGTCAATCATTCATTCATTCATTCATTTATTCATCTGTCATGTGCCAGAAGGTATTTTAGATACTAGGTCTGCACCGGTTAAATACACAAACCATACATTCTCATGGGAGAGAGAGATAGCCGTTCACAAATACGTATGAAAATGGCAGGTATTGGCAATGCTATAAGAATAATAGTTGAAACATATCAAGTGAATGTTTTTCTACGTTACCAAATAGCTGAATACTGGCAACTTCCTATGGTTCAGCCAATGAGGGAGATGTGCTGGAGAGTGACTTTTGGATGACCTTGAGATAGGAGGTGAGGGAAGGCCTCCCCTAGGAGGAGGGGACACAGGAGGTAAGACTTGAATGACAAGAAGCATCCTGCCTGGCCAATAGCTACACAAGGTCTCCAAGTAGGGAGAGGGAGCAGCTAATGCAAATAAAGCCAAAATGGCTTGGCTCCTTATTTGAGGGAGAGAAAGACCCACGTGGCTGGAGCAAGGTGAGCTCTGAGCAAAGACGGACGGCAAAGGGCTGGATCCGATGTGGCTTTGGAGGTTAGGAGGAGGATACTGGTTTTCATTCCAAGAGGAAAAGGGAAGGTCTTAAGTAGGAACATCACAGGATCTCACTTAGAGCTTTTGAAATGTTTTCATTCTTGTGCACAAAAAAGACAGAGAGCAAGAGCTGAAGCCAGGAGGCCAGTTCGGAGGCAGGGTGGGGTTCTAAGCAAACCGAGATGTCAGCCATGGAAGGTGGAGAAACGTGCAGAGTCCACAGGTATTGAAATCAGTAGGAGCTGGAGGTGGTTGGGATGTAAATTCAGAGGGAAAATGAGGCATTAAGGAGGCTGCCTCGCTTTCCAATCCGAGTACCTGGCTGAGTAGCTGTGTGCTTCATAAGCCCACTAGAGCTGGAAAAAGGAAGAATTAAACGAGATTGGGGTTTTTAGATCCTCCCAAAGAGGGGATGTAGGGACTTGAGCACAGAGGCTAGGAATGCAGGCCTCACCCCTGTTTAATTCTATCAATCTTTCTCCACTCACGTGATATCTATGAACATCAAATCTTGCACTAACCATACTACCGAGTTTTTTTTTTTATTCTTTTAATCGTAGGTCTACCACAGTGTCTATTTTTCTTTCTTCTGTGTACCACGAATACTTTGCGTGGATATAGCTTATTTTTAATTTTTTTCTTTGAGTGAAGCTGTAGTGTCTGTACTTTCCCAATGGTCAAAAGGGGAGACTTCAACGTTGACCATGGTTGGCGTGTATTTTGCTGGAAGTGAGGTTTCTTTCATGTCCCTTGAGGTAGACAGGACTTAAAACACAGCCCATAGCGCTATTCCCTCCCTTGATTTTTCACGTGACAAAGGGAACTAGGACGGAGTGATTCCAAATACACAGTTCTTGAGAAAGATTTATAACCTGAAGTTGTATCCTGCAAACATACATATCCTGAGACAATAAACTGTGGCATGCGCAGATTTAAAAGTTGTGCCTTGTGATCACTTCTAAGGAGCAACAGGTGTGGCAGAACTCCAGGCAGAATTCCTGGACCAAACACCTGAACACAGTCTACGTTAAAGCTTGTCTGCCTTTTGGTATGCTTTATATACCAAACATTCTACCCATGTTACACAAGGACCGTATCTACTCTTTTTCTTTACTTGAATGGGGTCTCTCACCCCATTTCTCTAGATTTCTAAAGGGTTTCATTGACAGAAGTCACAGCACAGACAACTGTGTGTGACATTACCATACACACCGCATTCTCCTGCTAGATCACCCACTTAAAAGGCTGTGTTATATCTTTGTGTCTCCCACATGTTATAGGCAGAGACTTACTGGTGCGTGAATAGTTCAATGAATCAGAATTAGCCACAAAGATGCCTCATTTAAAACAATTAAGGAGTTTAAGATGCAATTCATAAACTCTACCCCTTTGTAATTCCTAACCTCAGGAAAGGATCACACACAGTTAAAAAAACTGATGGAATAATGCTTGCCAAGAAGAGGTGTGGACAGAGAATGAACTTGGTGTAGCCAAAGTAGTCATTGTAAAAATGTTTATCTTTCTCAGGTTTCCCCAGTTCAAGTTTGTGAAGAAGCTTTACTTGCTCTAGCCACAAACTAAAATTAAATTACGAACATACCTAGGGGAAAGACAACATTCTCACTGATTTTTTAAATTTTTTAAATGGGTTAAGACTTGGATCATTATCTAAACACGCCTTTGGAAGACTACATTTCCAAAATTTGCAATTGTAGTCACATCCTTAGTGCTAGAGCCTGCCCTATCCACTTGTGCAATAATATTCAGTTAATTGCCTGAAAAAAAATTTTTTTGAAAGCACTCAAGAAATATTTCAGTTTGAGAGAGAGGTCAGTAATCCAGTTACAGAAAAGGAGAATGAAATATATTCTAACAGTTGTATCATAAGCACATTACCGAAGTACTTTACCATTTCTCAATTAAAAGTAAAGTTTAAACATGCAAACAGAAAAAAATGTTACTGAAGGACCCATGAAAATGCTTGTACTTCTTCATTTAGAAATTATAGGAATTGTTTAACGAATGTAAAAAGTTATACACACAAAGATGTTCACTGTGTTGCTAATACAAATCAAGAACTAGAAATAATGTAAATTTTCAACACAGATAATTTAGCAATGTATATCAACATAATAGTGTTTTATTTAGCCATTAAAATTATGAAAGGTAAGCAGAAACATGGAAATATGCTTGTCACATTAACTGAAAAGAGAGATTATAAACTAATATGTATTATATTATGTACAAAATGCATACATGGAAAGTTCTAGAAAGATGGCATAATTTTTAAAAAGAAAATAATAAAGATGGATATTAGCAATTTTTTTATTTGCTCTTTTCTATAATGTTGCTTTTAAAAATAATAAAATTAGACAAACACTAAGGCAGAACTCATGAATGGGAATTGAGAAATTAGCTAATTAATATAAATGTCAGGAAAAAGAAGTACCAGGAGCACACATGCTTCTACTCATCTGCATTCCTTATCTGGGTTCCAGACTAGCTCCTATGAAACCATGTCCTGGGATAAGTATTTGGAAACCATGACATCGCACACAACCACTTTTAATAAAAAGCCCTCCACATTCAACATTTTTATATCTTAAAAACTGCCGAAAACGCTTTCTTTAGGAAACGCCATTTAGAGTTAAGCTAAACCTACTAATTGGTCACGAATTCTACCGAAGGCATCAGCTTAGACTCAAGTAGAGATGACACATCTCGTTTGTCGCTTTTTGCTCCTCTGGTTCTAAATTTTCGGGGCCTCTCAGAGATGAAGAGGTCAGAGTTCAACCTTTTTAGGAGCATTCAGAGGAAGACTTCGTTTCGTAAATTCTACTCATTGTTTCAACATCAGCTGAGGTTTTAGGTGACTCACTTGGCCAAATTAGACCTGGGGGGGAGGGGTCGCAGGAGGAAAAACAAGTTTCATCTGATTCTCTCCAAGGAGGCCCTGTAACAAGGTTCTCTGGAAGAGTTTGCTTTTGTATTCCAAGTCCCCAAAAGTTTTGCCACCTTCTGTCTCATCTCTTCAGTGCTCTGTGAAACCCAGTAATTAAATATAAGCACTGAGTCAGCCGGCGTCTGGAAGGATTTGGGCACCCCCATTTCCCTCCCGTTCGTTCGTTCGCATGCCTGTCTTGCTACATCTGCTCGAAGCTGTTTCTGTACCACACTGCAAGATGCCCCGCAGCCAGACCTGGCTGTCACGGAAGCCCAGGACAGGTGTCACAAAGAGCCTCACGCTCTGCCTCGCTGGGGTGGGGGCAGCAACTTGGCCCTGAACTGAAACAGGGTTGCAAGAGAAAGCAAAGCAGGCCTACCTTAGAACTTTCCAGTCTTTCAGGGGCTCCAAGTCAGAGATTAAGGAGACCATGGTCTGAGAGCTGCCGAGGGTGCATCCGGAGAGGAGGAGGAGGGGAAGGGAGGGGAGGGGTGCAGAGGTGCAAACGGCACCCAGCGCGGGCCCCCTCCCTCCTTCCAGGGCTGATAGGCACAGTCAGTCCTGACTTCTCCCCACTCTTGCATCAACCTGACACTCCCTGCCTGCCCACCCACAGCGCCACCACCACCTTTTAAAGCCCCGGTAATCTGCTCCAACTGATCACATTTGACCTTTTTTGTAGCCCACTTTATTCCAAGCACAGCTCTCAGTTAAATCTCTCTTTATTAACACCGTCCTCCTCTGCTTTCTTTTGGAACAAACACAGATCAAGCCTGAAGCCTCCGGACTTTACGAGCAATCATTTACAGATTACTGCGAGCTGCAGTCTTCTCCTCCTCTGGGGTATATTCTCCTGCCTGCGAGATTCGGCTTTCATATTCCTGTCGGAAGGCTGGGTGGGTTTCTTTCTTCCTTTTTTTGCGTGGCTTTCGTTCTGGGACACAGACATTGGGCTTAGAGCTTCCCTCAGAGGCTGCAACTACATTACTGTTAGGATTTGTTTTTTTTTTTTTTTTTTTTTTAAATCATTTGGAACTGGGCTGCTAACAAGCTAGAATTTACTGTGTGTTTTCTGGCGGAGATTTTTGCTACACGGCGTCTTCCACCCTCTTTTCTTTCTCTTGTGTTTTTAAATAAACATGCAGAGGGAAATGTAGAATCTCTTTAAATATTAGAGAAAAGGGCGTGGGCTTTCTCCTCCCTCCTCAACTTGTGTATCTTTTGTTCTTTATTTAAAACCAAATATTCGCTCAAGAAGCGTCTGAAATTGTGCATAACAGATGCTTAAACATCTCCAGGGCAGTGTTGTTGTCCTGCTTGCTGGCCACAGTTCCTCTCTCTGTCCCTCTGCACCCTCATGGGTTCTTTGTGAATGTACAGATTTCTGATTTCCCTAAGCACTGCCTCTTATGCATGGGCTTCTGTTTTCCCTGGAGATTGCTGCTTCCAGCTAAAACCTTTACAAGTGAAGCTCTTCCTCCTGTCCTGACACCGTCCTGGACGTTAGGCAAGACCTTGAAGTCATTTGGTCCAGTGGCTTCCAGACCGCGGTTGCCCAAGCATTCAAGACTTTTGTTCTAGCTGCATGCCACAGGAACTTTCTTAGATATTCTTTCTCTATATCAAATCCCTCGTTTTCTTATGCTTATTTTTAAAGGGAAATTTTGAGATCATGACCATAAAAGGAAAATGAACTTCCCTGGTCTTTGGTAGAAGGCAACGTCAGGGAACTAAAATGAAACAATTATCATCATAGCTAGAAACACGGACCAGCCGAAGCTTCTGATTTAGGTCTTTTTTTTTTTTTTCCTCTTTGTTGTAAAGAGATTTTAGGGAGTGTTAGGGGGTTTAAGGACACACCTACCTACAGCAGCCCAAGATTGAGACTTCTCTCTGAATGAAGAAAGAAGATTTAAAGAGGACATGGGGTGATTCAATGTTTTGTCATGTCCCAACTGCTTAAAATCATCACCCAGGAGGGATGGTCCCAATTTCATGCCTTTAGGCAGAACCTACCAAGAAAGAGAATCTCCGTTCTTTCCAGGGAGGGGGGAAGAGGTAGCTGCTTTTGTCGTCAGGAAGTTCCAGTCACTCAAAATGCCTCTTCCCAGCATTTTAGATCCTTTCCCTCCCACCCCGTTCTCCACGGACCCCCATCGGTCTTAAAATATGCAGCACACCCTCTGTTTAGATTTATTTTCTCTTTAGCAGTCACATGTCACTTCCTTAATGGCTGTGAATGACTCCCTTCAGAAATGCAGCTATCTTTATGCTAAAATTAAAAGAGAATTTCATACCTCGTGCAAAAATCATTGCCTCTCTGGGACTTCATGCTTCTTCCCGGGCTGTCTGTGTTGTCCCACTGTGAATCTTGGGCCACCGCGTAATCATGTGTAAACATTTACACAACACTTTTAATCCCCAAGTACTTCACTAAATGTGGGTGATAATAATAGCTTTTATAAAGAAAGCACCTCCAAAGGGCTCCGAGCGCTTAGATAATTAATAAAATCTCTTCCCCCTTTAGAAAGTGAGGGAGAGAGAAAAACAAAAGATTATCGTGAAATAGTTTCTGCAACTCTAATGACATCATCCTCAGTTAGGTCCAGGGAAGGGAGGGAACCGGGTCCTTAACACTTGGAGTTCAGGGTTAATGGGTGAAAGGGGGAAGGGACTTGGCTGTTGGCCAAAGGACAAACCCATGCTCATCAATTATGAAATAATGTCTTAAAGCTGTAGTCTTTTTCAAAAACTTTTAAAAGGCAGTCAAGTAGAACTTTTCCTCCAAATAAAACCTTGCACCAAGCCCCAGTACAGAAACAGATAAAGTAATAATAGCTAAAGTTCATTACCAGGTACTAGGAAGTGTTCTAATTTCTTTAGGTATGTTAACTCATCCACTGGTCCAAACTAACTTGTTTATGAGGTTAAGTTATCAGTAGCACTCCCATTTTGTTAATGTAAATGAGGATATTTAGGCATGGAGTAATTAAACAACTGGCCTGAGCTCTCAGGACATTGAACTTGGTAGGTTTCCATAGCAACCACTGCACCACCCTCCCTCCCTCTAGCAGAGAGTGATGCGAGTTGGCATCAGGTTAGCGGGGGTGAGGGGGTGCATGAGTCTCTCACACTTTCACTCCTAAGGCACCACAGAGAAACTCTAGAGTTTAGGACATCGTTCAAAACCCACTTCCTGAAAGTATTTGGTGACAAGGGAGAGAAATTATCTTTTAAAGGATGTACTCAGTCCAAAAAGTGCTGAATATTTTGCTCTGCTCTTCCTTAATTCTGAGGTCCAAGTGTTTATTTTTACATACCCTGAAGAGGAATTCCATGCTTTTACATACTACAGATCTTTTTCCCCTTTCCCTTAAGTATTTCATTCCTAATTCCAGTGGTTCACACACCGAATGGACCCATTTCCTACTAATAGGCCATCGAAATTATTAATTCATTTTCAACTATGAGGTTGCTTACTAAAAATAAACAAAAATTTTGCCCTGTTCAAAAGTGGGCCAACTATTCCTTTTTAAAACAGAAATGCAACAATGAACTTCCTATTTATAAAAAGTTAGGTTTGGCCTTGAGAAACTTGGATCAAAAAATATAATTTTCTTCCACGTCACTCTGTACTTTCAAGATTTCATTTTTTTTTTGCCTATTCTTCCATAATTTTGATAACTTTATGCCTTAACATCAAATTATTTTGTTTATCATGATTCTTAAATAGTTCATTCTCCTGAGAGTTCTCTCCCTCTTAAAAAAGAGTAAAGCAACATTCATGATTGTCCTTCTCTTACCAGCAACAAGACTCATGATGCTCCTTTTAAAATTTTTATTTACTTTTATTTTTTTGAGACGGAGTCTCACTCTGTCTCCCAGGCTGGAGTGCAGTGGCGTCATCATAGCTCACGGCAACCTCAGACTCCTGTGCTCAAGCGATCCTCCTGCCTCAGTCTCCCAAGTAGCTGGGACTACAGGCATGCGCCACCACGCCTGGCTAATTTTTCTATTTTTTTGTAGAGATGGAGTCTTGCTCTTGCTCAGGCTGGTCTCGAACTCCTAGCCTCAAGCAATCTTCCTGTCTCAGCTCCCCAGAGTGCTAGGATTAGAGGTGAGAGCCACCATGCCCAGCTATCATGCTCCTTTTTATACGACTAGCATTTCTGTGATCTCTCTCCCTCTTCTTTTGGTTTCTTTCCTAGAGAAGCCAAAGCCACAACCCAATTCCAAACACAAAGGAAGCCCACCGCATGTAGCTCCTCCATCAAACAAACAGAACCCCCTGTGCACCAGCGGTTTCCACGTGAATTGGGATTAGAGTCACCAGGGAAGCAAGTGGAAATGCAGACAGACAGTCTGTAGTGGCCCAGGAATCTGCACTGGCCACCAGACCTGGGCAGAGGGCACCCTGGGAACTGCTGATATGGACAGGCAGAGCCACCTGGCAAAATGTTTACCTGGTTCCACAGCATCCCAGGTGGGCTTTCATGTGGTTGTGGATGAGATCACTGAAGCCAAAGTGGAAACCTGTGGAAGCCCATCATATTTTCATGGAAGAGTATCATAGAAAGCACCCGGAGGCTTGAATTAGCCAAAATAAAAGCATTCACCACCTGCTGTAAGCTACACCAAGGTATGACGTCTCTGTAAGTTCATCTCCCACAAAATGTCTAACTTCCTTATAGACATTTTTTACCAAAAATCGCTTTGCTAGTGAAGAAATACAAAATTTTGTCTTTTTTCCCCTCACTCTATCCTTCTACGATGTGTGCCTCCATTTCAGATGAAGTGCAGTTTCTTCCGAGGCATCTGATTATTCTAAACATTTTTTGTTGTTGTTTTAGAAAAGGCTTGCTTCAAACATATTCCTAATTCTGTTACTTCTTGATAAAGATTCTTTTCCTTTCTGGTTGTGCCAACTTTTTTTTTTTTCCCCCTTTTTGATTTATCAGTTCTTATCTTCTCCTCAAGTGGGTAGGGTCTCTGTCTGCATTTGAGAAAGTGAAATGACTAATTGGAAATGCATTCTCCTGCTGCAGAGAAAGCTTTCCTGGTCTTGTGGATGTGCCAACATTTTAAAGCTGGCAGATGGAGTGAGACAAGAAACTCCGGCACTTGTTTTTGACCCTGGAAACGGGATCCGGCTTTCTGTGCTTTCCACAGCAAATCACAGCATGGCAACAAAGACAGACAAGCATCGCCAGATGACATACAGCACGCTCAGTTAAAGCTGGACTTCAGATAAAAAGCAAATAATTTTTTTAGTATAAGTATGTCCCTAAATAGTGCATGGGTTATACTTATACTAAAAAAAAATTTATTTGCTTTTTATCTGAAATTCAACTTCGAATGTGTATCTTCTGTCTTTTTATTTGCTCAGTCAGGCAACCCTGAGCTAGATGGACTTTTAAATAAAAATCCCAACATCCTGGGGTGATTATTTTTTTTATTCGTGGAGGGTGATAACAGTACCCGTGATGCTACTAGCTAGGCATCAAAATATATTTGTTCTTAAAGCTATTATTGTATTAGTTGTTAGAATTTAAACACAAAAAGCCCCATTCGAGGTTGCTTTTTGAACAAAGCAGTGTTCGAATTAAAATATGCCTTATCATTAAATGTTGGAAATTAGGGACTTCCACATAGTCTTGTGCTAAGATGGGCTAGCTGAACCGATTTTTAAGTGTTGGCAATGATGATACATTGAGAAGCACTGAAGCTGATGTTTTTTAACATGTGGGGGCATCTCTATATTTATTTTACTCAAAACGATTGGGCATCTCTATATTTATTTTACTCAAAACGA